>SJYX01022141.1:161003-191345 GCA_006410675.1 Oreotragus oreotragus | reverse complement strand
ACTTTACTAGCATGTGAGATGAGTGCAATTGTGCGGTAGTTTGAGCATTCTTTGGCATTGCCTTTCTTTGGAATTGGAATGAAAACTGACCTTTTCCAGTCCTGTGGCCACTGCTGAGTTTTCCAAATGTGCTGGCATATTGAGTGCAGCACTTTCACAGCATCATCTTTCAGGATTTGAAACAGCTCAACGGGAATTCCATCACCTCCACTAGCTTTGTTCTTAGTGATGCTTTCTAAGGCCCACTTGACTTCACATTCCAAGATGTCTGGCTCTAGATTAGTGATCACATCCTCATGATTATCTGGGTCGTGAAGATCTTTTCTGTACAGCTCTTCTGTGTATTCTTGCCACCTCTTCTTAATATCTTCTGCTTCTGTTAGGTCCATACCATTTCTATCCTTTATGGAGAAAACTTTTTAGGACTCTCCATACTTGGGTAAATCTGTCACATTAGTACTTACAGAGGCTTTCTCTGTGCCCTGGGCGGTTCTTAGCACTTGACATCTAATGGTCCACTTAATCCTCACAATAAACCAATGGAATAGGTATACCATCCCTCCAACAATTTCAAAATCTGATGCCTTGAGAGGTTTAAGTACCTTACTGAAGGCGACCATACAGCTGATCAGGTGGCAGAGAAGGGCCACGTGGCATCGGGGCCCCTGCTCTTACCCACAGCACTAGTAGGCCTTCTGTAGGGACAGAAATAGTCCTCTCGTGAGTGGTTTGCATTCCTCGGTCACTGGATCTTGGGTGGGTAGCACACAGTGCCTGCAGGCCTCTCATTGTGATTTAATTATGTGGCATTGGGTTTATAGCCTTGCTGCTGCTGCTGCTGCTGCTGCTGCGTGGCTTCAGTGTCCAACTCTGTGCGACCCCATAGACGGCAGCCCACCAGGCTCCACCATCCCTGGGATTCTCCAGGCAAGAACACTGGAGTGGGTTGCCATTGCCTTCTCCAGTGCATGAAGTGAAAAGTGAAAGTGAAGTCGCTCAGTCGTGTCCGACTCGTCTCATGTAAATGTTGGCCCCACATTTCCTGAAGCCTGAAAGCCTCAAGGTGCTCCAAGAAAATAAAATTGTCTCCAAAGGACCAAACCCCAAAGTGAATGGGCCAGGGTCCCCTCAAAGAACTGATGACACTGAAGCAGATCAGGACCCTATGGTCCGTCCCCCCGTGTCCTCTGCCTGCCTTTTGTCTGCGGAAGACTTTAGTCAAAGAATCAGTTTAACCAGAGAAGCGAGAACACATGGAAGCAAAGGAGACCAAATAATAATAGTGCAGTCATAAGCTTAGTCAAGGACCTTCGGTTCTTTCTCAAGGGCTATAGATCATCTTCTGAGCCATAGCCTGTGAGCTGTCCTATAGAGACTCATGCCAGGTGGAAGAAGTTAACTACACGATGACCACACTGTACCCACAACAGGAGCAGCTGCAGTTCTGAGAACTGGACTCAGAGAAATGGGAACAAGCAGACCCTGGAACTGAAGATTAACTGTACCTAAAACAATCGAGATGATGCTGGTCAGACCANGGGAGGCGGGGGTGGGGGGTGGGGGAAGACCACTGTAGTCCCCTCAGGCTCCAGGAATCAGACTTGGGTCACATCATGGGAGTCTGAGCAGCCTTGCCTGCCTGGGCTGGACACTCCTGGGGGAGCTGAGGACGATGCGCACCCACGAACCTCCTCACAGTAGACCTGTCCCGTACCCCCTTCAGGAGCAAAGCACAATCTCCAGACCCAGTTTGACCCTGCAGGATTGACATAACACCAGTGCACCCAGAGAATGGAGAGCATATTGGAATGGAAGATGTTTGAAAAGTTGCCTGGTCTGCGCATCTTCTATTGGAGGTGGGTGAGGGGCGGAGTTCCCACCTCCAGGCTCGGTACTTTAGAGTCTCTTACCTTTGGATGGTAGCACCTAGAGAGGAGCGGAATAGAAGGGTGGGATTCGTCTCGGGGTGGGGATGACTTGGTGGGGCTGAATGGCAATGAGGATACTAAGGATAAGCCACAACGCCTTGGCAATGTGTTCTGGCACTTTCTGCTCACATTTAGAGTCCAGCAAACCAACTTTCAGGAAGGTTCTCCTTCCCCAGCTGCAGCGTTGAAAAATCGGGAAGTGCTGCCGCCTTGTGGCCATTTCTCGCAACAACCCCTCTCAACCCCGGGTTTCTGGGAACCGAATACTCAGAAGCCTTAAGAGGTTCCAAACAATACCTGTCGTCAAGCATGGGACTTGAGCAGGATACCGACCACAAACCTGAAAGAGGACAGGCTTTCAGAAAGAGCTTTCAGCCGGGAAATTTTGCTCACCCTCAGTATAAGGAAAAATGTAAAACTACAAGGAAAGAGGTCAGAGAGAGAGCAGCGCATATTTCCCTTACGAATGCAAATGAGTGCTCCAAGGCGGCATCACCTGCTGCCAATCAAGACGAACATATTCAAACACTGCACACATTTCATGCTGAGGTTGGGGGAATAGGGCAGAGGGAACGGTCCTGCACGCTCTTGGGTGCGCAACCGACGTCAGCCACAGTGGGAACAGCGTGGGGGACCTAACACCCACATGACCCGAGGCAGCATTTGATGCAGCACTCTCCCCACTGTACGCATGCTGTGCATGAACTGCGGTCCACAAAATCATGTAGTACCCTATTTGTGCAAGGATCTATACCTCCACCTATACCTGAATCAAGGTGTACAACTGCAACAAACGCAACATTGTCCACCAACTACTCCAACGTGAAACAAGACATTAATTTAACCACTGAAAAAAATAACTACTGTAGTCCCCTCGGGCCCCGGGGAATCAGACTTGGGTCACATCGCTGGAGCCTGAGCAGGCTCTCCTCCCTTGGCTGGATGTTCCTGGGGCTGAGGGAGCTGACGGCGATGTGCACCCATGATCCTCCTCACGGTAGACCTGTCCTGTACACCCTTCGGGAGAAAAGCACAATCTCCAGACCGAGTTTCGCTCTATACAACTAAAACAACCCTAGTGCGCCCAGAGGATGGGGGACCTTTTGGGCTGGAAGAGCTTCCAAAAGTCATGCAGTTGCACGTCTGCCGTTGGTGTTTCCACCTTCGGCCTCCGGCTTTAAGAGTCTCCTTACCTCTTGAATGAACAAGGAGCCTGTTAGGCTGCTGTCCATGGGGTCGCTAAGGGTCGGACACGACTGAGCGACTTCACTTTCACTTTTCACTTTCATACATTGGAGAAGGAAATGGCAACCCACTCCAGTGTTCTTGCCTGGAGAATCCCAGGGACTAGGGAGCCTGGTGGGCTGCCGTGTATGGGGTCACATAGAGTCGGACACGACAGAAGTGACTTAGCAGCAGCAGCAGTACCTCTTGAAGACAGCATTTTCATCAGAACTCGAAAGAGGGGGTGTGCATTGGTCTAGGCATGGGGGTTGCTTGGTGGTGCTGAATGGTACTGGGTAAGAAGGGATGAGACACAACCCCTTGGGCGTTTCTTCTGGTCTTTCTGCTGATTTACATACCAGAAACAGGACTTTGACCAAGCCTCTGTTCCATCCACATTAAGGATAGCAGGAATGAGGAAGTGCTGCCACCTTGTGGCTATTCCTCTCAATATTCCTCTCTTTCAGACTTGGTCAGATGGGAATTTAGGTACAATACTCACAAGGACTAAGCATTGTAAGGACATTTGTCCTCAAGCAGTGACCTAGGCTTCAAATGGCGCCAGGTTTTACGAATCCAATTTCATCATGTGAAGTTTTCTCACATTCTTTTTAAAAGAAAAAAGAAATATCACATGGAAGGATCCTGACTGCCTCTCCTTCCCTGAGAGATGCAAATCAGTGCAACAAGGAGGAATCATTTGCAGCTAGTCAGGGCAGGCATCATCAACCAGTCTGCAAGAACAAATGCTGGGGAGATCATGGGCCAAGGAGAACTCTCCTAGCCCACTTCCGTGATAGTAGCTGGAAGCAGCCACTGTGGAGGAAATCATGGAGGGTCCTTAAGGCCAGAGGATAGAGGTACCATATCATCCAGCTATCCCGCTCCCGGGTTTATGTCAGGAAACAGTGATAACCTGAACTGCCAGCCGTACCTTGACACTACTAGTTATTAGGTGCTTCCTCTGCCAGACTCGTTGCTTAACATTTAATATGCATCATGCCACTGAAACCTCCACTAGCTCTGTGAGGGGTTACTGTCAGGACCCCACCGTAGAGAAGTTAATGAGGTCACAGGTAGAAGTTGAACTTGCACTATACATTGACTCTTCCCAGCACTGTGAAGGTGCAGGATGGTCAATAAATACTTTGGACAGGAATGATAATAGGGATCAGTTATGATTTGAATTGTGTCTTCCAAATTCATGCGTAAGTCCTAACCCCAGTAGCTGTGGACCTGACCTTAAATGAAAAAAGGGTCTTTGCAGATAATCATGTTTAAAAGGTCATTAGAATTGGCCCTAATCCAACAGGGCTGGTGTCCTTGTAAGAATGGGAAATTTGGACAAAGAGGGCCACACACACAGGAATGACGCCACGTGAAGATGAAGGTCAAGATCAGGGTGACGCATCTACAAGCCGAGACATGCCAGAGATTGCCAGCAAACCGCTAGAAGCTCAGAGGGAGGCATGAAGCAGATTCTCTCGAGACCAACCTCGCCGCCAGCTCAGTCTCCAATGTCTCTCCTCCAGAGCCTTGAGACAAATGTTTGCTGCTCTAAACCATCCAGTCTGTGGAACCTTGTGAAGGCAGCCTTGCAAAACTGATACAGGCAGTCATTATATGAAGAGGCTGCTTCACTGTAGCCGCAGCTGACTGGAAGCATTTGTGAGAACACCAAAAGACGCAAGGGAGCCCAATCCCACTTTACCCGTTATGTGGCTTTAAAGCTCAAAAACGCCAAGCAGCTTACTTACCCGCTTGCCTTGTCTAGAAAAAGGGACCACCGGTCATCTCCTTGGGGCTGACGTGCAATCCTTGATGTGCTCTTGCACATAACCGTGGCCTGCTGATTGGAAAGGGTGACAGTCATACACGGTCATCACAAGAAGCGCCGCTGTTCCTTCATCTAACCCTGTCCAGCTCTGCTCAGCATAAGGCCACTTATGTGCCCCACAACTGCCCTGTCCTGGAGCTGGGAGGTTGACCTGTAAGGAACACAGCAATGTCCCCATTCTCGATTGCTGTCAGTTGGGACTACACAAGAGAAGGCACCAGCAGACGGTCAGGTGGTGAGGGAACAGAAACGCTGAGGCTTTTAGCCCCCTGGCACCCTCCCCCCAGGTCATCTGTGGGAAGCTTCAGTGACTGTCCGGCAACTGTCTGTACAGCTGCCCTCCCAGGGTTCCTCTCAGAAATTCTGGCCTTCCCTAGTCCCTTCACACTTAGGAGGCAACAGATCCCTGAGACGGTTAACTCCAGGACACTGCACTAAACATGACCCATTTCTTTATATTCCGCCTATACAGCTTGGTCAATAATCCTTATGGTCAAAGCTCTTCAAAGTATCCAGTTTGAGTGTGCTAGCTTTGATCTGCCAGGACTCTTAACTGAATCAGGAATTAGTTGAGAAAGCCTCAAAATGCAATTCTGAGAATGTTTTGCTCATGTGTTTGAGGACTCCTGGATAAACTCCTTTGTTGGGGGAAACGTAACACAAGTAATTCATGACGTGCAGCAGCATCATGATCACCCCGCTATTTGCCAGTGGTTGCATAGGATAAAACACCAGTGGAGTGTAAGACATGGGGAACTCAAGGGATGGCCCGTCTTTGTTGTACTGAGAATAGTGATTGTGGTAAGAAAAAAAAACAAAAAGGCACAGAAATACTATTCAGACTTTTTTTTAAAAGAGAAGGAAATCCTTCCACAACAACATGGATGGACTTGGAGGGTATTAGACTAAGTAAAGTAAGTTAAAGACAAATACTATATGATTTAAGTAAGTTGAAGACAAATACTATGTGATTTAAGTAAGTTGAAGACAAATACTATATGATGTCATTTTTTTATGTTTTATTTTGTATCGGGGTATAGCCAGTAGTTTCAGGTGAACATCTAAGGAACTGAGCCATTCGTATCCATGTATCCATTCTCCCCCAAACTCCTCTCCCATCAAGGCTGCCACATAACACTGAGCAGAGTTCCATAGGCTATACACTAGGTCCTTGCTGGTTATACACGATATCACTTATCAATTCAGTTCAGTCGCTCAGTTGTGTCCGACTCTTTGCTACCCCATGGACTGCAGCACACCAGGCTTCCCTGTCCATCACCAACTCCCAGAGCTTGCTCAAACTCATGTCCATCGAATCAGTGATGCCATCCCACCATCTTATCCTCTGCCATCCCCTTCTCCTCCCTCCTTCAATCTTTCCCAGCATCAGGGTCTTTTCAAATGAGTAAGCTCTTCGCATCAGTTGGCCAAAGGATTGGAGTTTCAGCTTCAACATCAGTCCTTCCAATGAACACCCAGGACTGATTTCCTTTAGGATGGACTGGTTGTATCTCCTTGCTGTCCAAGGGACTCTCAAGAATCTCCTCCAAACATCACAGTCCAAAAGCATCAATTCTTCAGCGCTCAGCTTTCTTCACAGTCCAACTCTCACATCCATACATGACCACTGGAAAAACTATAGCTTTGACTAGACGGACCTTTGTTGGCAAAGTAATGTCTCTGCTTTTTAATACGAGGTCTAGCTTGGACATAGCTTTTCTACCAAGGAGCAAGTGTCTTAATTTCATGGCTGCAATCACCATCTGCAGTGATTTTGGAGCCCAGAAAATAAAGTCAGCCACTGTTTCTATTGTTCCCCCATCTATTTGCCATGAAGTGACAGGACCGGATGCCATGCTCTTAATTTTCTGAATGTTGAGTTTTAAGCCAACTTTCTCACTCTCCTCTTTCACTTTCATCAAGAGGCTCTTTAGTTCTTCACTTTCTGCCATAAGGGTGGTGTCATCTGCATATCTGAGGTTATTGATATTTCTCCCAGCAATCTTGATTCCAGCTTGTGTTCATCCAGCCTGCATTTCGCATGATGTACTCTGCATATAAGTTAAATAAGCAGGGTGACAATATACAGCCTTGACATACTCCTTTCCCAGTTTGGAACCAGTCTGTTGTTCCATGTTCGGTTCTAACTGTTGCTTCTTGGCTTGCATACAGATTTCTCAGGAGGCAAGTGAGGTGGTCTGATGATATCATTTATAGGTGGAATCTTAAAAAACTAAATTCATAGAAACAGAGATCAGATTTGTGGTTAGCAGAGGGGAAATTGAGTGAAGGGGGTCAAAAGGTACACACTTTCAGTTATAAAATAAATAAGTTCTAGGGATCGAATATAAAGCATGGTGACTCTGGTTCACAGTATTGTATTAAATACTTTAAACTTGCTAAAAGATTCAATTTAAAAAGTCTCTAACATAAAGTCCAACTATTATCTGTGTTGTTGAGGTTATTTGAAAGCAGGGTGACAATATACAGCCTTGACATACTCCTTTCCCAGTTTGGAACCAGTCTGTTGTTCCATGTTCGGTTCTAACTGTTGCTTCTTGGCTTGCATACAGATTTCTCAGGAGGCAAGTGAGGTGGTCTGATGATATCATTTATAGGTGGAATCTTAAAAAACTAAATTCATAGAAACAGAGATCAGATTTGTGGTTAGCAGAGGGGAAATTGAGTGAAGGGGGTCAAAAGGTACACACTTTCAGTTATAAAATAAATAAGTTCTAGGGATCGAATATAAAGCATGGTGACTCTGGTTCACAGTATTGTATTAAATACTTTAAACTTGCTAAAAGATTCAATTTAAAAAGTCTCTAACATAAAGTCCAACTATTATCTGTGTTGTTGAGGTTATTTGCCTCCACCACAACTCTATAATGGGGTTTCTCTGGCGGTTCAGGTGGTAAAGAATCCACCTGCAATGCCAGAGACCTGGGTTCGATCCCTGGGTTGGGAAGATGCCCTGGAAAAGGGAATGGCTACCCTCTCCAGTATTCTTGCCTAGAGAATTCCATAGAGAGAGAGGAGTCTGGCAGACTACAGACCATGGGGTCACAAAGAGTCAGATATGACTGGGAGCCTCACACTTTAATGGAGACGCTACGTGATGGTGAGCTGCTTGCTCTGCAGCTCCTCCCAAATCTGTGTTCAGTAACAAGACATTTACAACCTGAAGTGAGCAGTGGTGAGAATATTTACAACCTGAAAGTGGCAAATGCTGTGAGTCAGGATATTTCTCGCCAGATTGCTGCTTCTTAATCAGTTACCAGCATACCCCTCACTTGATAAGGTTAAATTTGTTTTTGTGGGTGTACTGGTCTGAGGTTCAGGATGTAATATGTTTGCTCTGGAACTTGGGAGTTACATTAAGTTGAAACTTGGATTCAGCAGTAGCTATACTCATTTGCTTTCACTGATGTGGCAAATTGCCACACACTTAGTGGTTTGATATTAAACCACAAAGTATTATCTGGAACTCATTAAGCTTGGAAGGTCAAAAGCTCAAAATGGGTCTCCCTAGGCTAAACCACGGAGAAGGCAATGGCACGCCACTCCAGTACTCTTGCCTGGAAAATCCCATGGACGGAGGAGCCTGGTGAGCTGCTGTCTATGGGACACGACTGAGCGACTTCACTTTGACTTTTCACTTTCATGCATTGGAGAAGGAAATGGCAACCCACTCCAGTGTTCTTGCCTGGAGAATCCCAGGGACGGGGGAGCCTGGTGGGCTGCCGTCTAGGGGGTTGCACAGCATCGGACACGAGTGAAGTGACTTAGTAGCAGCAGTAGCAGCAACAGCAGGCTAAACCAAGGTGTTGGCAGGACTGTGTTCCTCTCAGGAAGCTCTAGGGAGATGGATTTCTTGGCTTCAGTTCCCTTCTCCATCTTCTAAGCCAGCATCGGCAGATTGAATCCTCATTGCAATGCTTTCACATACTGACTCTCCGGCTTTCCTTTCTCCATGTAATGACCCATATGATCCCCAGTGGCTCAGATGGTAAAGAATCTGTCTGCAATGCAGGAGACTCAGGTCTTGATCCCTGGGTCAGGAAGATCCCGTGGAGGAGGACATGGCAACCCACTCCAGCCCTCTTGCCTGGAGAACCCCATGGACAGAAGAGCCTGGTGGACTACAGTCCATGGGGTCACAAAGAGTTGGATATGACTGAAGCAGCTGAGCACACACACGCATGTACGCAGGCACGTGATTACACTGGGACTACTGTCATGACCCAGGCCCTCTCCTTATCTTAAGGTCAGCTGATAAGCCCCTAATTGCATCTGCTACTCTGCTTCTTTCCACGGTAGCCTGCAGTCAGAGTGAGTCATCAGAGCCTTCCTGCAAAGCCCTAGGGAGAGGGGAGCATCGGGGGAACTCACAGGCACACCTCGTTTTATTGCACTTCGAATACAGTGCTTTTTTCTTTTTTTTAACAAATTGAAGGTTTGTGGCAACTCTGAATCAAGCAAGTCTATCAGCACCATTTTTCCAACAGCATTTGCTCATTTTGTCTCTCTGTGTCACATTTTGGTAATTTCCCCACTATTTCACAATATTTTCATTATTATTGTACTTGCTATGGTGATCTGTGGTTAGTGACCTTCGATGTTACTATCACAAAAAGATTATGACTTAACTAAAATTCAGATTTTTTTTTTTTAGCAATAAAGCATTTTTTAATTAAGGTACATTTATTGCATTTTAGACATATGGTATCACACACTTCTGGAGAAGGAAATGGCAGCCCACTCCAGTATTCTTGCCTGGAAAATCCCATGGATCACGGAGCCTGGTAGGCTGCCGTCCATGGGGTCGCAAAGAGTCAGACACGACTGAGCGACCTCACTTTATTACACACTTAATAGACATACANGGAGAAGGAAATGGCAGCCCACTCCAGTATTCTTGCCTGGAAAATCCCATGGATCACGGAGCCTGGTAGGCTGCCGTCCATGGGGTCGCAAAGAGTCAGACACGACTGAGCGACCTCACTTTATTACACACTTAATAGACATACAGCATAAAGGTGGGCTTCTCAGGTGGCACTGGTGGTAAAGAACCTGCAAATGCAGGAGGCATAAGAGACAGGAGTTCAACCCCTAGGCTGGGAAGATCCCCTGGAGGAGGGCATGGCAACCCACTCCAGTGTTCTTGCCTGGAGAACCCCATGGACACAGTTGCTTGGTGGGCTACAAGCTCATAGGTCACAAAGAGTCAGACAGGATTGAAGCAACTTAGCACACACGCACATGCATGCGCAGTATAAAGGTAACATTTATGTGCTCTGGGAAACCAAAAGACCCATGTGACCCACTTTAAGGTGCCATCACTTTGTTGCAGTGAATTGATCCTGCAATATCTCCAAGGTCTACCTGGACTGTGTATGCGTGACCTGCTCAAACCCTCCACCCCTACTTCAACCACACACATAGGCACACAATCGTACCCCACTGGTAGATGTTGGAGCAATCTCCAGACACAGAAACACTGCAGGGTGTGTGCAGAGGGGCAACTGCACAGAGCTCGTGGACAAGGTCCATGTGGTTGTCCTCTGCAGGAAGGGGATGACCTGAGAGTGCTGCATGGAACTGGAGACCCTGAGCTCAAGGAGAATAACGCTATCAGCACCACTGGTCCAGTAGACAAGGTGGGCGGAATTACCACAATAAACCAGCCACAAGAGCAGAATGGTGCCACAGGGATTTGTGGCTATGGCTAATTGATTTTGGTACCATTAGAAACGAAATCAGTAGGTAGTCTACTAAGATGCTGCTTGAGATACACAGGAAGAAAAAAAAAATGTGGAGGCACAAACCTACCTCAAATTATCCTAGGAAAATGCATGACCTCTTTCCTATTTCTAGACCTAGAGCCCTCAGACCAATGTTCAAGCATAGAGTATAATTCTGCCGTAGAATACACTAAGAATTTCTTCCAAAGCTTTCCCAGAACAAACTATGGCCATTTACCCTTGTATCTGGGAAAGGAGAAAGGGAAATATACAAACTTCTCAGGAGTTATTAGATATTGCGTCTGAACTGACATGAATCCCCAGAGACCTGAACTAGCATCATGGACCACCCACCACTCAGAATGGGAGCTCATGGAGATCAGATGACAGACTGTGTGTCCTGGCTGAAGTCCCTCTCACGGTACGTCCAACATGGGCACTCACTGTGGTTATTTCCTCAATCCTAGGATATACAAAAGGAAAAATATAAGCCTGGCAACTGGCTGAACACTCACACTGGCTCCCTGGCCTAGGGAGTAGAGGCCATTATGGCTGGAAGGGCCGGATAGAGTCTCCTGGAATCCCTGGGAATTGTCAAGTTCAGTGCTGAGATCAATGACTTAAAGATACAGAGGTGGTGATTTCTACTGCACCCTCATCTTCCTTGGCTGGTATAAATTTCTCGATGGTTCATAGAGAGTGACTGTATTTTCACCAGTTAGATACTTTTGGATTTTTAATATGAATTCTTTGTTTCTTTGGGGAAAAGAAAAGTTCTTCAAAGGAGATTTAACACCCAGATTCCATTATGAAAAAGGTGGATCAATTTCAATAAAAAGGTTAAAATTCTCTGTATGAAAGAATTAGGTGAAAAGATAAAGCAGCTTTAAAAATGTGTTTGCCACACAGATAACAAAAGACTCCTTTACTTAACACATAAAGAACACTTGCAGATTTCTAAGGAAACCTGTAATCCAGTAGAAAATTGGGAAAGAAGCACAAATAAGAAAAGAAATTCTAATGGCTCATAATTAAATTGGAAAAGGCAGTGGCACTCCACTCCAGTACTCTTGCCTGGAAAATCCCATGGACAGAGGAGCCTGGTAGGCTGCAGTCCATGGGATTGCGAAGAGTTGGGCTCGACTGAGCGGCTTCACTTTCACTTTTCACTTTCATGCATTGGAGAAGGAAATGGCAACCCACTCCAGTGTTCTTGCCTGGAGAATCCCAGGGACGGGGGAGCCTGGTGGGCTGCCGTCTATGGGGTCGCACAGAGTCGGACACGATTGAAGTGACTTAGCAGCAGCAGTAGCAGCATAATTAAATAGATGGAATTATAACAGTGAAAAACCACTCTTCTTTGCCTGTGCATTAGCAAAGTATTTTAAAATTAAAAAAATTAAAATACAAACTGTTAGCAAGGCTATGGAAAATAAATATTTTAATATATTATGTAAATTGCAAAAACCTTTTAAAATGATAATTTGGCAAGACTCCATTAAATGTAAAATGCACATCATCTTTGACACCACAGATATTCAAAGAATCTATTCTTCACAATAATTATGGATGTGTAGCAAGATGCCACTGAAGCAATGACTGTCTGGACCAAAGCTAGGGGCTATCTAAATGACCATTATTTAGAGGGCTGAGTAAAATAGAAAACTGAAACCCTGAGAGCTTCCCTAGTGGCTCAGTGGGATAACCTGCCTGCCAGTGTAGGAGACACAGCTTCAATCCCTAATCTGGGAAGATCCCACATGCCACAGAGCAAGTACACCCATGCACCACAACTACTGACCTGCGCTGTAGAGCCTGGGAGCGGCAACTACTGAGCCCCCGAGTCCACGCTCTGCGACTAGGAAAGCCGCCAGAATGAGAAGCCCACGTACCGCAACTAGAGATTAATCCCTGCTCGCTACACCTAGAGAGAAAGCCTGAGCAGCAATGCAGACCAGCATAGCCAAAAAGAAAATAAATAAAGTTATTTTTTAAAAATAAAGAAAGCAAGCCTGAATACTGTGTGGTTGGGAAAAAAAAATGTAGTTTGAAACTGTGAACCACAAATTTCCATATTATGAAAACTTTGAATGAAAGTGTTAATATATCTTTTAATTTTATTTTTAATTGAAAAATAATTGGATTATAATATTGTGTTGGTTTCTGCCATACATCCACACGAATCAGCCATAAGTACATATGTTCCCTTCCTCTTGAACCTCCATCCTATCCCGCACCCCATCCCACCCCTCTGGGTTGTCACAGAGCCCTGGTTTGAGCTCCCTGAGTCATACAGCAAAGTCCTGCCGGCTGTCGGTTTTACATATGGCAGCATACCCATTTCCGTGTTACTCTCTCCCTCTGTCCCCCGCGGGAGAAGGGGATGGACCCCGCCCCCACGTCCACGATTCCGCTTTCTGTGTGCGCATGTCTTTTGCTGCCCTGCACATAGGCTCATCAGTACCAGGGAAGATGTTAATATGTTTTTGATAAGTGAAACACCCGGTTAGCTGTGATCTTTTGCTAAAAAAGACAAAAGTTAGAGAATATCTTCCAACTGATTACTGTAACATTAAAATAAGTCCTGTACAGATGAAGCTGAGTTCCTGTCCAAGCCAGTTTACTAAAAAGAGCAAAAAGCTTTCCAAATATTTAAAGGCTTGTTTTCATAATTATTTAACAAGACCGTTGACCTATAATCTGAAAACCACATATTTGTTATTGGAA
Source organism: Oreotragus oreotragus (assembly GCA_006410675.1). Lineage (NCBI taxonomy): Eukaryota > Metazoa > Chordata > Mammalia > Artiodactyla > Bovidae > Oreotragus > Oreotragus oreotragus. Next base: position 177,885 of record SJYX01022141.1, on the reverse strand, counting down.
ACTGCACATAAATGCTTATTTTAGAGGATTGTGTTTAGAGGATTATTGTTAAGTTTGCATAACAGATTTGACTGCTTATCAACTCCAGACATTTAACCATTCAATATGACCTCATGGGTCTTAGAATAATAAACACACCCATGTGAAAACTGTGAAGTTTCTCTTGGTATTAAGAAAGTAGCTTCATTTGGGCTTTATCCTTTCATTGGTTTATGAAAGTAAAGCAAAGTTTGAATGGTGTTAGTATCAGATTCATTATTTAAAACACAATTCAAAACAGTTTATCTTTTAAAATTAGTTAAATAAATAAATTATGGGATACCAAAACAACGAACCAAGGAATGGAGCAAAACTGTAGTGGTTCTCAAATCTGAGTGTAGAGGGTTTGATAAACACTAACCATGAAGCCCAAATGGAGTTTCTGATTTACTTGGTGTGGAATGAGGCCTAAAGTTCCCTAAGTATGCCGGTACAGTTGGCTGGGGACCACACTCAGAGAAGCACTGCTTCAAAGCCATGAAGTAGCTCCTTCACACTTGTGTAGAAAGAGTGCCCAAGACACAGTAGATTAAAAGAACAACAAAAGACTGATAGAGATGTCTTATTTGCTTATGTGGACAAATAGACCTGTCTATGCCTGGGAAGGAGAAGGAAATGGCAACCCATTTCAGTATTCTATCCTGGGAAATCCCATGGACAAAGTAGCAGTGCGTGTGTGTGCGTGTGTGTGTGCGCGTGCGTGTGTGTGCATGTGTGTGTGTGCGTGCTCAGTTGTGTCTGACTCTTTGCAATGCCATGGGCTCAGCCTACCAGGCTCCTCTATCCATGGAATTTTCCAGGCAAGAATACTGGAGTGGGTTGCCATTCCCTGCCCCAGGGATGAAGCTGTGTCTCCCGCGTCTCCTGCATTGGCAGGTGGATTCTTTACCACTGAGCCACCTGTGCTCTTAGTTATTATCTATGAACAGGATATTAGGAAGCCCCGTGATGGTCAAGGCAAAGGATTAAAGACTACACGGAAGGACAGATTTCCCCTGAAGGCAGGTGGGGAGGAGAGGAAGGGTCTTGCAGCCCCTGAACTGTGTTGCTACTTGTGCTGGGTTACAACCTTTAGGAAGCTGGAGGCTGAGCATCACCCTGTGGTGAACTGGATGCTGGGAAGTCAGAAAAACTAGTAGATTGAGTATTTTCTCTGCTCAGGAAAAGAAAAATAGAAGGCATTTTCAGGAACATTCCTTTTCTTTTGATTTTTCCATATTTCCAACATTTGGCTCATTGTCAGAACCTCATATAACTTCTGAGAAAAACCTTCTGGACATATTTCCCTCTGGTTCTATCACTGACCCCTCCACGCTTGGTCTCATTCAGGTGCCAGTCAAGGAGCTTCCTCCTGTGCCCTCTCTCGGGCCTGCCACTCTGGGAATCTGTGTCCATCAGCACGTTGCATAGGAAAGTTCAACCTTTGGTGAAAGTCGGGTCAAGGTGAAGTCACACTGCCCCCTCCACCTCCGTCTCCTGCCTCTCCTCTGCACCCATGCTGTAGACTTCACCCAGCCTAAGGGCCTGGGAAGGCACGTGAATGATTTGGGTGAGCTTTGTCAATTGTGCAGCAAGGTTCCCTCAAGCACCCTGGACATAAAAATCAAGGCCCTCCTAGGAAGCCAGGAGATGCTCAGAATGGTTTGCCCTGAAGCTGGGGTCCAGCCTGGGCCTTCTTCTACCAGGCCTGTTCCATGTTGTTCTGCTTCAGCTTAAACATCATGACATTTATCACTGAAGGACCCTGTTGCTTTAACATCGTATTATTTTTATTGTGCTTTACTGTACTTGTATTTCCAAATAAGAAGTTAACAGATAACAATGACTGGTGAGAATGTTTTAAAAAATTTTTAAGCTCTTTGATATTAGATTCCTGCTAAATTTTCTCTCCATCTTATAACTTATGTGACTTACAACTTATGTCACTTTGTATCAACTTATATTTGTCACTCTACTTAAATGGTATCATTGAGCTTGCAGCTTGAATCTGAGTACTTCCATTGTGGGATAAATCACTGGATAATAATTAATAATTTTCCATCAACAATCTACTAAGTGTTCCAAAGATATTTTCAGGGATTATTATACAGTAATTTGCTAGTTATGTCACAGCAATTCTTGTTATGGAAATTTCCTCAGTACAAATATTAACATTATTAATACATGGATATATTAAGATACTACAAATACCAAGATAAAACACTAAGCACACTATTTTTTCCCTAGATGTCAGATACATTTTAAAATTAGATTATAAAATAGAAAATGAAAACAATTAAGGAAGAAAAGAGATAATTATTTGGATATTTGAATATATTTTGTAGAAAATACAAGAAATGCCCAGAGGGACAGGAAAAGAAAGTCACAGGTCCTTGATTTAATGTAGTGTAGTGTCTTTAAATCATGGATGGGCACCCTCTACTCCTGTGACAGTCATATTGAAAAAGAATAAGAAAGGAAGGAAGGCAAAATAAAAATAAATAAATTTAAATTAAAAAGTACAATAAAAAAGAACAGTGAATTATGCATTTTAAAATATATATAAAAGTATTTTCATTCCAAAAAGAAAGAAAGGAAGGAAGGGATGAAACTCTTATGAAACCGTCACACTTTACTATATAACAGAAACTAACACAATATTGTAAATTAACTATACTTCAATTTTAAAAAATAGAAAAGAAAGTTATTCACCTGTGAAAAGTAATTTTCACTTTCTAAGGATGATATAGGTAGGAAGTTTTTGAGAAACTTATTGCATTAAAATTTTTCCAAATGGTGAAAAAAAGTCACTAGATTCTTGTTCTTTTATTCTACCTCAAAATAGTCTGTTTTGTCTCTATTATAAGCTCCTTGTAGTTGAAAAAGAAAATGGAAGCATGAGGATGCATGAAAGCCTGGCAGAAGGCAGCACCGATTTCAGTGAATACAACAAAAAGGAAATACATATCAATGCAGGACTACATACTTAAAAGTGAAAGCTTACTTTAAAATGCGTAACTAACTGACAACGCTGCAGGACAGTGACACATGAAAATCAGAAAACCTATCAACGAGCTTCTGTTGAACACATAACGGGCATAATTCAATTTGAAACAACATCTAACAATCGGGGACCACAATGCTGCACAATTGTGATAATGGATATTGTCTTCATGTGGCAGAAACCACAGCAAGCACTGACACTGTGGCCCCACACTTATGCAGAATATAAACAGCAACTCCAAATAATACTTCTCTTTATTTAGGAGACAAACATAGAACTCAAGAATTAAAAAAACATATCACATGTGATTAATTAAATCACTGTGAATAAGTGAAGCAGTGGTTTTTTAAAAACAACCAGATGTATTGCATACAAGTCCTGATGCCAACTTTGAAGAACAGATAATAATTATCAATAGGTTGTTCATTTCTCAAAGGAAAACTGTTTGCCTCTGTAAACATTTGATCTCTGAGATACTGTCTAATGGAAGAGAGAATACTGCATGTTTTCAGCAGACCGCTTATTAAAAAAATACATCTAAACAAAACAAATTGAATTCCAAGAATATCATAATAGCATAAACATATGTAGGACACAATGAATTGCCACAGAGAACCCTCTAAAATACTTCTAGACATTCTTTATGTCTTACTCTGCATCCACGTGTTACTGAATAATGAAGAAAAGATCTCTTTGGCACTTTGAGTTTTTAAAATATTACCTCTACAGCTACATGAAGTAGAATTGCATTAATATATTCAGCAAACCTAAATTGATGCCATTTTCCAAGGTACAATGGAAAGACTGAGTTCAAAAAGTAGCATGCAACACTCACTTAAAAATTGTTGATGATTATATTGACAGAGACTTTACCATGTGAGTCAAAGGTACACGTCTGAAAATATCAACTTTAGATTTTATTTACTCAGTCTAATTTTAGATGATATGTTAAGTAAAATCAACGATAAAAGCCAAGTGATGCGAGAACCAAACACAATGTGTGTAACACTCCTGACAGTATCCAAGGAACTAAGAAGCTCTTTGAAGCTTTGCTTGTCTATCAGTGATACTAAACAAACTGCAGAATCTCATGATTTTGGCACCAACTTCACAATTTTTTAAAATATCAAAAAAGGAGGAAGGACATCTTTAACTGAAAATCTCGTGATCAGACCTTCCATGATACCTAACTTTATTTTAAAATCAATTCCCTTTTTTCTACTATAATTTCAGTAATTTAATCATTAAAAGAACGGTTTACAATACTGAAATGCTATTATGGGAATACCAGTTTTCTGGATAACATGTAATTGGAAAAATTAAGACCCTGATGCTGGGAAAGACTGAAGGCAAAAGAAGGTGGCAGCAGAGGTTGAGATGGTTAATAACCGGTAGCATTACTGACTCAATGAACATGAATTTGAGCAGACTCTGGGAGATGATAGCTAAGGACAAGGAAACCTGGCATGCTCCAGTCCATCAGGTCACAAAAAGTCAGAAATGACTTAGCAACTGAACAACAACCAACGAAGCCACTTTAATTATAAACCACTTCTTTCAGTTCAGTTCAGTTCAGTTCAGTTCAGTTCAGTCACTCAGTCGTGTCCAGCTCTTTGCAACCCCATGAACCACAGCACGCCAGGCCTCCCTGTCCATCACCAACTCCCAGAGTTCACCCAAAATCATGTCCATTGAGTCAGTGATGCCATCCAACCATCTCATCCTCTGTCGTCCCCTTTTCCTCCTGTCCCCAATCCCTCCCAGCATCAGGGTCTTTTCCAATGAGTCAGCTCTTCGCATCAGGTGGCCAAAGGATTGGAGTTTCAGCTTCAACATCAGTCCTTCCAATGAACACCCAGGACTGATTTCCTTTAGGATGGACTGGCTGGATCTCCTTGTAGTCCAAGGGACTCTCAAGAGTCTTCTCCAACACCACAGTTCAAAAGCATCAATTCTTCAGCACTCAGCTTTCTTTATAGTCCAACTCTCACATCCATGCATGACCACTGGAAAAACCATAGCCTTGACTAGACAGACCTTTGTTGGCAAAGTAATGTCTCTGGCTTTTTAATATGCTGTCTAGGTTGGTCCTAACTTTCCTTCCAAGGAATAAGCGTCTTTTAATTTCATGGCTGCAGTCACCATCTGCAGTGATTTTGGAGCCAAGAAAAATAAAGTCAGCCACTGTTTCCACTGTTTCCCATCTATTTGCCATGAAGTGATGGGACCAGATGCCATGATCTTAAATTCCAATGAGTCAGCTCTTCGCATCAGGTGGCCAAAGGATTGGAGTTTCAGCTTCAACATCAGTCCTTCCAATGAACACCCAGGACTGATTTCCTTTAGGATGGACTGGCTGGATCTCCTTGTAGTCCAAGGGACTCTCAAGAGTCTTCTCCAACACCACAGTTCAAAAGCATCAATTCTTCAGCACTCAGCTTTCTTTATAGTCCAACTCTCACATCCATGCATGACCACTGGAAAAACCATAGCCTTGACTAGACAGACCTTTGTTGGCAAAGTAATGTCTCTGGCTTTTTAATATGCTGTCTAGGTTGGTCCTAACTTTCCTTCCAAGGAATAAGCGTCTTTTAATTTCATGGCTGCAGTCACCATCTGCAGTGATTTTGGAGCCAAGAAAAATAAAGTCAGCCACTGTTTCCACTGTTTCCCATCTATTTGCCATGAAGTGAAGGGACCAGATGCCATGATCTTAATTTTCTGAATGTCGAGCTTTAAGCCAACTTTTTTCTCTCTCCTCTTTCACTTTCATCAAGACGCTCTTTAGTTCTTCTTCACTTTCTGCCATAAGGGTGGTGTCATCTGCATATCTGAGATTATTGATATTTCTCCTGGCAATCTTGATTCCAGCTTGTGCTTCCTCCACCCCAGTGTTTCTCATGATATACTCTGCATATAAGTTAAATAAGCAGGGTGACAATATACAGCCTTGACGCACTCCTTTTCCTATTTGCAACCAGTCTGTTGTTCCATGTCCAGTTCTAATCACTTCTTTAGAGTGTCAAATTTGCTACTGAAATTAATTTATAAACATAGTAAGAGATGTGATATTGATGGGTCACCAAGTCTGAGGAACTGAAAATTTTAAATTGCTTTCCAGATTCTAATACGAGTTTCTTTAAGGCACTACAGTATATTTACAGCAATAATTTACCACAAATTTCCAAATACTTTTAGAACTTCCAGAATATAGGTAACTTGGTCAGTGGGGAATGTAGTCAGTGGGAAAAACAGCCTCTCAAACTTTAATTTTATTTTTAAAAACTACCTAACTTTATACTATAAGAGGATCATAATATCAAGAATGTCTGCCAAAGATAGCAATCATCTCTACAGAAAATGAGATATTGGAGCAAGTAAGAACTGAAACTCCCCAAAAGATACTGTTTCTGTGAAAGCAGGACAAATACTATTTTGAAACAAAGTATTACATCCTCGGTTCAGTCCCTCAGTCGTGTGGGACTCTTTGCGACCCCACAAATCGCAGCACGCCAGGCCTCCCTGTCCATCACCAACTCCCGGAGTTCACTCAAACTCACGTCCATCGAGTCAGTGATGCCATCCAGCCATCTCATCCTTGGTCGTCCCCTTCTCCTCCTGCCCCCAATCCCTCCCAGCATCAGAGTCTTTTCCAATGAGTCAGCTCTTCACATGAGGTGGCCAAAGTACTGGAGTTTCAGCTTTAGCATCAGTCCTTCCAAAGAACATCCAGGGCTGATCTCCTTTAGGATGGATTGGTTGGATCTCCTTGCAGTCCAAGGGACTCTCAAGAGTCTTCTCCAACATCACAGTTCAAAAGCATCAATTCTTTGGCACTCAGCTTTCTTCATAATCCAACTCTCACATTCATACATGACCACTAATGATATTTAATTCCTAATTATTCTGAAGACAATTTCAGGCTTCCTATTGTTGGATCATTAATAAGTGATTTGTTTAATTTACACAGAATTAACATAAAGTTTGTGTTTACTGCATTATTGTTGAGATAGTCTTACCATTGAAAGATTTTTGTTGAGATAGTCTTACCACTGAAAGATTTTAGAGATGCTAATTTTAAAAACATGATTTTGAGGAAAGGTACATTTTTCTAATCTAGACAAAGCTACGATATAGGCTGCCAGTATTCTAAACCCCATCAAGTCTAACCAGGACACAGACCCTTAAACCAGAGCACGTAGGATATCATATGCAAGAAAATTAGACAACTCTTCACCTCCGCTTTGTCTCCACCCCCCACCAACGCCAAATAATTTGGAGCAAATTCTAATTTCATGTGGTCTCTGAACTCTCCTCAAGTAGCTGTAAGTCTGGATGTATGTGAATTTGTACCTTTTCCCCAGAGCAACTTCCCACGCAGCTAAGAGGTCATGAACCATGACTTCGGGCTGCAGCCGTGGTCCTCACACTTCAGCATGCCTTATACTCACCTGGAGAGTTTATTAACCATAGAGAGCTGGACACACTCTCAGAGTTTCTAATCCAGTGGCTCTCGAGGAAGGCCCAAGGATTCTGCATTTCTATCAAGTTCCCAGGGGATGCTGTTGCTGCTGTTCTAGGGACCACTGTGGAGAACCTTGTGTATAAACTGCACTCATCTCTACCAGCAAGGGCAAGTCCACATTCCTTCTAACATGTGTCAACACCCCCTTCCATCAGTAGGTGGCAGGCCGTGCCTACAAATTTCCACATACTGGTGTCTAATTTAAAAACATCACAAAAGCAAGACAAGAAAGCCTAGTGAACAGCATTTTTCTACAAATTGGATGCTAACCTAATTCTGCTAAATGATTTGAAATGTTGATCTGTCAGTACCCTGCAAATTAATCTTCAAGAACAACTGAAATAGACTGACAAATACTAAACTTCTGGCCCCAAGGCTGACACTCCTAGATGGGGTTTACGTCACTGTCTGCTGATTTGCGAATGTCCCTGTGTGCAAAGTCCTGGGCTGGATGCTGCAAAATTACCCCAGGGGCCCTTTAAAAATGCAGAGCCGTCTCCCTCTATCGCCACTCTAATTCAGTAGCTCTGCGGTTAGGCATGGGCATCGCATCCTTAACAGATGTCTCAGTCGGTTCTGAGGTACAGCTGTCGGCTACATCTGTTTGTTTAAAAAAGATAAACCAGGGCAAAGGTATGAATATGTCGATATTGCTACCTTTCATAAAGTGGTTCTTTCTAGGTTCAGACTTCGCAGTAATTTCAAATGCAGGAGAATGCCACTGTCCAGCACGCCAGTTACCAGCCACAGATGGCAACTCGACAGGGAAGATACAGCTGGTCGGAACGGAGATGTGCTGCAGGGTGAAATCACACCGCATTTCAAAGACCTGAAGGGAAAGCAATAGAATGTAAGACATTTTCAATGTCACCACTAGAAAGATGAAATTACATATGTAGCTTCTCCCTCTTCTGAACAGCACTAGTTGCTGTTGTTCTTTAGTCAAAGTCGTGTCCGAATCTTCATGACCCCAAGGACCGCAGCACGCCAGGCTTCCCTGTGCTTCACCATCTCCCAGGGTTTGCTCAAACTCATGTCCATCTAGCTGGTGACGCCATTCAGCCATCTCATCCTCTGTCATCCCCTTCTCCTCCTGCCTTCAATCTTTCCCAGCATCAGGGTCTTTTCTAATAAATCAGTTCTTTGCATGAGGTGGCCAAAGTACTGGAGCTTCGGTTTCAGCATCAGCCCTTCCAGTGAATATTCAGGACTCATTTTCCTTAGGATTGACTGGTTTGATCTCCTTGCAGTCCAAGGGACTCTCAAGAGTCTTCTCCAACACCACAGTGCCAAAGTATCAATTCTTCAGCGCTCAGCTTTCTTTATGGTCCAACCCTCACATCCATACCTGACTACTGGAAAAAAGCATAGCTTTGACTATAAGGACCTTTGTTGGCAAAGTAATGCCTCTGCTTTTTAATATGCCGTCTAGGCTTGTCATAGGTTTTCTTCCAAGGAGCAAACATCTTTTAATTTCATGGCTACAGTCACCATCTGCAGTGATCTTGAAGCCCAAGAAAAAGAAGTCTGTCACTGTTCCCATTGTTCCCCCACCTATCTGCCATGAAGTGATGGGATCAGATGCCATGATCTTAGTTTTTTGAACAGAGTTTTAAGCCAGCTTTTTCATTCTCCTCTTTCACTGTTATCAAGAGGCTCTCCAGTTTCATCACTTTTTGCCATTACAGTGATACATCCACATATCTGAGGTTGTTGGTATTTTTCCCATCCATCTTGATTCCAGCTTGTGAGTCATCCAGCTCAGCACTTCACATGATGTACCCTGCATATAAAATAAACAGATAATATACAGAGATAATATACAGCCTTGATGTACTCCTTTCCCAATTTTGAACCAGTCCATTGTTCCATGTATGGTTCTAGCTATTGAGTCTTGACCCATATAAAGGTTTCACAGGAGACAGGTAAGGTGGTCTGGTATTCCCATCTCTTGAAGAATTTTCCAGTTTGTTGTGATACACACAGTCAAATGCTTTCACATAGTCAATGAAGCAGAAGTAGATGCTTTTCTGGGATTCCCTTGCTTTCTGTATGATCCAGCGAATGTAGACAATTTGATCTCTGGTTCCTCTGTCTTTTCCAAACCCAGCTTGTGCATCTGGAAGATCTCGGTTCACATACTGATGAAGACTCTCTTGAAGAATTTTGAGCATTACCTTAGTAGCATGGAAAATGAACACAATTGTATGGTAGTTTGAATATTCTTGGCATTGTCCTTCTTTGGGATTGGAATGAAAACTGACCTTTTCCAGTCCTATGGCCATTGCTGAGTTTTCCAAATTTGCTGACAGATTGAGTACAGCACTTTAACAGCATCACCTTTTAGGATTTGAAATAACTCAGCTGGAATTCTATCACCTCACNTTGGGATTGGAATGAAAACTGACCTTTTCCAGTCCTATGGCCATTGCTGAGTTTTCCAAATTTGCTGACAGATTGAGTACAGCACTTTAACAGCATCACCTTTTAGGATTTGAAATAACTCAGCTGGAATTCTATCACCTCACTAGCTTTGTTTGTAGTGACGCTTCCTAAGGCCCACTTGGCTTCAGACTCCAAGATGTTTGGCTCTAGGTGAGTGACCACACCATCGTGGTTATCTGAGTCATTAAGATCTTTTTATATAGTTCTATGTATTCTTTCCACTTCTTATTAATCTCTTCTACTTCTGTTAGGTCCTTCCCATTTCTGTCCTTTATCAAGTCCATTCTTGAATGAAATGTTCCCTTGATATCTCCAATTTTCTTGAAGAGAGCTCTAGTCTTTCCCATTCTATTGTTTTCCTCTACTTTGCACTAGTTAAAGGATGTAAATAAACTTGACAAGAATGCAGTTAGGGCAGGGAGGGGAGTAAAAAGCAGGCAGGCACAGCAGAGCAGGCTCAGGGGAAGAAGTGTTGACCGGCCAGCATGCTAACAACATTCCTGGACCAGCACCTCACCCTCTGGCAGTTGGGCCTGGACAAACAAAAAAAAAGGTCCTCAGCCTGCAGCCACTGCAGTGCTACAGGCTTATCCATGCATGAGTCTGCAGCTTGAACCCAAGCCGACTGCAAACAGGCAAGAAACATCCACTCCCCAAATATGCAGAGTCTCAAACATACTTACCAGAACTCAGAGGTCAGTTTTACATAGAAAAAAAAGAGTTCAGTTCAGTTCATTTCAGTTGCTCAGTCGTGTCCGACTCTTTGCGACTCCATGAACCACAGCATGCCAGGCCTCCCTGTCCATCACCAGCTTCTGGAGTTCACCCAAAACCATGTCCATTGAGTCAGTTATGACATCCAACCTCTGTCGTTCCATCCATCATCATCCATCCATCATCCTCTGTCGTTCCCTTCTCCTCCTGCCCCCAATCCGTCCCAGCATCAGGGTCTTCTCCAGTGAATCAGCTGTTCGCATCAGGTGGCCAAAGGATTGGAGTTTCAGCTTCAACATCAGTCCTTCCAATGAACACCCAGGACTGATTTCCTTTAGGATGGACTGGCTAAATCTCCTTGCAGTCCAAGGGACTCTCAAGAGTCTTCTCCAATACCACAGTTCAAAAGCATCAATTTTTATGCACACAGCTTTCTTTATAGTCCAACTCTCACATCCACACATGACCACTGGAAAAACCATAGCCTTGACTAGACGGACCTTTGTTGGCAGAGTAATGTCTCTGCTTTTTAATATGCTGTCTAGGTTGGTCCTAACTTTCCTTCCAAGGAGTAAGCATCTTTTAATTTCATGGCTGCAGTCACCATCTGCAATGATTTTGGAGCCCAAGAAAATAAAGTCAGTCACTGTTTCCCCATCTATTTGCTGTGAAGTGATGGGACTGGATGCCATGATCTTCGTTTTCTGAATGTCGAGCTTTAAGTCAACTGTTTTCACTCTCCTCTTTCACTTTCATCAAGAGGCTCTTTAGTTCTTCTTCACTTTCTGCCATAAGGGTGGTGTCATCTGCATATCTGAGGTTATTGATATTTCTCCCAGTGATCTTGATTCCAGCTTGTGCTTCTTCCAGCCCAGAGTTTCTCATGATGTACTCTGCATATAAGTTAAATAAGCAGGGTTACAATATACAGCCTTGACGTACTCCTTTTCCTATTTGGAACCAGTCTGTTGTTCCATGTCTAATTCTAACTGTTGCTTCCTGACCCGCATATAGGTTTCTCAAGAGGCAGGTCNTCTTGATTCCAGCTTGTGTTTCTTCCAGTCCAGCATTTCTCATGATGTACTCTGCATAGAAGTTAAATAAGCAGGGTGACAATATACAGCCTTGATGTACTCCTTTTCCTATTTGGAACCAGTCTGTTGTTCCATGTCCAGTTCTAACTGTGGCTTCCTGACCCGCATATAGGTTTCTCAAGAGGCAGGTCAGGTGGTCTGGTATTCCCATCTCTTTCAGAATTTTCCACAGTTTATTGTGATCCACAGAGTCAAAGGCTTTGGCATAGTCAATAAAGCAGAAATAGATGTTTTTCTGGAACTCTCTTGCTTTTTCCATGATCCAGCGGATGTTGGCAATTTGATCTCTGGTTCCTCTGCCTTTTCTAAAACCAGTTTGAACATCAGGAAGTTCAAGGTTCACGTATTGCTGAAGCCTGGCTTGGAGAATTTTGAACATTACTTTACTAGCATGTGAGATGAGTGCAATTGTGCAGTAGTTTGAGCATTCTTTGGCACTGCCTTTCTTTGGAAGAGACCCTGATGCTGGGAAAGATTGAAGTCAGGAGGAGAAGGGGATGACAGAGGTTGAGATCATTGGATGGGATCACTGACTCAATGGATATGAGTTTGAGCAAGCTCTGGGAGTTGGTGAAGGACAGGAAAGAGTTGGGCATGAGTGAACTGACTGAACTCAACTAAGGAGAGAATCCCCTGAACGGAGAGAGAGAATAGCACTTGGAATTCACACTGGGCTAGAAATAGCATACTTCATAATTCATGAGATATAGAGTACATACTCAGCAGTGTCTTACCCAGTAATGGGGAATATGTAGACTTAGACTAAACACTGTTCTGGTATCAGTTACTGAGTTTCAAAAGCTAGATCTGAAATGATCAAACTGCTACTTCCAAGTAGCTTAATTGCATTCCAGAGCAAAGCTGAAGAATATTTTAAAACATTCACAAATACCCAGGACCCCACAAGGAAAAATTCAGTGTCTAACATGAAATAAAAATGATCAGACAGGGAATAAAGCAGGAAAAGAAAACACATAGTGAGGAATAAAATCAGTTAATCTTGAATGAAATCCTAGGGAATTATGCTGAGTGAAAAAAGTCAATCCCCAAAGGTTATATACTATATGATTTCATTTACTTAACATTTTTGAAGTGACAAAATTCTAGAAATGGAGACCAGATTAGTTGTTGCAGGAATTAGGAATGTAAGGTGGGTCCAAGACAGAAGTGGTATGGTTATAAAAGGGCAATGCGAGGGATTCTTGTGGTTATGGAACTACCTTGACCACAGTGGTAGACATACAAACTTACACATGGAATAGAATTCTATAGAACTAAACACATATACATGCACATGAATGAATACAAGTAAAATCAGGGAAATCTGAATAAAATTAATGCTTTGTATAAGTATATGCTGGTTATGATACTACACTGGTTCTACAAAATGTTACTATTGGGGTATAGCGGGTAAAGGGTACATGAAATTTCTCTGTATTATTTCTTACACTTGCATGTGAACCTACAATTAAATGAATTAAATAAATTAAATGAATGAAAATTTCAATTAAAAAATCAATCAATTGAAACTGATCCAGAGCAATAGATTTTGTTACTTAAATTTTTTTTTTATTGAAGGATAATTGATTTACAGAATTTTGTTGTTTTCTGTCAAACCTCAACATGAATCAGGCATAGGTATCCATATATCCTCTCTCTTTTGCACCTCCATCCCATCTCCTGCCCCATCCCACCCCTCTAGATTGATACAGATCCCCTGTTTGAGTTTCCTGACCCATACAGCAAATTCCTGTTGGCTATCTATTTTACATATAGTAATGTAAGTTTCCATGTTACTCTTTCCATACATCTCACCCTCTCCTCTCTCTTCTCCCCATGTCTGTAAGTCTATTTCTCTATGTCTGTTTCTCCATTGCTGTCCTGTAAATAAATTCTTCAGTAACAGACTGATAGATTTTAGAATCAGCAGAAAAGAATACTGACACAGTTATTGTAACTGTATTCCATATGTTCAAACATAAAAAGAGATATTCAAGTCAGAAAAAAAAAGACCCTAATTGAACTTCTAGAGACAAAAACTATGATGCGAAAAACACACTGCATACAATTAACAGCAGATTAGACACAGCACAAAAGATCAGTAAACTTGAAGACATAATGATAGAAACGATTCAAAATGAAATGGAGAAAGTAGAGACTGAAAAAAAAAAGGACAGTGTCATTGATCTGTGGGATGATTCAAGTGTAATTCAAATGTACCTGGAACCCATAAGGAGAGAAGAAAGAAAGAACAACAAAACTTGAAGAAACAATGGCTAAAATTTTCTTCGATTTGATAGATATTGTAAGCCCAGAGATCCAAGAAACACAATGAATCTCAAACACAAAAAGTATGAAGTAAACTACCTTGAAGTACATTATAAGCAAATTGTTTAAAATCAGACATAAAAAAAGTCTGAAAAGCAGCTGAAGGGTGGAGGGGAATGTGTTATGTACTAAAGACTAAAGTTAAGGATAATAGCAAATTCCTCACTGAAAATAATGCATGTGAGAAGACTGTAAGCTCTCATTTTTGAAGTACTAAAAAGTTTCCCTAAACCTGTCAACCTAGAATTCTATATTCAGCAAAAATATTTTTCAAACATGTAGGTGATATAAAGACTTTTTCAGATATACTACGTTGAAAGAATTTAAGTAATGATTAAAAACAAAAGGCCTTCAGGAAGATGCAAAATAACACCACATTGAAATCTGGATTTAAGACAACGGGAATGCAGAGTACCAGAAATAGTAATTATGGCTAAACATATAAAATGTTTTTTTTGTGTTTAAATTTCTTTAAAGATAGTTAACAATTAAAAAAATGTATTGTGAGGTTTATAGCACACATAAAGGGAACATAGCAAAGGGGAAAAGAACAAAGATCAAATGGACAAATAGCAAAATTATACACTTAACCCTAATCAAATCAATAACCATATTAAACATAAATGGTCTAAATATCCCAATTAAAAGGAAGAGGTTGTCAGACTTCATTAAAAAACAGCAAAGCTGCCTAAAAAATCATTTTAAATATAATGGCAAAATGACAAAGATAAATTCTATTAACACTAATCAAAAGAAAGACAGAACAGGCATTTGTTATTGCCCAAACTGAAAAAAACCCAAATATCCATCACAGGTGAAAAGGCAGATAACCTGATCGTGGTACATCCATATAGTGGAATACAACTCTGAAAAAAACCAAAATTACTGACTCATGTAACACCAAGAATAAATTCCAATGTTATCATCTTGAGTGAAAAGAGTCTAAGGAAAAAAGAGTATATGCTGCATTACCCCACTCATATACAATTGTAGAAAATATAAACTAATCCATAAGGAGGGCTGAGAGAAGCTCCACATTCAAAGTCAGGAGGGGTGGCTATGAGGAGATACCCCTCGTCCAAGGTAAGGAGCAGCGGCTGTGCTTTGCTGGAGCAGCCGTGAAGAGATATCCCACATCCAAGTTAAAAGAAACCCAAGTAAGACGGTAGGTGTTGCAAGAGGGCATCAGAGGGCAGACACACTGAAACCATAATCACAGAAAACTAGTCAGTCTAATCACATAGACCACAGCCTTGTCTAACTCAATGAAACTAAGCCATGCCATGTGGGCCACCCAAGACGGACGGGTCATGGTGGAGAGGTCTGACAGAATGTGGTCCACAGGAGAAGTGAATGGCAAACCACTTCAGTATTCTTGTCTTGAGAACCCCATGAACAGTATGAAAAGGCAAAATGATAGGATACGGAAAGAGGAACTCCTCAGGTCAGTAGGTGCCCAATATGCTACTGGAGTTCAGTGGAGAAATAACTCCAGAAAGAACGAAGGGATGGAGCCAAAGCAAAAACAATACCCATCTGTGGATGTGACTGGTGATAGAAGCAAGGTCTGATGCTGTAAAGAGCAATATTGCATAGGAACCTGGAATGTTAGGTCCATGAATCAAGGCAAATTGGAAGCGGTCAAACAGGAGATGGCAAGAGTGAACGTCGACCTTCTAGGAATCAGCAAACTAAAATGGATTGAAATGGGTGAATTTAACTCAGATGACCATTATATCTACTACTGTGGGCAAGAATCCCTCAGAAGAAATGGAGTAGCCATCATGGTCAACAAAAGAGTCCAAAATGCAGTACTTGGATGCAATCTCAAAAACGACGGAATGATCTCTGTTCGTTTCCAAGGTATACCATTCAATATCACAGTAATCCAAGTCTATGCCCCAACCAGTAACGCTGAAGAAGCTGAAGTTGAATGGTTCTATGAAGACCTACAAGACCTTTTAGAACTAACACCCTAAAAAGATGTCCTTTTCATTATAGGGTATTGGAATGCAAAAGTAGGAAGTCAAGAAACATCTGGAGTAACAGGCAAATTTGGCCTTGGAATGCGGAATTAAGCAGGGCAAAGGTTAATAGAGTTTTGCCAAGAGAACACGTTGGTCATAGCAAACACCCTCTTCCAAAACCACAAGAGAAGACTCTACACATGGACATCACCAGATGGTCAACACCAAAATCAGACTGATTATATTCTTTGCAGCCAAAGATGGAGAAACTCTATACAATCAGCAAAAACAAGACCGGGAGCTGACTGTGGCTCAGATCATGAACTCCTTATTGCCAAATTCAGACTTAAATTGAAGAAAGTAGGGAAAACCGCTAGACCATTCAGGTATGACCTAAATCAAATCCCTTATGATTATACAGTGGAAGTGAGAAATAGATTTAAGGGCCTAGATCTGATAGACAGAGTTCCTGATCAACTATGGACGGAAGTTCACAACATTGTACAGGAGACAGGGATCAAGACCATTCCCATGGAAAAGAAATGCAAAAAAGCAAAACGGATGTCTGGGGAGGCCTTACAAATAGCTGTGAAAAAAAGAGAAGCAAAAAGCAAAGGAGAAAAGGAAAGATATAAGCATCTGAATGCAGAGTTCCAAAGAATAGCAAGGAGAGATAAGAAAGCCTTCCTCAGCAATCAATGCAAAGACTGTCTCTTATACACATCTAGATGTGTATAAGAGACAGATACTGGAGTGGGTTGCCATGTCCTCCTCCAGGGGATCTTCC
>SJYX01022141.1:48502-160903 GCA_006410675.1 Oreotragus oreotragus | reverse complement strand
AAAAAAAAAAAAAAAAAAAAAACCTCTATGGTCCATCACCATAGTCCTCTGGGCCAGCAGTACCAGCAACATCTGGGAATATGTAAGAAATGAAATCCTCAGGCCCCACCTAAGACCTAGAGAATCAGAGACACTGGAGGTGGGCCTGGCAAATATTTGGACTCTGACCAGCCATCCAGGTGATGGAGAGGAGGCACCTTAGGACAGCTCACTGCATAAAATATACTGCTTCTTAATATACAATGAGGGAACTCTTAACCACAATATATATATTGTGGTTAAGAAAAAGAAAGAGAGAAAAAGAGGAGGCCGTAGGAGGCTGAGGGAAGCCCCAGGGCTTTGAAACAAGCCCACAGAAATTGTTCTCTGCAGCTGTGATTGGAAAGCTGTGCAGTGAGCCAGTTAACAGCCCACATCATGGAGTCAGGACTACGTGGGTTTACAGTCAAGCTCCATTTCCTACTGTGTGACCTGGGGTAGTTACTACGTTTTTCTGAGCCTGTTCTGCCATCTGAAAGATAAGGAAAATAACACCTCTTATGTATGATTATTATTGGGAGGAAATGACCTAATGTGTGGGAAGTTGGCAGTACAGAACAAGGGATCCTCACTGGTTAGTTTACTGTAAGATATCCATCCATAACGCTAGGAAAACCAACCCTAAGAGCGTCCATGGCCTCACCCTACCCATCATTAGTATCTTATCTGTGCCCAAACGTGCTTGCTTGTTCTTCTCATGGAAATTACTTCTATGATTAGACAGTGAATCTATAATATAACCTCATTCTTGTTTAATTGACTCATTAAAGTTTTATCTCTGGTTTTACTGAGTCAAGTTTCATCCCCAATGAACTCGCCATTCAGTTTTCAAGGGTTCCTACTTTCTTTACACCTGACAATATGGTTTTAGAGGCTGGGTTGATAGAGCTATTTATATACTTAGGACCTGGATGCTAATTTCTGGGTTTTCTGCTTTGCTAAGTTTATCTCATGAAATAAAATGGACGTTTGTTGAAATGACTGTGACACTGGAATCTGGAAGGATCCACGCAGGCTGTAGAAACAGCAGGTTTTGTTCATACATTGTTTTGGATTTTTTTGGTTTTTGCCTCACCCCCGCCTCCCACCCCACCCTGGGATCTTTGACAAGATGCCTGGCAGGGAAGAAATCACGTCTTGGGAAATATCATTTTCTAAGGACCCAAGATAAGCTGAGTCATCAGCAAACACACACGATGGCGGCATTCCCCAACACACACCACCAGTTTGGGCAGCATCCCGGATTTGCCTAACAGGCAGCAGGAAAAAAACCGCCCCATCTGGCCAAATTAGGAAGTTGAAACCAAGAATCTCCTGGCTGTCACCTTCCATTGCTTTCCTCTCCTAGGTAATGAATGCTAGTTTACCATTAACGATCTACTTTCAGTAACTTATGCATGGGGGTGGGTATCAATGGGGCTAAATCTTTTTCACCTATGGGGATTGGAAAGTGAGCAGTAAAACCCTAGGCTTCACCTTCAAAAGGAGGAGAAAACGCACTTCCCATTTCCTCACTGCTGGTTCTGACTGCCACAGGGTTGTAACTGAAGCAGGAAGCTGAGGACTCAGCCCCCTTCCTGTCTTCCTGGGATCTGGACTTCAGGTGAGCGAAGGAAAGAAGGTGGCAACTGCAGTGGGCTGGGGTGGGGGGTGGGGTGCAGAATGGTGAGCGGGGGAGTGGTGAGTTCCTTCTGTTTGGAAGTTCAAGGCCCTGAGAAAGGCTGCACATACAAGCAGGACTGCCCAAAGCGGCTTGAACCCTTTCCTGGGCCATGGATGATGAAGACCTATTCACCATCACTAAGAAGGGAATCTCTCTAAAATATACAGTTCTTGCAGCTCTGTATCAAAAAACAAACATCAGAATACTGGAAATAAAAGCAAATATAAACAAATGGGATCTAATTAAAATTAAAAGCTTCTGCACAACAAAGGAAACTATAAGCAAGGTGAAAAGACAACCCTCTGAATGGGAGAAAATAATAGCAAATGAAGCAACTGACAAACAACTAATCTCAAAAATATACAAGCAACTTATACAGCTCAATTCCAGAAAAATAAACGACCCAATCAAAAAATGGGCCAAAGAACTAAATAGACATTTCTCCAAAGAAGACATACGGATGGCTAACAAACACATGAAAAGATGCTCAACGTCACTCATTATCAGAGAAATGCAAATCAAGACCACAATGAGATACCACTTCACACCAGTCAGAATGGCTGCGATCCAAAAGTCTGCAAGCAATAAATGCTGGAGAGGGTGTGGAGAAAAGGGAACCCTTTTACACTGTTGGTGGGAATGCAAACTAGTACAGCCACTATGGAGAACAGTGTGGAGATTCCTTAAGAAATTGCAAATAGAACTGCCTTATGACCCAGCAATCCCACTGCTGGGCATACACACCGAGGAAACCAGAATAGAAAGAGACACATGTACCCCAATGTTCATTGCAGCACTGTTTATAATAGCCAGGACATGGAAACAACCTAGATGTCCATCAGCGGATGAATGGATAAGAAAGCTGTGGTATATATACACAATGGAGTATTACTCAGCCATTAAAAAGAATACATTTGAATCAGTTCTAATAAGATGGATGAAACTGGAACCAATTATACAGAGTGAAGTAAGCCAGAAAGAAAAACACCAATACAGTATACTAACACATATATATGGAATTTAGAAAGATGGTAATGAGGACCCTGTATGCAAGACAGCAAAAGAGATACAGATGTGTAGAGCGGACTTATGGACTCTGAGGGAGAAGGAGAGGGAGAGGGAGAGGGAGGGATGATTTGGGAGAATAGCATTGAAATATGTATACTATCATGTAAGAAATGAATTGCCAGTCTATGTTCAATGCAGGATGCAGGATGCTTGGGGCTGGTGTATGGGGATGATCTGGAGGGAAGATGTGGGGTGGGAGGTGGGAGGGGGGTTCATGTTTGGGAGTTCGTGTAAAAAAATAAATAAATACAAAAAAATAAAATAAAATAAAATAAAATTAAAATTAAAAAAAAAAAAAACAAACAAACAATCCAACCAAAAACTGGGCAGATCTAAATAAACATTTCTCCAAGGAAGACATATAGACGGCCAAAAAGCACTTGAAAAGATACTCAATATCACTAATTATCAGAGAAATGCCAATCAATTAGGTATCACTTCACATTGACTGAATGGCCATAAAAAAGTCTACAAATAATAAATGCCGGAGAGGGTATAGAGAAAAGGAAACCCTCCTACACTGTTGGTGGGGATGAAAATTGGTACAACCAGCATGGAGAACTGTATGGAGGTTCCTTTTAAAAAATTTAAAGAGCTACAATATGATCCTGCAACCACACTCCAGGGCATACACCCAAGAGAAAACCATAATTTGAAAAGAAACATACCCCAATGTTCATTACAGCACTCTTTACAATAGCCAAATATTGAAGTAACCTAAATGTCCATTGATGGAGGAATGGATAAAGATGTGGTACATATGCACAATAGAATATTACTCAGTTATGAACAAGAAAATAATACCATTTGCAGCAACATAAATAGACCTAGAGATTAGCATACTAAGTGAAGTAAGTCAGACAGGGAAAGACAAACAGCATATGATACCACACATGCGGAACCTGGGTGGTAGAGTATACAGGAATCTGCCTGTTGATGCAGGGGACATGGGTTTGGTCCCTGGTCTGGGAAGATTCCACATACTGCAGAGCAACTAAGTCCACGCACCACAACTACTGAACCCATGCGCTGCAGCTACTGAGCCCCCACACTCTAGGGCTCGAGAGCCACACCTTCTGAAGCCCGGGCACCTGGAGCCTGTGATCCTCAACGAAGAGTAGCCCCTGCTCGCTGCAGCCAGAGAAAGCGGGAGCACAGCAACAAAGACCCAGCACAGCCACAAATAAACAGTAAAATTAATAAATTAAAGTAAGTAAATAGAAAGAACAGTGCTTGCTGTGGGTTTGTCATACGTGGCCTTTATTTAAAAATAAAAATGATACAAATGAACTTATTTACACAACAGAAACAGACTCAGAGATTATGAAAACCAATGTATGGTTACCAAAGGAGAAACGTGGAAGGGAGGGATAAATTAGGAGCTTGGGATTTACATTAATTAATGGGATTAATACACACATTACTATATATAAGATAATAACCAGCAAGGAACTAGGGTACAGCACAGGAAACTCTACTCGATATTCTGTGATAACCTACACGAGAAAAGCATCTGAAAAAGAATGAACGTGTGTATGTATAACTGAATCACTTTGTTGTACACCTGAAAGTAATACTGCATTGCAAATCAACTATCTTCAAATACAGGTTTTTTTAGAAAAGAGAATCAAGGACTTTTGAACTCCTTTCTTAAAAAAAAAAAAATCCTGTATGTATTTATTTAGTTACGGCTGTGCTGGTCTTTGCTGCTGAGTGCAGGCTTTCTCTAGTTGAGGCGAGCAGGGATTACTCTTTGTTGCAGTGCATGGGCTTCTGATTGTGGCGGCCTCCCTTGTTACAGAGCACAGGTTCTAGGCACACAGGCCTCAATAGTTGTGGCACACAGGCCTGGTTACCCCACAGCATGTGGGATATTCCAGGACCAGGGAACGAACCTGTGTCCCCTGCACTGGTGGGCGGATTCTTAACCATTGGACCACCAGGGAAATCCCTGAACTACTTTCTAAATGTGTTCCTGCCTGAGGGCTTTCTTCCATGGCTGCCTAACAGGCTGCCTGGAAGGCTTTCAGACTCTTCCTGATTTTCACTGCCCAGGACTTTGAGTCAAATGCTGCTGCTAAGTCGCTTCAGTCGTGTCCGACTCTGTGAGACCCCATAGATGGCAGCCCAGCAGGCTCTGCTGACCCTGGGATTCTACAGGCAAGAGTACTGGAGTGGGTTGCCATTTCCTTCTCCAATGCATGAAAGTGAAAAGTGAAAGTGAAGTCGCTCAGTCGAGTCCGACTCTTAGCGACCCCAGGGACTGCAGCCCACCAGGCTCCTCTGTCCATGGGATTTTCCAGGCAAGAGTACTGGAGTGGAGTGCCATTGCCTTCTCTGTTGAGTCGAATCGCTTCACCTTATTCAAAAAGGTACCAGCGTACAAGGTCTCAGAAATGCCTCTCTTGGTTTCCTGTTTGGGATGACCCTGGTAAAGAGGTTACACCTCATCAGCAAACTCCAGAGATCTGGTATTGGCCTGGATCCACACCCCGAGGCCATCCTCGGAGTGGAAGGAGGGTGGCAACCAAGGACAAAGTGTGAAGGAAAATAGCCTCAAGAGAACAAAAATTCCTCAGATTCTTAGCCTCTGCACAGGAAGTCTCCTTTAAACCTCCTACTTCACCCACACCCTGTGACAACAGACGAAATAGTGGTAAGCTGTTACAACACCCTGACTCCCTGCTCTGTGACAGTCGCTCTCTCAGGTGTTGCTTCCATATCATCTGTGATCAAGGATTTCATCACAGTGTTCCCTTTGGAGGAGACTGCTGAGACCCGAAGAGGGAAAGCAACCCCTCAGAGTAACACACAGCTGTGGCCAGGATCTGAACCCATGCCAGCCTGACTCAACAGTTGTGCTATTTTCCCCCAACCTTAAACCATCCTTTATCTCCAGACCTCTCATTCGTAAACTATGTCTGGTTTCTTCAATGTAATAAAATAAACATACTGTTAATTCAAGAAGAAATGAAGTACATGAGACATGGGAATCATTCGGCAAATGACTGTTGAAGGGATGAGTGGACTGAGCTTGTATCAACTCCCTCTCGGCCCGCAGGCTTGCCCGCAAGGGCCTCCATAATCCAGGGGTAGAGCTCATGACCTCAGGGGTGACTCCAGGCTCTGCTCTCCAAACCGCCGGGCTGGCTGCCTGCACTCACAGGACACTAAAGAACTATGGCTTCATTCAGGTGGCTCGTGTCTCCTGCCAGTGCTTCCCCAGAAATCAGACTTTGGTTTCCCTCTGTCTCGAGCCCAGGTTGTGATGCAGCCAAACCCAGCTCCTTTGGGATCCAGTCCAAACCAGAGGGTGTGGATGGGATGCCTGAAAGAGGGCTGAAGCCATTTAAAGGATGGCCCATTTTAAAGTCATGAATACTGTGGTAACAGCTCCTGGGTTCGAGTTCTGCAGGTGGCTGGTAAATGCATTTCAAAGGCATTAAAAGGTGAAGATGTTGGTAAGCACAAGGACTTTGGTTTTCATTTCACATGTGCTCATTAAGGTCCTATCTATCTCTCTATATATATCTCCTTATAAAATTAGAAAAATGAAAACAAGACACTCTAGAGGTATAGTATAGCATGACTTAACATTTCAAAACTGATCTTTCGATTCAAGGATGTGAGGGAAAATAAAGACCATGATTGTTTTGTTAAACAAACCCCTGCCTGGTTAGAAACCGCATGTACACAGCAAATGAAGAAGTGGCTTAATGACTAATTGATGTTGCTAACATCTTCATTCATGACTGAACTCACGCGGGTCCTTCGAACAGGACCCAGTTATGAAAATTGCTTTAACAATCTTTGTTTCTCCTTGTGGCAGGAAAAGTAAAGCTGTTTCTCTCCCTTAAAACTGTCTATCTGACTAACTCCTGACTCCTAGACCCTGAGTGAGGTGCGGACTTGACTTTCACTCAGGGAGTCCTGTCCCTCTGGACAAGCAGAAGACCAAGACATGCTCTACTGGCCTCTGGGACCCTGCTCTCTCGCTGCCTCCTACCACTTGGCCGTTTCTTCTGTCCGCTTGGCTGCCTCTGCCCAGCCTCTTATCACTCAGTTCTCAGTCCTCTCCTCTTTATCTCACTCCCCTGGTGATTTCAGCTGTCTTTGGCCTTTCACAGCACTTGCATGCTGAGAGCTCCCTAACTGTCAGCCCCAGCTCAGCCCTCTCTTCTGCACCCCGGCCCACATCCCCGAGAGTTCCAGCTTCGCCTCTCCACTTGATGCCTCACAGCCTCTCCTGAAACAGAATGCCTGGTCTTCTCCCCACGATTCCACAAAAGGTCTTCCCCTCACTGTTAAAGAGCTTCTCCATCCTTCCAGATGCTCCAGCCAAAGGCCACGGTGCAGTCCTTGATGCCCTTCCTTCTCTGATACCCAGAATGCTTATTGTCTACAGAACATCTGCTGACTTCAAACTGTACCCAGAATCAAACTCTTCCTCAGTGCTTCCAATACACTGTCCTCCCTGTTCCATTCAAAGGGAAAGCCAAGGATTTAGAGTGGTCTACAGGGCCCTATCACGCTCTTTCTCTCTGACCCCTCCTCCTGCTTGTCTTCAGCCACACTGGCCTCCTGGCTGCTCTTGAAGCACAAAGGGCACCTCCCACCCTAGAACCCTGGCACTGGCTATTCCCACCTGCTTTAGGGCTTTATTCAGATGTTATCTGCTCAGTGAGGCTTCGCCTGGCTGTCTCACTTAAATCCAAGCTGCAGGTCCCCATGCCCACACTCTCAGTTCCCTATTGGCAATGCTTCTTCACAGGTCTTACCTACAACAATGTAACTTCCATGAAAGTAAGGGTATTTTTTCTGTTTTGTTCACTGTGTATTCCAAAGGCCT
This sequence comes from Oreotragus oreotragus, assembly GCA_006410675.1. Taxonomy (NCBI): domain Eukaryota; kingdom Metazoa; phylum Chordata; class Mammalia; order Artiodactyla; family Bovidae; genus Oreotragus; species Oreotragus oreotragus. The sequence goes on along the minus strand of SJYX01022141.1, from coordinate 153,284 downwards.
ACAACAGCTTCTGGGTATACAGTAGGTATTTAATAAATATCTCTTGAATGAGTGAATGAACACATCCCTTACATTTGAAACTTAATAAGAGAAATAACCATCTCGGAATTCTTACTAGGATGTGCTGACCCTCCGGCACAACCAAAGCCATTCTTCCACGTAACCCTGAATTCCACTGTTATAGAAACATCTCCATATATCTGAAATGAAGCTGAAAGAAGTCTAATAATTTCATTTCTGCCTCTTGAATACCCAGCTCTCCACACTCTAGCAGCTCTCCTATCCTAACTTTGCCAAGAGCCACATGCCCACTTAAGGACCAGACACCCATCTTGAACCCTTGGACAGACACGTTTGAGCACTGATTTCCCTTGGCTCAAATGACCATGGATTGACTTCAGTTTTCAAGAATTTCACTTCATTACAAACATATTTTTGTTGCACTGGTTTCCAGCAAGGATGTACAGTATCTACACTGGTTCTGTTTCAATCTTGACTCCAGCAAGACTGTTTCTCAATCTCTCTGTGTCTCTGTTTCCTCATCTGTAAAATGAAGATTGTGGTAATGGTACTGAGTCACTTGTGCTGAGGAATGATGAGTGAATAGATACAAAGTACTTAGAACAGCACAGGGCACACCCTTCAGTGCTCAGTAAATGTTACCTGTTATTATCAGCATTGTTACTCTCATTATTAACACTAAACACAGTAACTTATTTGGCTTTTTATTTCTAGCACCTAGTACACTGCCTGGGACAAGGGATGTGCTTAATAAAACTCTGCTGGATAGTTGAACGAATGGATGAGGATGAGCTTTTTCAGTGCAGAGGCTATACATTTTCACTCCATTTAGCAGCTAATAATTCCCCGGAAAGACTTGTTGAATTCTGAATGATTGGCACATAGGAAGGTTCCTGTACATACTCTGTACAGCAGAGAATGTTGAAAGGGGATAAAAAGACAAAACTAATGACGGCATTGAGTGATCTGGTACTTCAGAAGTGCTGGGACATAAAGCAGAGCAAATCTGTGACTTTGGGCAAATTTTTTTTTAATGAGTTTTGTATCTCAGCATTATTCTCTAACAACTGGGGCTGAGTAGTCTTTGTGTGCTAGGAAGACTACACGAGACAATGCCTGCAACATGTACAATCCAGGGCCTGACACCTGGACAATCTCATTCAATTTATACTGGCTTTAAAATCCCATGGCAAGAATAACCGACCCATGCAGCCCGACACACAAGGCCCAGGAGCCCAAAGGTAAGGCAAGGTGCCCGGGGTCAGGACAAGAGCTAAGCCTCCAGGGAGCCTTCTTTTTATGATGTCTCTTCCTGTTTGCGTATCTAGACCCCATCACCAAAGGCACATGTTTTTCACCCCCTCCTGCCCATGACTCCAGGGACAATATAGATAATTCTCACTTCTATAACCAGAACTTCTCCCTTTGTCACGTGTGAGGTATTTCTCCAAAACGTTACAAGCAAGTCCAGACAAATTAGCCCTTCAGGAAGCTTGAATACAAAAACTAGCCATTCTCCACTGGTTTCCTCTCCCCCTATTTCCTCCACTGGACCCTTGCCAACTCTGAGCAAGCAAGTGGACAGCGGAAAGGAGACCCGGAGCATGACAAATCTAGCGCTTAATCATAGATGGCATTTGTCTTCAATGCTCGCCCAATATGGACCCAGCTTCTGCTGTCGGTGTGTCTAAATCCAGATTACCCAGCAGTTTATAACTTATTATCTCTGACTGTTTGCAAGGTCTGTGTGTGATTCCTAATATTTTGAACTGTTGGCCTTCTCTGAAAACCTATGGTTATTAGAGAGAAAAAAACTGAGAAAAAGTTGTCTTGCCTTTGGATGAGAGGAAAGGAGGACTGGCTGTCTTGCTGGTGCTTTGGGGTATCTGAACAGGGGAACTGGGAGAAGGATGGAGGCATCAGCTGCCTTTCAAAATTAAAAACTGAAAGCTCTTTATATGACAACTGTAAGGAGCTAGAACAATACCAACTCAGCAACAGGCAACTAAATTTGTCCTCCTCCCATGAACTTTGAAAAGCAGACCCCATGAATCGCAGCACGCCAGGCCTCCCTATGCATCACCAACTCCTGGAGTTCACTCAGACTCACGTCCATCGAGTTGGTGATGCCATCCAGCCATCTCAGGTAACTGACATATTTATCTTACTCATTAATTTATAACTTCTTAGCGTTATCATTTTCCTGGTCTCACAATCGGATTATGTGTTCCACCCATAGTGCCAAATGTTTCTTGCTGCTTGAGGGCAAACAAAAAGTCCTTTTAAACAAAGATGTCTATATCAGTTCAGTCGCTCAGTAGTGTCTGACTCTGCAACCCCGTGAATCGCAGCACACCAGGTATCCCTGTCCATCACCAATTCCCGGAGTCCACCCAAACCCATGTCCATTGAGTCAGTAATGCCATCCAAACATCTCATCCTCTGTCGTCCTCTTCTCCTCCTGCCCTCAATCTTTCCCAGCATCAGGGTTTTTTTCAAATGAGTCAGCTTTTTGTATCAGGTGGCCAAAAGATTGGAGTTTCAGCTTCAACATCAGTCCTTCCAGTGAACACCCTGACTAATCTCCTTTAGAATGGACTGGTTGGATCTCCTTGTAGTCCAAGGGATTCTCAAGAGTCTTCTCCAACACCACAGTTCAAAAGCATCAATTCTTCGACACTCAGCTTTCTGTATAGTCCAACTCTCACATCCATACATTACCACTGGAAAAACCAAAGCCTTGACTAGATGGACTTTTGTTAACAAAGTAATGTCTCTGCTTTTTGATATGCTGTCTGGGTTGGTCATAACTTTCCTTCCAAGGAGTAAGCATCTTTTAATTTCATGGGTGCAATCACCATCTGCAGTGATTTTGGAGCCCAGAAAAATAAAGTCAGGCACAAGCTTATTAATTATAGTACACTAGTAAAAAGACACCAGGCTTTAGATTTGTAGATATTTATTTTGGAGCTTGGTGAAATATATACTGACTGATTACTTGAACTTCAGTTTCCTTATAGAAATTTTGAAAAAGTATATCCAACAAGTAGGAAGATAGACAAAATTTATCCAGTTTTTAGCATGCAGGAGGTATGTTTTAATGAATTTAAATAGTTGTACATTCAATCATTTCTTGGCCTTTTGGTTAAGATCAAATGGAAAGTAACTGTAGATTCATAGAACAGTGACTGTACAAATATTCATACTTAGTTTCTCTTATTATTAATATCTTACATTAGTGAATACATTTTCTTAAAATTAATGAAACACTATTGGCATATTATTATTAATTAAAATCCATCTGTTAGATTTCCTTTGTTTTTACTTAATGTCTTTTTTTTTTTTTTCAGAATCCCATTCGTATAACCCATGATACACTTAGTCATCTTGTCTCCTTAGGCTTCTCTAGGCTGTAACGGCTTCTCAGATTTTCCTTGTTTTTCCTGACTTCAGCTGTTGTGCAGGGTACTGCTCAGACATTTTTACAATGATCCTCATTGGATCGTGATACTCATGATTAGACTGGGGTTCAGGTTTTTGGGAAAAAGGTCACAGGGGTGAAGTATTGCTTTCATCATATCATGATGAAATGATATTAAATCATTTCATAACACTGATGAGAATGAGGCAGTGTTTGTTTAGTTTCTTCATCATAAAGTTATTCTTTGGGCCCTCACTCTTTCCATACTGTACCCATTGGAAGGAAGTCACTAGGCACAATCCACAATTATGAGATGGAGAGTTATATTCCACCTTTTAAAAGGACAAGATATACATTTTATTTGGAATTCTGCACTGATCTATATGATACTGGAGACTACACAAACTAATGTGTTGCTTGGATTTTGATTGTTCTCTCTTTGATATCAGTATAGACTCACAGTTATCTATTTTATCATTTTGATTATAATCCAATACTGTACTATTTATTTTGCTGATCTAATTGTTCTCTCTTGGCTATTGACATGCATCCATAGTTTTATTTTCCTTTGTGAAATGAGTTATGTCAGGAATGGCTGAGACATGATCTGAGGTCCTGTGGGTTTGTTGCCCATGCTGAACTTCTGCTGAACAAACATCTGAAATCAAACTGCTAAAACAATGCTGAGTTGCCTAAAGGAAAGAATAATGCTGGGACCGGGACTTTTTCTGGACTAAAGAAAACAGAACTTTCCGTAGTAATGAAGGAGATGCTTTCCATAACTTAGTTGTATGTGTGGAGCAGTTTTACCCTCAAGTCCAAATTCTTGATACACAGCTTGCATAAGCCTACGTTAACTGCCCCACTTTTCTCATAAACCCATGCCCAGTTTCTTAGAGTGGGACACTTTCTGATTTCCCCCAGAAACTGTGATTTATCCCCAAATTGTAATTCTAAGACCTAAAATAAGCTGTTATTTTGCCTCTTTAGGCAAAGATTCAGATCATGAAACTTTTTGCTGATACTTTTTATTTTGTTTTGTTTTTCTAGCACTTTCATGCTTTCTGGTACTCAAGACCCTCTAGACTCACCTTGTGTATTCCCTGTACCAGCCTTAAGCTTTAGTATCAGCCATTTCCTTTTTCTCCAGGGAAACTTGGTTTCTTTTATTGAAAAACAGTGGTAGAAATCAAGAGCTGAGTAATGAGTATGCTTGCTGCTAATTCAGTGCCCTTGCTTCTAGGACCTCTCAACTGAGATAACAATGACATATATGTGTGCATAGTAAGCTTTACATGTACACACAGCTATGAACATTTAGACATGTATATAATATAGATCTTGATCTATATTATGCTACATGTGAGTCCATGCCAATGTCTTCAACTCAAATCTAGTATCAAATGGATCATACTAGACTTCCACTTTCTCTTCTCTGTAATCACCACACCAACAATGAGAAACTTGTCTCCCAGCATCTGCCATCTATTCACTTGTTTAATTTCAGTGTACAAAAGTATTGGGTACAAACTGTTAACCCACACCTCAATGGTCAAGAACTTCTCCAGGTAGTACAGTGCTTATGTATACTTCCTTTTTCCTTTAGTCTTACAGTCTCCACTCATTTTTAAAATTACTTAAGTCAGCTTTTTGTCCCTTAACTCTATTTAGTGAGGTTAGTACATTTATAATACAGTTAGATTAGTTCATTATAGTCTACATTTCATTTTGGTATTCCCTGACATCTTAAATGATTTTTTAAGTTGCATACACTTACGTTTTACTCTTTATGATATAAAATTCTCTGGGTCTTGACAAATGCAGAGTATCGTGTATCCACAATTATAATATCATTCAGAATAGTTCACTGTCCTTTAAAATCCTTTGTTGGTCATCTGTTCAACCCTCTTTCATCCTGAAACTCCTTACAACGAGTGATCTATTTATTATCCTTACAGTTTTGTCTTTTCAAGAATACCATATAAGCATATAATGTGTAGTCTTTTCAGATTAGTTTCTTTTACTTAGTAATTTTGTGGCTTTCATTTATACCTTTATAGCCTTTCCCCAGGCTTAATTGCTGAGAAATTCCTATTTAGTTTTGTCTTTTGTTTTAGATTTTCTTTATTTCTTTCTGGCCCATGTAATTTTTTCCTTTTGTAATTCACCACCTTGAATAACTAGTTTAGTATGCTTCTGTTCTTATGATTTTTATGCAATCATTGAAAAATATCTAACTCTTTATGATAGCTAATGGGCTTCCCTAGTGGCTCAGATGGTAAAGAATTTTGTGCAGTGCAGGAGATCTGGGTTCTGTCCCTGGGTCATAAAGATCCACCAGAGAAGGGAATCATTATCCACTCTAATACTCTTGACTGGAGAATTCCATGGACAGAGGAGCCTGGTGAGCTACAGTCCATGGGATCATAATGAGCTTAACATGACTGAGCAGCTAACACTTTCACATTTCATGATAGCTAATAGCAATTTTGTTGATAAATATTTTTTAAATTGGCATAATTTCTCATGCTTATTTTATTTCATAATATTCCTTACTAAACTTTACTTTGCCCTTTGAATTTTGCTTTTTCTTCCATTTCAATCTATTCATTTTTGTAATTAATATCTTATTTCTTTTTCCTTTATCTCATGTTTTCTGTTTCTTTTAGCATTCAGTTCAGTTCAGTTCAGTTCAGTCACTCAGTAGTGTCCAACTGTTTGCGACCCCATGAATCGCAGCACGCCAGGCCTCCCTGTCCACCACCAACTCCTGGAGTTCACTCAGACTCACGTCCATCGAGTCAGTGATGTCATCCAGCCATCTCATCCTCTGTCATCCCCTTCTCCTCCTGCCCCCAATCCCTCCCAGCATCAGGTCTTTTCCAATGAGTCAACTCTTCGCATGAGGTGGCCAAAGTACTGGAGTTTCAGCTTTAGCATCATTCCTTCCAAAGAAATCCCAGGGTTGATCTCCTTCAGAATGGACTGCTTGGATCTCCTTGCAGTCCAAGGGCCTCTCAACAATCTTCTCCACCACCACAGTTCAAAAGCATCAATTCTTTGGCACTCAGCCTTCTTCACAGTCCAACTTTCACATCCATACATGACCACAGGAAAAACCATAGCCTTGACTAGATGGACCTTAGTCGGCAAAGTAATGTCTCTGCTTTTGAATATGCTATCTAGGTTGGTCATAACTTTTCTTCCAAGGAGTAACCATCTTTTAATTTCATGGCTGCAGTCACCATTTGCAGTGTTTTTGGAGCCCCCCCAAAATTAATCTGAACTTTTTAGGTTTTACTTTTTCTACTAAGATTTCTCTATCTTTGAGTTTATCTGCACACCTTTTGAAACCAAATAGGAAACCCATATTCCCTAAGGACAGACACACATGCCCTTACCCTATGAACCTTACCTTTTGTTTGTAGAAAAGCTTTAGCCTCTTATGCCTTCCCTGAGTTCCAAAGAGCAAATTTAATCAGAGAAGTGAGAAAATACAAAAACAAAAGAAAGCAGCCAAAAAAGACAAAATAATAATCAGTTAGCCATAAAACAAGTCAAGGATCTTTACGTTCCTCCTCAAAGGCTATACAGAATATCCTATAAGGATCTTTTAGTTCCTCCTCAAAGTCTATAAAGAATATCCTCCTCAAAGGCTATAAAGTATATCCTTGTTTTGCAGATACTAAAATCCCCACTAGGTGGAAGAAGTTAACTGCATGCTGACCATTAGTGCACAGAGCCCAGACCAGTTGAAACCAGAAAGTTGATAGTTGATTTCCTGAAACACCACCCATTTATCTCACCATCAGAGAACTGTGCACAGTCTGAACACATACCTTGTTTCTTTCTTCCTCACACCATCTTTTGAAAACCTCCCGTGAAAGTCATCATAGAGTTCACTTCCTTTGAGCACCAGTTGCCCATTTTCCTTGCTTGATACCTTATGATAAATGCTGTAAATTCCTTCACCACAATCCAGTATCAGTAGATTGGCTTTGCTGTGCATTGGGAAAACAGATCCAAGTTGGGTTTGGTAATACTTTTTCCCAAAATAAATACTCTTATAATCCTTGAATTATTTAATATCCTGATAACTATATGATATTCAGAGTGAATAATTTAATTAGAAGACAATTTCCAGGTTGATTAAGTGGCAAGGAGAAAAAGTGGCTACCAAAACTTAAAGGTTTTTAACTGTATAGAAATGCCTGCTTAATAGCAACCACATCATTCAGTTCAGTTCAGGTCTGTTCATTCATTCAGTCATGTCTAATTCTTTGCGGCCCCATGAATCACAGCATACCAGGCTTCCCTGTCCATCACCAACTCCCAGAGTTCTAGTCCATCGAGTCAGTGATGCCATCCAGCCATCTCATCCTCTGTCGTCTCCTTCTCCTCCTGCCCCCAATCCCTCCCAGCATCAGGTCTTTTCCAATGAGTCAACTCTTCGCATGAGGTGGCCAAAGTACTGGAGTTTCAGCTTTAGCATCATTCCTGCCAAAGAACACCCAGGACTGATCTCCTTTAGAATGGACTGGTTGGATCTTCTAGAATGGACTCAGTATGTTTTGGAGAAGGCAGAGGGTATATATAAAATGACCTCATTCTCTTACCATTTTTAGTGGTTACCCTGGGGTTATAATATATATCTTTCATTAGATAGTGTCTATCTTCACATTAACATATTATGCAAGGACCTATTTCACATGTAGTGTAAGCATCTAGCATGGAAAGTCACAAAGCTTGGAAGTTACAAATATTGCCATGATCACATCAAATGGAGTTAGGGTCCCACTTGGAAAAACTCTTCCTGGGCAGAAATAGAAAACATAAACATCAATAAGAATAATATCTGTGATTCATTAAATATATCAAATATGTTTATCTTTGAGTTAAAAGATAATTTAAAATAATAAAGAAATATTGTCCAATTTTGGAGGATGCTAAATGAAGTTGCTAAATATTTTGAAAATAATTAAATAAAGAGTAAAAATAAAGAATTTCTCCTGCATCTTTCTATATGACCTGTAACTTAAGGTAAGCAAGTTGTTGATGAGATAAAATATCTTCTACTGGTATTATAAATCAAGATTGTATATTTTAGAAAGCAATGATAATAGTAAAATATCTCAATTTGGTAACCTTGAGTAAAATGCTGTTTCTGAACAATGATCTAATATCAAAAATGTAGAAATAACCTGATATTATTGTGTACTGATGGAAGCACACAATAATAACTTTGTAGTACTTGTATTAGAAAATTGACCCAGAATCTTATCAAATTTCTTAGGTCTAACAGCCCATTTGTAAGAAATAGAAAAGGCAAATAAATGTGTTCAATTATACAACAGGGAGGTCATCCACAAAAAAATCAGGCTGTGGAAAATGCTACTGAGATAAACCACTGGTTTCCTTAACAAATAAATTGCAAGAAAAATGAATGGAGAGGGTGAACAGAAACCTATATATTAAATGAGACTTGTCAACCAATTATAATTTATTGGTTATATTGTTTCTTAACTTCAATTAGTGGTTCTCAACCAGCAGTAGCTTTACCCCAAGGGAACATTTGGAAATATCCAGATACATTTTTTTTTTAAATTTTATTTTATTTTACTTTACAGTACTCTACTGGTTTTGGCATACATTGACTTGAACTCGTCACGGGTGTACACGAACTCCCAAATATGAACCCCCCTCCCTCCTCCCACCCCACATCATCCCTCTGGATCATCCCCATACACCAGCCCCAAGCATCCTGCATCCTGCATCGAACACAGACTGGAGATTCATTTCTACATGATAGTACACATATTTCAATGCTATTCTCCCAAATCATCCCACCCTCTCTCCCTCCCTCTCCCTCTCCCTCAGAGTCCAAATGTCCACTCTACACATCTGCGTCTCTCTTGCTGTCCTGCATACAGGGTCCTCATTACCATCTTTCTAAATTCCATATATATGTGTTAGTATACTGTATTGGTGTTTTTCTTTCTGGCTTACTTCACTCTGTATAATTGGTTCCAGTTTCATCCATCTTATTAGAACTGATTCAAATGTATTCTTTTTAATGGCTGAGTAATACTCCATTGTGTATATGTACCACAGCTTTCTTATCCATTCATCCGCTGATGGACATCTAGGTTGTTTCCATGTCCTGGCTATTATAAACAGTGCTGCAATGAACATTGGGGTACATGTGTCTCTTTCTATTCTGGTTTCCTCGGTGTGTATGCCCAGCAGTGGGATTGCTGGGTCATAAGGCAGTTCTATTTGCAATTTCTTAAGGAATCTCCACACTGTTCTCCATAGTGGCTGTACTAGTTTGCATTCCCACCAACAGTGTAAAAGGGTTCCCTTTTCTCCACACCCTCTCCAGCATTTATTGCTTGCAGACTTTTGGATCGCAGCCATTCTGACTGGTGTGAAGTGGTATCTCATTGTGGTCTTGATTTGCATTTCTCTGATAATGAGTGACGTTGAGCATCTTTTCATGTGTTTGTTAGCCATCCGTATGTCTTCTTTGGAGAAATGTCTATTTAGTTCTTTGGCCCATTTTTTGATTGGGTCGTTTATTTTTCTGGAATTGAGCTGTATAAGTTGCTTGTATATTTTTGAGATTAGTTGTTTGTCAGTTGCTTCATTTGCTATTATTTTCTCCCATTCAGAGGGTTGTCTTTTCACCTTGCTTATAGTTTCCTTTGTTGTGCAGAAGCTTTTAATTTTAATTAGATCCCATTTGTTTATATTTGCTTTTATTTCCAGTATTCTGGGAGGCGGATCATTGAGGATCCTGCTGTGATTTATGTCGGAGAGTGTTTTGCCTATGTTCTCCTCTAGGAGTTTTATAGTTTCTGGTCTTACATTTAGATCTTTAATCCATTTTGAGTTTATTTTTGTGTGTGATGTTAGGAAGTGATCTAATTTCATTCTTTTACAAGTGGTTGACCAGTTTTCCCAGCACCACTTGGTAAAGAGATTGTCTTTACTCCATTGTATATTCTTGCCTCCTTTGTCAAAGATAAGGTGTCCGTATGTGTGTGGATTTATCTCTGGGCTTTCTATTTTGTTCCATTGATCTATATTTCTGTCTTTGTGCCAGTACCATACTGTCTTGATGACTGTGGCTTTGTAGTAGAGCCTGAAGTCAGGTAAGTTTATTCCTCCAGATACGTTTTTGATTGTCACAACTGGGTGGGGGGAAGGGAGAGGAGGCTGTAAAGGGCATCTATTGGGTACAAGCCAGGGAGGCAGCTGTCTACTTATAATGCACAGACCAACCTCTCCAAAACACATGATTGTCTACCTTAAAGTGTCAATAGTGCTAAGGTTGAAAAACCCTGATCCAAACCAACAAACTTTATAAGAAATATCTTTTTTTAATTCTAATTCTAATTCTAATTCTGTAGTAGAAGGTACAGATATACTTGTACACAGAACAGTTGCATGAATGGTTCTGTATAAATTGAGGAATAAACAGTTTTGTTTTGTTTACCTAACTTATAATAGAGATTTTTATTAATCTAAAATAGGTTAAAATCTTTCAGACTAAAATCTCTAAAAATAGAGATTTTTATTAATATTTAGAGTATTTTACTATTTAATTAAATAATTCTACTTGATTCAGAAGGCAAAAAAATCCTGAAAAAACTCAATGAAAGAAAACAAAAATAAAATAACAGTAATCCAAGAAGAATCATTTCTTTGGAGTGGATCCTTCTAAAGTTTTGCCCATGTCTTGGATATATACTGTATAGCTAAATTATGGAAAATATATGCTATCTATATATATGTGTATAATAAATGTGCATAAATGTGTTAATATGACCTAGCACTTAGAACAGATATAACTTGCAACTAGCTTTCAAAGAAACATGTATATGCACATGTATTAAATATACAATTCATGCTATTGTTCTTTTAACATTTTGGTAAGCAACAGCAAATAAATATCATGATTCTTTAAGTCTGTATGTTTTAAGCTAATAATTTTAATAATAAGTGTCTTTCAACTTAGTTTAAATGATTTCCTCATTTTACCTCTATTTTAAATATATTTTTTCAATTTTATTAAATTGATATAGAACGTTAACATAAACTGGATACATTTTATTTTTGTATTTCCAAATGCTATGAGAAAGAGAGAAACAACTTGGTATGTTTGTTGAAACAAGTCTTTTTTTATCTAAAGGGCCTGCAATGATTACAGGGCATGGATTAGTCTAATCTAATAAGGTGAGAATGTATTGCTGCAGGTTAAAAGATCCCTCCCAGGAGTTTAGTAAATAATTAAGTTTATTAACATGTTTCTTAAAATTATTTTCTATTAGTAGGAGAGTTAGATGATTTATATATTTTTCCTTAACAAAAATTCATTTGAGAACAAGAAACAATTTGAATTAACTGACAATTTTCTTATTTTTATAATCTTTTCTGGGTTAAAAACAGGAACTCATACACCATTTTAGTATACTTTGTTGTTTAGTCATGAAGTCACGTCTGACTCTTTTGTGACTCCATGGACTATAGCCTGCCAGGTTCCTCTATCCATGGGATTCTCCAGGCAAGAATACTGGAATACACATGTATTAATTTGATGATTCATCGTTTAAGAATCAACTTTAAAATATTATTTAGAGTAGGAGTTGTTGAAGAGAATGGTAGTAAAGTAACAGGGATTTGGTCAGCCTTTAGTTCAGTTCAGTTCAGTCGCTCAGTCATGTCCGACTCTTTGCGATCCCATGAATCACAGCACGCCAGGCCTCCCTGTCCATCACCAACTCCTGGAGTTCACGCAGGTCTCCTACCAAATCTCCATACTGAGAATTATATTCAGTAAATATGTGTTGACTGTATGGATAAATGGAATGGTACATTTAACCAAAACTGTGTATTTAAATGCAGTGCTAGTGTGTGCCAGATTCAAGGAAGGAAATTCAAGCAAGCAGGAGAAGGCTTCTGCAATGATACATGACACACTGGTACTGCCATTCTGGGGCGGTTGTTGATTTCAGAAACAAGCCATTGAACTCTCAACTTCTTTTTATCACCATTACATCTGTGTACTAGATCCCCTCAACCCTCCGCCCCACCAACTCTCTGAAAATTGGCCTTTCCCAGTCCCTACCTCGCAAGCCCATCCTTGCCCTCGCTTCATCACTCCTTTGAACTCCCATATCCTTTACTCCACACTTCCAGGTGCCCCCAAGTCAAAATAGCCTTGGTGTGCAAAGAGTGTCACCCAGCGTTCATACTTGGGCCACCAATGGCCTGACCACCAAAGGACACCTGCTTGGCCACAGAAGAGGCATGGTGAGGAGAAACTGGAAGGAGCAGTCCACAAGGCCTGGCATCCAAGTAGCAGAAGCCAAGCAGAGAGTGGCTAAAGTGGTCTGTCTGCTCTGTGTGAGAAGAGTGAAGACCCTGGGGATGGTGCCGAGCAGGAGGGTGTGAGAGGGTGCGGGTGAGTTGGGCTAGGGCGTGCAGCAACATCAAAGCCTGCACAACTTCACCCAGATTAGAGACGGCACAGCTCGCACAAAATGCATTGAACCCATAGTCGGTGGAGCGGGGGGGATTGGTCAGGTTCTGGCAGGGCTGGGGAGCAGAGATCCCTGAGAAGGAGGTCCCCAAATGACAGCTGTGTCGAGGCTGCGGAGGCCGCACTTCAGGCCACAGCCCCTGTTTCTCACCTCTGAGAGCACCAAACACTTCCTTCCTCTCGTTTATTAGCAAAGTCCCTGCCCATCTGAGGGCTGAGGGGAGGTCAGTCTCACAAGCCACGTGCTGCTGAGGGAACCATCAGAGCTTTCAGTTCAGTTCAGTTCAGTCGCTCAGTCGTGTCCGACTCTTTGCGACCCCATGAATTGCAGCACGCCAGGCCTCCCTGTCCATCACCATCTCCCGGAGTTCACTCAGACTCACGTCCATCGAGTTCGTGATGCCATCCAGCCATCTCATCCTTGGTCGTCCCCTTCTCCTCCTGCCCCCAATCCCTCCCAGCATCAGAGTCTTTTCGAGAAAAACGCTCATTAGCCTTCTATATCTCACTTTTTCAAACGAAGAACCCCTTAGCAAGAATTCTTCCCCTGAGCGAAAGCAGGGCTGTGATTGGAAACCTGAAGGCAAGCGTGCTAGGGCCGCTGTGACAAGAGACGCACACACAGAGTGGCTTGAGCAACAGGCAAAGCTTTCCTCACAGTTCTGTAGGTGAGAAGTCCAAAAGCACAGTGGGTTCCTCCTGAGGTCCTGAGGGCTGTGAGGGACAGATCTATTCCAGGCCTCCCTCCTTGGCTTACAGATGCCTGTCTTCATACTCACATGGCCTTCTCCCTGCATCTTTACCCAGTCTTCCCTCTGCACACATCCTTGTGTCCAAACTTCCCCTTTTCATAAGGACACCAGACATGCTGGGTTTACACCCACGCTAATGACCATATGCAACTGGATTACCACTGTAAAGACCCTGTCTCCACACAAGGTCACATTCTGAACACCTGGGGGTTAGGATTTCAATATATGAATTTTGGAGGACACCAATCAACCCAGAGCAGCAAGTCAGAGGGAAGGAGTCAGTGCGTGGGGGAAGTTCACTTTGCAGGAGAACTCAGGCTAAGCGTGCAGCCTTGGCAGTCATCCGCTCGGCCTCACGGCTTCGGAAATCCCCCGCATCTGGTTTTCCCAGTTCTCGTAATCTCACCCCACCAAAAAGACATCTAAGTACATTCCATGCATTTCTGCTGAGAAGCTAACTCTGCTGCACTCGGTGCAAAGTGCTAACTAGGTTTCAACTGAAGTGGTTGAAGTGCTTTGGTTAACTGAAGATCTCTGGAGGAATTTCACCTATTCCTTAAGCCTCAACAAATCTGACCCCAGTGTTTAAGACAATGCACAATATTGGACCACCCGAAGCTCCACCTACTCGGGGCAAATTGGGATGGTAATAAAATGGTTGGTGACCTTTTCCACTCTTATCATTGCGAGAAACTCTACTTCATGTCTCTCCAAACCAGAGGAAGGGCTACTGAGGCAAAGGGATTACACTCAGGGTAGGTAAACATGGGCTCGGGCACACAGGGCTCAGCCTCCGACAATGTGTCAGGTACTCGACTAGATTCACCTGTGAGCAGAGCAGCTGGCTGGACGGGAGAGGGGGCTCTAACTTTCCCACAGGCAGGTGGAATTTATAGAGGGCAGACCTGGACACCCAGAGAGTGGGGCTAATCCTGCGGCTTTCAGCCACAATCTGTGCTTCCTGGTTGTACAAACGTTTTGACTGACGGGCTTCCATGCCTTTGCTGTTGCTGTTTAGTTGCTAAGTCATGTCTGACTCTTTTTGAGACACTATGGACTACCAGCTGCTAAAATTTTTCATTAGCCCTGGACATGAGCATACAGTTGGAGGGAAACTGGGCAAGAGGTGAAGATGGAAACCAGCTTATGCTCAAGAAATGGGCTTTATATGGTCAGAATTTAGAGAATTTGCTTGAGCCATGGTCATGCAGCACTTCTCAAACATCTTAGTACCAGGACTCTTTTCCACTCTTAAAACTTATGTAGTTTCTGTTAATATTTACCACGTTAGAAGTTAAAACCAAAGAGTTTTGTGTAATTTTTTTTGTTCATTCAATATAATAACTAATCCTTTACATGCTAACATAAATAACATATGTTTCATGAAAACTGTATTTCCTTCTCCAAAATGTATTGAGAAGACTGTCATGTGTTATATTTGGGGAAATTTATTTAATGTCTGGCCTCAGGGAGGACAGTTAGAATCTACTTCCACATTTAAACCTGTCAGTTATGCTGTTTTAACAGAATAATATGAAGAAAATCCAGCTTTACACAGATATGTAGTTGGAAAAACCCAGGGTTTTGTGAATCTCCTTTAGAACCAGGTGTCCCCAGAGGTTCTCTGGCCTCACTTTGAGAACCACTGAACTGATGGTCTTATAATCTTGTTATATCCTGATTGGATATAACAGGTGCGACTAAGCACCTTCTCTTGTAACTATATGTTACAAGAAGATTCAAACTTAAGGATTTCAATCCACAGCTGTGTGCTCAGTCATTCAGTCATGTCCAACTTTTTGCGATTCCATGGACTATAGCCCTCCAGGCTCCTCTGTCCATGGAATTTTCCAGGCAAGAATACTGGAGTGGATTCCTATTTCCTTCTCCAGGGAACCTACCTGACCAGGGATTGAATTTGCGTCTCTTGTGTCTCCTGCCTTGGCAGGCAGATTCTTTATCACTGTGCCACCTGGGAAGCCCTTTAATCCATAATATTTAATTTTAAAAATCTAAAAAATTGTAATTTGTCTGTTACATACATACTTATGAAGTATTACTTCCTTCTATTCCCACATTGGAGGAATCAGCTTTGTGCTAATAGTCACTGTCTTTTACTTTGTTTGCAGTAGGTCAGCTAAAAAATAGATTAGAAGCAAATACAACTGCCCAATAACTATATTTAATTACCATAGTTTCATTTTATGCTTCCAACTCTAAGACCAAAACACTCTTAACTATGCACCTATAAATAATATTAAAATATGTATGGATAAGCCATGGGCTTCCCTGGTGGCTCAGAAGGTAAAGAACCTGCCTGCAAAGCAGGAGACCTGGCTTCGATCCCTGAGTTGGGAAGATCCCCTGGAGGATGGCATGGCAACCCACTCCAGTATTCTTGCCTACTGAATCCCTAGGGACAGAGGAGCCTGGTGGGCTACAGTCCATGGGGTCACAGAGAGTTGGGCATGACTGAGCGACTAAGCACACACACACATGCGTAAGCCACAGGCAGTAGAAGGTATCTTGTGAATTCTGGTCCATCATCTTTTTTGGTTTGTCTTTCGAGGAACTATGTCATATGAATCATGATGACCACTGACAATTCAAAGGAAGATAAAGGAAACTGGTTCATTGCCCAGCTGTTTCAAGTCCAACCCTGATTAGCACATTATGGCTCTCTATGCTGACCAAGAGGGCTTGATTTTAGCAAGACTCTGGGTGTAGTCACAAGAGACGGATTGGCAAACATCTTAATGAGATGTAGATAGTCTTACCTTAAAAGCGGCCCACAGATTGCTTCTGTAAGCCAGTGGGTCACAGAATATCATGTGCTATGTAATACAGTTAACAAGAGTGACTGAGAAGAAACCAGTTCACGCGTGCCAAATTGGTTAAAGAAGGCCCAGCCCAAAGTTAAGTCTTGGTCCAACAGTTCCCGCCAGAGTCTTAGTTCCTAGGCACAGAAGGTGGGAGGAAAAGAAGGAAGAGAAGTATTCCTTCATCATCTTCCAGAAAATCGGGCTGACCTGAGACCCCATGCACTTTGAAAGGCCCCCTTCCACCAACCTGTGTGCCCTGTGTCATCTTGGAAGGTCCCTCTCCCTGAATGCCCAGTGCTTCCCACTGCCCTTGTCCTATGTCACTCAGGTCCTGATTTCCACAGTGTCATCTACCCCCATCAGCTGCCCTGCTCCTTGGCCTCAGTATCTGAGGTGCCCCTCAGAGCTCTGGTGCCCCACCTGGAAGTCCTAACAAGATCAATAACCCACGTACAGTCAACCTTCAAACTTTCTGTGCACATTTCCTGAGCCCTGCCTTGTCCCATTCTTTATGCTCAGCCCCAAGGGAATCAGTGTTCCTGTCATCCTACCTTCCTTCCTTGCTGGGCCATTTGCATCTTTAGAAGTAGGTTTAACTGGTGTTCCTTCAGCAGAGCATCTCAAAGAGAAGTGAAAACACTCATGTGCTGTGAGGGAAATGTTGAGGGCTTGGGGAAAGGTCATGAGGACATCTCACACTGTCACCCCCAAAGTTACTTAAAACTATTCCTGTCAAGAGAGAAGGGTCAAACCCCAGGGAACTCACCTTTGGGTCTCTGATCTGGTGTGAATTCCCTTACTTCCTTTGCTAGAGGAAAAAGTGAAAAAAAAATTTTTTTTATAGATTTATTTGAAGAAAAACCAACAATGCTTCTTTTTTAGCATGGAATGAGGTTTTTTAATGCACAGCCTATGGTATCTGGCAAACTGCTGATGCAGTCTAGAGGAAAGGCAAGGAGGCCTCAAAATGGTGTTGCCAACTTAAAGTAGATCATTGTGTCTTTGCCATAGTGACAAAACAAAAATGTGCTTTGGTATTTGGTAGGGAAAGGATGCCTTTCTTTCTGCCTCATTGCAAATAAAGTCAGTAAATTCATGGCAGTATCTGTCAGACTGAACTTTTCTGACACCACTTTCCCCTTCCTTTGTGGTTTGCTTTTTCTTGGTGATCCTGTTCTACAGTTTTCCTTCTGGGTTAATGTCTCTCCCAGACCGGGGAAGGCAATGGCACCCCACCCCAGTGCTCTTGCCTGGAAAATCCAATGGACGGAGTAGCCTGGTGGGCTGCAGTCCATGGGGTCGGACAGACTGAGCGACTTCACTTTCACTTTTCTCTTTCATGCACTGGAGAAGGAAATGGCAACCCACTCCAGTATTCTTGCCTGGAGAATCCCAGGGATGGGGGAGCCTGGTGGGCTGTCGTCTATGGGGTCACACAGAGTCGGACACAACTGAAGTGACTTAGCAGCAGCAGCAGATGTTATACAGCAATCCAAAGTCAAGTATGATTCTCCACTAAATCATAATAAAGATGGTATTAATCTGCATCTTGATTGCACCCATCAGTAGATCGATGTCCACAGGTTTCACGTGGATGGACTTTCTGGGTTGACCGATTGACTGGAACTCATGAAAGGTTTTATAACCCCAGCTAGATCCTGGGGAAGGTCTCAGGTGCCAGTCAAAGACGGCAGAAGATATTTCATTCTCAATTTTATTGTCCCTTTAAAAAGGTAAGGCAGAAAAAAGGAAAAAGTAGTGTGCTTCAATTTTCAAGAAATGTTAAATCAGTTATAATTACTGGATTGGATACTTGGATTAAGCTGTGGAATAGGAATAATGGGACCTTAAGAGATAATGTGGTTTTATTAAAGGGTAAAACACATATACACTCATATTTCATGGAGCAATAGAGGAAATTTTCTCCTGAAAGAGCAAATAAGCTTAGGAAAACCAGACTCATGAATTCGTACACATTCCTGGCTTTGTGACCCCCTGGTTTTATTTGGTTACAGTTAACTTTTCCACACTTGGCTACCAAAATAGCTTTCCATGTAAGGTTGTTCCTGCAAAGTGAGTAGCTTAAGTTTCCCCCTCACACCTCACCGGATATTAGTCTTTCAGTGTTCTTGCCCTTCCTTTTGCAATGTTCCTAATTCTCATGCTTCCTATTGAGAAACTGCTGCACACACTGAGGATATCCTGCTTGGTCAGCAGGGTTAGCTGTTCTGAGTGGCCATTCTCAGGAGACATGCCTCCACTATGATTGTTGCTTTGGCAAACACACCTTGTGCCATCGTTGTTCTCAGGTTTGTTGGATGCAGTTCGGTTTCTCTGAGTAATCATGATCTTGAACAACGGTTGTCAACGCGTATCCTCTTATAGAATTGCCATACCATTTCTTGTTTAGAAGCACTGGACATTTTTAGAGGGGGTTCCCTAGTGATTATGTAGATTTACTTTAGGTAGAAAAACACATTTTATGAGTCGCAGATACTCCCATGAAGCACTATCACATTGAGTAGAAACAATTTTAAGTGGAAAGCTGATTTGAGGAAATGAGGATCCCAGCAGGATTTGTTTTTGGACTGTGACCCCTCATAGTATGTTAAGGATTGTTTTGTTAGTGCTGGGAAATCTGAACAGGGAGAAACATGGGCAGTTTGGGAAACAATGGGAAACGTTGGAGGATATTTCTTTATCTGAGGGGAGAGGGTTTGCTCCAAGTTGTGAAAAATTTAAAAAAGTTTGTAGGACTTAAGTCCTAACTCAATTGCCCTCTCAGTTATCTATTACCACCTAACAAACAACCCTAAAATACAGGGGCTTCAAACAAAAACCCAGCTATTGTTCAGGATTCTGGGAATTCAGAGCAGGCTCAATGGGGATTGTTTACCTCTGCTTCAGCTGGTGTTATTTGAGGCGAATCGACTGGGGCTGGAAGATGCAAGATGGCTTCACTCACATGCTCAGAGCACTGGGGCTAAGTGTTGGCAGGGAGACTTCCCTTCTCCTCCAAATGCCTCTTGCTCCATATGTCTCTCATCATTCAGCAGTCTCGGTTTGGTTACATGGAGGTTACTGGCTCTCCAAAAGAACTGTAAGTCTTCTGACTGCCCCAAAGTCGCACAGTGTCATGTCTCCCATATTCTATTGATCAAAGTAAATCACAGGGTCAACCTAAGTTCAAATGAAAAATGGACTCCACTCCCAGGCTGGAAGAGCACCATGACTGCCCAGGAAATGTCGGTGGCTATTTGTTTGCTGAAAAGCTGCTGCAGTGACTGACTGCTAGAAAAATGCTTCAAATTCCTTCACTTAGCAAATTAACAATAGACAACTGCCTCCAAAACAAGAGCTAATTTATTTTATTTACTGTAAAATGCCACCAATTTTAAGGTGCACATTATTTTATTTATTATTTAAAAAGAAAAAGGCCATCAAACAAACCATCACATGACACAAATTGTGATGCATCTCAATCTCAGTGACATTAAAAGGTGGGGAAAATGTGTATGTAAGAGTCAATGAAAAATGGTAAGTATCTGATATATAACTCAACAGAATTCTGAGATGAATGGATAAAAAGCCAAGGTTTAAGTGTTCTCAAGGAGATAGCACAGGCACAGAAAAAAGAAAGGCAAAAATAGTAATTGATGGTTTTTATTCCAACCATTTTCTTTCTCCCTTCCCTGATCCTCTGTTGGTTTTTTTGTTTTGTTTTGTTTGCAGTTTTTCTAAAATTAATTTTTATTGGAGTATGGTTACTTTGCAATGTTGCATTGGTTTCTGCTGTACAGCAAAGTGAATGAACTACATATGTACACATGTCCCCTTTTCTGGGGGTTTCCTTCTCATTTAGGTACCACAGAACATTGAGTAGAGTTCCCTGAGCTATACAGAAGGCTCTCGTTGGTTATCTGTTTTATACACAGTATCAATAGTGTATATATGTCAGTCTTGATTTCCCAATTCATTGCACCCTCCTCCCTTTCCCCCTTAGTGTCCATATGTTTGATCTCTGCATCTGTGTCTCTATTTCTGCTTTGCAAAGGAGAGCATCTACACTATTTCTCTGGAACCCACATACATGAGTTGGTATGAGAAAAAAAAAACCTCATCATTATTTTTGCCTCTGACTCCATTAATTATCAACTTTTACATTTCTCATCCTGACTAAGACACTCATCCTGGCCATGATCAGATAGAAGAGGGCTGCAAGGAATCATTATTTACCTCTTACCTCCTCATCAAACCATAGGGAAAGACAACCCATAGGAATCAGGAGAATAACTATTTATAGCTCAAAAAGCAAAGCTACACTCTGTTGGGAAGTTGATCCCCACTTTTGGTTGCTTTGCACCACTCAGCTCAACACATACACCAAGACCATATAATTTTTTAAATTAATTACTTGAATGTTTTCCACCATTGATTAAGTTCTTGTTACTTTCACAATGGCTTCTTAGATGCCACCCACTGTCATAAAAGCAGTGATTATTGTATTTCCAAATTTAATCTATGCTGATTGGGTCTCTATTGTTCATCATACAGTGTGCTAGATGCTACAATGGTTAAAAAAAGACAGACACAAAACCTTCCTACTGATAACTCACAGTCCAAAGAGGGTGGCAGGCAGAGGAAAAGCAAAATAAACATCTTAAATCACAAGAGATGCTGTAAGTCCTGTAAGGGAAATAAAGAAGGTGAAAAGGGAAAATAAGAGGACCCTCCTTCATACAGAAGTGATCAGGGAGGAGCATTCTGAAGAAGGACGTTTAGGCAGAGACCTAATAAAAAGGCTGAGCCTTGAAAAAGCCAAGGGAAGGTGCTCTAGACCAGATGGGAGATACAGTAGTGCCAGGGTGCTGAGGTGGCAAAGAGCTTGGTACATTCTTGGTATTGAAAGTAGATTGGTATAGTTGGAGTACAAGAAGCAAATTTCTCTAAAGACCATAAAACCCATCCCCGAAAAATGCATGTTCAAATTTCTGCTATGTTCTACATAGGCAAAACAAACAAAAAGTCTTTAAAAAACAAAACACCAATAAAACCCAACTGGATCCAGAACTTTACAAGCCTATAAACATCTCTGGGAGGAAAAAATGGGCCCTGAGTTGTTTTGGTTGTTTCCTTCTTAGACTATGATGATACTGTTTCTTGGATTTAGAGGAGTGTATTCATTAAGTTAGTATTTCTTAAATAAGAGTAATCAGAAAAATCCATTGAAGGAAAAATATTTTAAATTGTCAGTGTTCACTTAAATTATTTTAACTATAATATTTCTTTAAGATGAATGAAGTGTATATGCTTTTTGCTCACAGCTCTTATGCAAATCCAAAACTAAATGAAGTTTACAAATTAAATACTAACTAAGTTACAAAACCAATAAAGTGCAAATTACTGACATTAACTGAAAGTAATGGACAATGTTAATTGCTGCCACTGAACTGCTGATGTTTGGTTATTAGAGTTTTGTATCACTTGTTGTAAACTTAGATCATCATTTGAACTTTTAGTGTTATCATCCTCATCATTTATCTTTTAAAAAAACATTTTCTTTTAACAACAGACCCATTATCTTGAAAGGCCAATGTGCCCACTTCAAAATACAATATTGAAATTTAAAAATATTAATTAATCAAAAAAATCTTTGTTTTTCACTGCTACATTCATTTACCACTATCTAACCACTGCTAATTCATATATTAAAAGATGACACTTCACAATATAGCCACTGACTTCATTAATATGTATTGATGGTCAAGCTCTGGGGTCCTTACAGTTACATATACCAATGATTGGGCCATTCCGTTGTACTACCATCTTTCTCTATGGAATGACTGCAAAAGCTTAGAGTGCATAATGTAATTTGGCTTTCCTTGGTATTAACATGACTTTATGTACAGTGGAAATGCCATTAAATTGCATGGAATATTCCAGAAAAATATGTTTCTGCTTCATTGACTATGCTAAAGCCTTTGACTGTGGATCACAACAAACTGTGGAAAATTCTTAAAGAGATGGGAGTACCAGACCACCTTACCTGCCTTCTGAGAAACCTGTATGAAGGTCAGGAAGCANTTCATTGACTATGCTAAAGCCTTTGACTGTGGATCACAACAAACTGTGGAAAATTCTTAAAGAGATGGGAGTACCAGACCACCTTACCTGCCTTCTGAGAAACCTGTATGAAGGTCAGGAAGCAACAGTTAGAACTGGACACGGAACAACAGACTGGTTCAAAATTGGGAAAGGAGTACATCAAGGCTATATATCGTCACCCTGCTTATTTAACTTATATGCAGAGTACATCATGTGAAATGCTGGGCTGGATAAAGCTCAAGCTGGAATCAAGATTGCCTGGAGAAATACCAACAAGCTCAGATATGCAAATGACAACATGTTATGGCAGAAAGCGAAGAGGAACTAAAGAGTCTCTTGAGGAGGTGAAAGAGAAGAGTGAAAAGCTGGCTTAAAACTCAGCTTTCAAAAACTAAGATCATGGCATCTTGTCTCTTCACTTCATGACAAATAGATGGGGGGAAAAATGGAAACAGTGATAGACTTTATTTTCCTGGGCTTCAAAATCACTGTGGACAGTGACTGCAGCCATGAAATTAAAAGATGCTTACTCCTTAGAAGAAAAGCTATGACACACCTATGACACACCTTTTTAACACATGTTAAAAAGAGAAATCATTTAAAAAGAGACATCACTTTACTGACAAAGTTCCATAGAGTCAAAGTTACGGTTTTTCCAGTAGTCATGTACGGATGTGAGAGCTGGACCGTAAAAAAGGCTGAGCACCAAAGAACTGATGCCTTCAAACTGTGGTGCTGGAAAATACACTTGAGAGTCTCTTGGACAACAAGGAGATCAAACCAGTCAATCCTAAAGGAAATCAACATTGAATATTCATTGGAAGGACTGATGTTGAAGCTGAAGTTCCAATACTTTGGCCACCTGATGAGAAGAGCTGACTCAATGGAAAAGACCCTAATGCTGGGAAAGAAGGCAGGAGGAGAAGGGGATGACAGAGGGTGAGATGGTTTAATGGCATTATCGATTCAATGGACATGAGTTTGAGCAACTCCAGGAGATAGTGAAGAACAGGGAAGCCTGGCACGCTGCAGTCCATGGGGTCACAAAGAGTTGGTCACAACTGAGTGACTGAACAATAACAACTTCAATAAAAGGAGTAGTCTGAGAGTTCCAGAATGTGCTATTACTTTAAGATGACCATAAATATGAAAATCCAGAAATGTTTAAATCCCATAGATTTTATGGACTCAGGAAATATGTCAGATGATTCCAGGTTGAGAAATGGTGCACATATTAATAATGGGTTAAATGAAAGAAAGGTCACCTGAACTGTTTTACAGCATCCAGAACAATCAACCCAATGTGATTACGGCCAGAATAACATGCTACAGAGACAGCATGGGACAGTCAGGCAGTTTAGAAACAATGTGAATAAGGAAGTAAAAAAAAGTACTAGCCAATAATAATGATTAATACTTATTGTATGTCTATAGTATCAGACATTGTATTATGTAATTAATAAATATTCAGTTCAGTTCAGTTCAGTTCAGTCGCTCAGTCGTGTCCGACTCTTTGTGACCCCATGAATCGCAGCACGCCAGGCCTCCCTGTCCATCACCATCTCCCGGAGTTCACTCAGACCAACGTCCATTGAGTCCGTGATGCCATCCAGCCATCTCATCCTCGGTCGTCCCCTTCTCCTCCTGCCCCCAATCCCTCCCAGCATCAGAGTCTTTTCCAATGAGTCAACTCTTCGCATGAGGTGGCCAAAGTACTGGAGTTTCAGCTTTAGCATCATTCCTTCCAAAGAAATCCCAGGGTTGATCTCCTTCAGAATGGACTGGTTGGATCTCCTTGCAGTCCAAGGGACTCTCAAGAGTCTTCTCCAACACCACAGTTCAAAAGCATCGATTCTTCGGCGCTCAGCTTTCTTCACAGTCCAACTTTCACATCCATACATGACCACAGGAAAAACCATAGCCTTGACTAGGCGGACCTTAGTCGGCAAAGTAATGTCTCTGCTTTTGAATATACTATCCAGGTTGGTCATAACTTTTCTTCCAAGGAGTAAGCGTCTTTTAATTTCATGGCTGCAGTCACCATCTGCAGTGATTTTGGAGCCCAAAAAAATAAAGTCTGACACTGTTTCCACTGTTTCCCCATCTATTTCCCATGAAGTGATGGGACCGGATGCCATGATCTTCGTTTTCTGAATGTTGAGCTTTAAGCCAACTTTTTCGCTCTCCTCCTTCACTTTCATCAAGAGGCTTTTTAGCTCCTCCTCACTTTCTGCCATAAGGGTGGTGTCATCAGCATATCTGAGGTTATTGATATTTCTCCCGGCAATCTTGATTCCAGCTTGTGTTTCTTCCAGTCCAGCGTTTCTCATGATGTACTCTGCATATAAGTTAAATAAGCAGGGAGACAATATACAGCCTTGACGTACTCCTTTTCCTATTTGGAACCAGTCTGTTGTTCCATGTGCAGTTCTAACTGTTGCTTCCTGACCTGCATACAGATTTCTCAAGAGGCAGGTTAGGTGGTCTGGTATTCCCATCTCTTTCAGAATTTTCCACAGTTGATTGTGATCCACACAGTCAAAGGCTTTGGCATAGCTCAATTTGTAATAAATATTAATGATGATTTTTTTAATGGAGTTCTTTTTAGCTACCAGAGACATATCCAACTGAAACATATAGTTCCAATCAGTCTTGCAAAAAAAAAAGGCAGGAGAGTAATTTGTTTCTAATTTAACTCATCAGGTCTAAGAATTCTGAAGATCCTGAAGAGAACCTTCCTGCCCAATTTCCAGAGACCCAATTTCTCCCTGGGGCTTTCCTGGTAGCTCAGCTGGTAAAAAATCTGCCTCTAACGCAGGAGACCTGAGTTCGATCCCTGGGTTGGGAAGATTCCCTGGAGAAGGAAATGGCAACCCACTCCAGTATTCTTACCTGGAGAATCCCACGGACAGAGGAGCCTGGTGGGCTACATTCCATGGGGTCACAAAGAGTCAGACATGACCGAACGACCTACACTTTCACTTTCAATCTCTCCCTGAGTTCCAGACTTGAATATCAGTACACATCTGAGACTCAGAGTGTCACTGGTAGATGGTGTCCCAAGTTGACTGCCAACAGCTCTTTCCTTCCCTATATATGGATGCTGCTCCTTGCATCAAGAGGTAAAGTCCTACTCCTTCTCCTTTGAATATGGGCTGGCCTTAGTGGCTTGCCTGATCAGTAAAACAAAGCAGAAGTAACAGCTTGACACTTGCAGAGCTAGGCCATAAGAAGCCATGGTGGAACTTCTGCCTAGCTCTCTTGGAATGCAACTCCCTGGGATACTAACTCTTGGAACCCAGGTGCCCTACTGTAAGAAGGTAAAGCAACATATGTTCGCACTGCCATCGACAGCTCTAGCTGAGCTCCCGGCAAATGGCCAGAATTGCCTGCCTAGCCACAGGAATGAGCCCCAAATGACTCACTGCAACTGCCAAAGAAAAACAACCAAGAATCACTTAGTTGAGCCTAGTCCACCTTTAAGAAACATGAAAGATAATAATCCATTGTACTTTTAAATCACTAGGTCTTGGAGTGGTTTGTCACATAGCAATAGGTGATTACAAGAGGACCCAGAACCAAATCCTTCATTTCCCCTCACAAAACCTGCCCCTCCTTTTTACATCCCATCTCAGGAAACACTTCCTCCTAATTAGGTAAAACATCTTGGAGTGATCCTTGGTCTCTCTTTCTCAAATGTTCCATCCAATGCATTGGCAAATCCTGTCGACTCAGTCATTAAGTCATATGCCACAATTCTTCATTTACTATTTCTTCCGCCCCTTCCATCCTTCTCCATGTGGCAGTTACCTCTCACCAGAGCTTCTTCAGTAGCAGCTGGGCAGGCAGCCAGAGTCCTTTAAGAACAGAAATCACTCCTCTGCTCAAAATTCTCTTGTCACCCTTAGAATAAACCCAAAGTCCTGGCCTTGGCCTAAAACGGACTCCAGGACCTGGCTCTTGCTTCCTTCAAACCTCATTTCTTATCACTCTCTCCTCCGTATGTGCTTCAGCCAGAGAGGCCCTCTTGCTGTCTCCTGACCGCCCTACTGGAAATCACACCCCTTGGCTGTTTCCACTGCCTGACACTGCTTTAGTTCTATTCAACCTACCTTTGTTAATGATCTCTTTGCTAACAGTCTATTTTCCCCATTCAAATGTAAACTCCTTGAGGACAAGGATTTTGTCTGTTTTGTTCAGTGATATATCTTGAGTGTCTAAAATAATGCTAGGCATATAGTAGGGCCTCAATAAGTATTTGTTGAATGAATGATCCCTGATTCCAGAAGAAGCAATAAGCAGTGACATGCATCCTTCTTCCTGACACATAAGTTAACATTTTCCATACTTCCTTCAGCTCTGAAGAACAAGACACTTGACTTTTTCAGGCTGACCTGGGATGAAAAGGAACACACTTCATCCCTATGTAGCCCATTTTTTTTGCCCTCAATACCATCTGGATACTAAATTCTCATTGCATGACCACATAGCCTTCTCTCAGTCCTGATTTCCTAGAGCTCAGGTTCAGATGGACTTTGTGGAGGAGCCCATGCAAGTACAGATGGCCAATCCTGGTTATTTGTATATTTAATTAATGTTGGTAGATCCCCTACTGTGTCCCAGGCCCTGTACAGTGAGCTGGTGATATACAGACTGGGCTTCACTTATCCAAAGCTGGAGTTTTAAGGGATGCCTGAAAGATAAGGTCACTGGGGAATAATGGTCAAATGCCCCAAGAGGCCCCCTAGAAGCACAGCCTCAGGTGTGAAATGGAGCCCATAGCTCCCCTGCTTCAGTTCAGACTGCACCCCAGGGGTTCCCTGGATCCTCAAAGGTCATGCAGCCTTCCATCAACCTGAGATTAGACTGGATTTATACCATAACTGCCCTTTGTAGAAAATAAAACCTCACATTTGAATGGTGCTCTGAGGAATGACAACTGCCAACATGTATTGGTGTTAATACCATTAAGAGCACAAAATAGCACCCCATTCTTACCTCACAATTAACTTGAGAGGTGGGGACCATCATCCCTATTTATAAGTGAAAAAACTGAAGCTCACAGAAGTTCAGTGATTTTTCATGCAGCTCACATGCAGCAATCAGAACCCACATCTGCCTCACTCCAAAACTTACGCTTTTT
The DNA here is from genome assembly GCA_006410675.1 of Oreotragus oreotragus. Lineage (NCBI taxonomy): Eukaryota > Metazoa > Chordata > Mammalia > Artiodactyla > Bovidae > Oreotragus > Oreotragus oreotragus. The sequence goes on along the minus strand of SJYX01022141.1, from coordinate 125,476 downwards.
CCTTAACGCCACATTGCTGCCTATTAAAAATTACAACAAAATGCCCTGGTGTCAATACTTTCAAAAGTATCATCTACTATCTCTTTTTGTCATGATGTATCTTTCTGAGTCAGAAAAGTCAAGGGTTGCCATCCCCATTTTATGAGAGAAAAGTCAGTCCAATTAGACAAGCGTAATGCACGTCATTTAGGATTACCAGGCAGGACCGTGTATTCAAAAGTTATTTCCCACATCAGCTGCCCTTGTACCCAACCTACAAAAAGATTTCTTTCTTTGCCTAACAATCTGCTTAAATCTCCAACTGCCTCTTATTAAAATGTGAATATTCTTAGGAGGGCTTATACCCCAAGGAAGTTGTCAGGTATTATCTTATCAGGATCTGTCTGAGAGTCAGTTGAGAAGTTACTGCTTCTAATGTAAGGCACCCATGAGGGAGAGTTCTAAGCACAAACTCCTTCAGAAAACCACTTCAACTGGGCCCTCACTGGAGGTGCTCCTTGACTGGCAGTCGTTACTTGACTACATTAGCCAGCCAGATCCAGGAGCTCTGGCCTTCTGACTCCAGAGCTTTCATCTATAGGACTCAGCCACCAACTTGAGCTCACTCTAGTCTGAACTCATCATCCTGGCACTCTTCGGGGACCCGTGCAGTGCCTGAGGCTCTATAGCTAACCAGAACAGACCCAGAGAAAGCACAAGAGAGCTCTCAAACTCCCTCTGGTACAAAGATTCATGTTCTTTTGAAGTTTGTCCTCTTATTCTGTAAATGCTTGGACTTCGATGGTATGTTACTGAGATGGAATCAATTGCAGTAAATAGAAGACATATCAACAGAACTTACTTGTATCTCCCTGCTCGAAGACAGAAGCACCACTCCAGGATCTGCTCCAAATCCCTGGGACAGACACACATGGGGCTCCAGGGGCCCTTCCTTGGCATCTTCTCTAGTTGACATTGGCCATAGCCAGCATACCCACCAAGTTCTGCATAACCAACATGCTTTGTCCACACACCACAAAGGCTCTGGGAAATCCTGTGTCAGAGCCAAACAGCTGTAAACCTTCAGGCCTTTCAAAACATTCCTAAGGCCCAGAAGGACAATGTATTATCCGTATTTACCCAGGAACATGAAGGCAAAACCACACTCATGAATATTTTCAGCAGTTGGGGCTGTCAGAAGAGCAAGACACATGATTAAATATGCCCAGGCCAGTTTCCCTGCACTATTAGGCAGGGTTTGTTTTGGTTTTTGTTTTTAAATACTATTATCTTCAAACAGCAATCATATCAAAGGAAATTATCATTATAATAATAAACATCTTTTCTACATCATGAATCATTATAGGAGTTTTTCCTGTATTTATTTTCTCTAGAATTCTTAAATTCCTATGGAACACATTCATAGCAAGATTTTCAACTGGTGGAATCTTCTGTGAAGATTCAGCACTGGGTGGGGGGAGGTTCACCAGCTCACATAAGAAAGTAGGTACAATCTCCCACAACTATTAAAGTCCTCTTTACACTTCTTCAGTTCAGTTCAGTCGCTCAGTTGTGTCCGACTCTTTGAGACCCCATGAATCGCAGCACGCCAGGCCTCCCTATGCATCACCATCTCCCGGAGTTCACTCAGACTCACGTCCATCGAGTCCGTGATGCCATCCAGCCATCTCATCCTCGGTCGTCCCCTTCTCCTCCTGCCCCCAGTCCCTCCCAGCATCAGAGTCTTTTCCAATGAGTCAACTCTTCGCATGAGGTGGTCAAAGTACTGGAGTTTCAGCTTTAGCATCATTCCTTCCAAAGAAATCCCAGGGTTGATCTCCTTCAGAATGGACTGGTTGGATCTCCTTGCAGTCCAAGGGACTCTTAAGAGTCTTCTCCAACACCACAGTTCAAAAGCATCAATTCTTCGGCGCTCAGCTTTCTTCACAGTCCAACTTTCACATCCATACGTGACCACAGGAAAAACCATAGCCTTGACTAGGCGGACCTTAGTCGGCAAAGTAATGTTTCTGCTTTTGAATATACTATCCAGGTTGGTCATAACTTTTCTTCCAAGGAGTAAGCGTCTTCTAATTTCATGGCTGCCGTCACCATCTGCAGTGATTTTGGAGCCCAAAAAAATAAAGTCTGACACTGTTTCCACTGTTTCCCCATCTATTTCCTAGGAAGTGATGGGACCGGATGCCATGATCTTCGTTTTCTGAATGTTGAGCTTTAAACCAACTTTTTCGCTCTCCTCCTTCACTTTCATCAAGAGGCTTTTTAGCTCCTCCTCACTTTCTGCCATCAGGGTGGTGTCATCAGCATATCTGAGGTGACTGATATTTCTCCCTGCAATCTTGATTCCAGCTTGTGTTTCTTCCAGTCCAGCGTTTCTCATGATGTACTCTGCATATAAGTTAAATAAGCAGGGAGACAATATACAGCCTTGACGTACTCCTTTTCCTATTTGGAACCAGTCTGTTGTTCCATGTCCAGTTCTAACTGTTGCTTCCTAGCCTGCATACAGATTTCTCAAGAGGCAGGTTAGGTGGTCTGGTATTCCCATCTCTTTCAGAATTTTCCACAGTTGATTGTGATCCACACAGTCAAAGGCTTTGGCATAGTCAATAAAGCAGAAATAGATGTTTTTCTGGAACTCTCTTGCTTTTTCCATGATCCAGCGGATGTTGGCAATTTGATCTCTGGTTCCTCTGCCTGTTCTAAAACCAGCTTGAACATCAGGGAGTTCACGGTTCACGTATTGCTGAAGCCTGGCTTGGAGAATTTTGAGCATTACTTTACTAGCGTGTGAGATGAGTGCAATTGTGCGGTATATTTGAGCATTCTTTGGCATTGCCTTTCTTTGGAATTGGAATGAAAACTGACGTTTTCCAGTCCTGTGGCCAATGCTGAGTTTTCCAAATTTGCTGGCATATTGAGTACAGCACTTTCACAGCATCATCTTCCAGGATTTGAAACAGCTCAACGGGAATTCCATCCCCTCCACTAGCTTTGTTCTTAGTGATGCTTTCTAAGGCCAACTTGACTTCACATTCCAAGATGTCTGGCTCTAGATTAGTGATCACATCCTCATGATTATCTGGGTCATGAAGATCTTTTCTGTACAGTTCTTCTGTGTATTCTTGCCACCACTTCTTATGTTGTGTTAATCAACCTCTCTAAACTTCAAACTATCATTTTCTTTTTCAAAAAGGATAAGAATCATTACAGCATCTTAAGGGCTAATACACAGAGTGTGTGTGTTCAGTCATGCCTGACTCTTTGCAATCCCATAGACTATAGCCCGCCAGGCTCCTCTGTCCATGGGATTCTCCAGGCAAGAAAACTGGAGTGGGTTGCCATTTCCTTCTCCAGGGGATCTTCCTGACCCAGGAATTGAACCCAAGTCTCTTGTGTCTCCTGCACTGGCAGGCCAATTCTTAACCATTGTGCCACCTGAGAAGCCCTCTATATTAAATGTACAATGTGTTAAGTGCTTTATATAGATTTTCTCATTGAATTCTTACAGTAACCCTGTCAGGTAAACACTCATCATTACCACCTCCCTTTTACAGATGAGGACATGAGACACAGCATGTTTTAGTAACTACCCCAAGGTCACATGGAGTTGGTATTCAAACCAAGATCCAGCTGACTGCAAAGCCAGCAAGTATAACCACTAGGCTCTTCAGACTTGTTTCAGAGGTTGACACTACAGTAGATACAGCTGCTGCTGCTGCTGCTGCTAAGTCGCTTTAGTCATGTCCGACTCTGTGCGACCCCATGGACGGCAGCCCACCAGGTTCCCCTGTCCCTGGGATTCTCCAGGCAAGACAGCAAATACAGGTGGTTTCCAATTTTTTTGGTTATTCAATTTATGAATAACACACATATTTGGACACTTGGTGGCAGAGCCCCCTCCACCCTTAATGTTCTTCCTATTGACACTTATGCAAATGAAGTCCCCATTCCTTCCCCCAGAGGACTCCCCACCCTCCAGAGTCCCTTCTTCCATCACTCTGTTTTCCCTAACCCCAGCACAGAGGTTGTCCTCTAAGGGCTGCTGAGGGAACTGCTAAAGTGCAGGGCATCTCATGGAACCTGCCCTCCCAGGGACTTGTACTATTACCAGCACTGTGATTTCCTTCCAGTAAGGATTCTGTTGTGCTACCTGCAGTTGGCCCTCTAGTGTATGATTTTCTATGGAAAAATAATATGTTACTTTCAAACAACCAACTCACAAAGGAGCCTTATCTATTCCAACTGCCTGTTTAAGATCCTGTGACAGTGAAAATTCCAATTCAACCTTATCTTTCCAAACTAACAGTGAAAACCACCAGGATGAACTTAAGTCAAAGTTTCCTGTTTCACTTTTTACTGTACTTATGTAAATCAATCATTACTGCAGTTTCCCAATGCCAGAAATTATTAGTCATTTCAGTGTTTAATGGTACATTTTGCGAAATCTGGTCCAGTGCAAAACCACACAGCATCTGAGTTATCTGTTTTGTATTCCCTTCTAGACTTTCACCATTTGAAATGATCTGTTGCTTACTTTTTTGTTCTTTATTGGCAGCATTTCATTCTTCACACTTTTCTTCTATTCTTTTACGCTAATCCTTGAAATGTCAGTCTTCGTCCACTGAAATGAAAAATTAAAAAAAAAGAAAAACAAAATATGTTGAAATTTCTTTAAAGTTGTAAAAGTAATACATGTTATTTTATAAAAATTAACTTTTGGGGACTTCTCTGGTGGTCCAGTGGTTAAGACCCCCACACTTGCAATGCAGGGGGTGCAAGTTCAATACTTGGTTGGGTAACTAAGACCCTGCATGCTGTGTGGCACAGCCAAAAAAAAAAAAAAAAACTTAATAAAATAAAAAATTTAAATGACTTTATAAGAAGAAAAATATACAAGGGTAAAGATTTAATAAAATTAATAATTTTTTTAAAATTAACTTTTTTACCAATAAAAATCATCTTTTGACCTTCAATCTAATAACTTAATTAGAAAAGAAAGATCGTGGCACATGTTATGAAAATCCCTTTCTTACATAAAACATAACCCTTTAAAATAGTAAATACAGCAGTTTGCAAAACTTGAGCACACGTCAGAATTACCTGGAAGGCTTGTAAAATCACAAATTGCTGGACGCCCCCCTTAGAGTTTCTGATTTAATAGGTCTGGGGTGGGGCATTTCTGATAAATTCCCAAGTGATGTTGATGGTGCTGGTGGAAAGACCATACTTAGATAACCACTGGTGTAATATTAAAGCTCAAAAAAAAAAAAAAAGAAAAAACACCTTGAAAATCATTTCTGCCAATCCCCTGGAGAAGGAAATGGCAACCCACTCCAGTACTCTTGCCTAGAAAATTCCATGGATGGAAGGAGCCTGGCAGGCTACAGTCCATGGGGTCACAAAGAGTTGGACACGACTGAGCGACTTCACTTCACTAACTAAANACACCTTGAAAATCATTTCTGCCAATCCCCTGGAGAAGGAAATGGCAACCCACTCCAGTACTCTTGCCTAGAAAATTCCATGGATGGAAGGAGCCTGGCAGGCTACAGTCCATGGGGTCACAAAGAGTTGGACACGACTGAGCGACTTCACTTCACTAACTAAAGCTCTATTACTTACAATTTACAGAGTCGTACTCTCACTGGCCCAAGAGCTAGAAGAAAGTTTATTGGGAGCAACTGGGACATCTCCACGACTCCAAGACAAAGCTGAACAATCAGAGAAAAGAGCAGATAGATTGAGGGATGTGGTAGGTAGCACAGGACTTCCTCTGTTTGGGTCCCCCTCTCTCTGCCTCTCCACTCGCAAATTCAAGCTTGGGATTGCTCTGGGCTAATCATCAAGGGAGAGATCTGATTGGCCCCTAGCCATTCAATTTGTTTAATCAGCTCAGGCCACAGGTGCAGAATCTCTTAACCCAAGCATGGCACATGAGACAGAAGATGTGGATCTTAGGGAAGAATGGCGTGAGCTTGGCAGAGATACTACATGACATAACCTGAACTCTTGTTTTTCAAAAGAGAGAGCTATGTTTGGAAAAAGTAAAGTCCTTGCCAAGAAGCACACATGTAATAAGTGGCAAAACTGAAACCAATCTTTTTTTTTTTTTTTTTTAATTTGGGGCAGGGGGGAGTATTGCATGTGGACCCAAAGCTGGTCTGCGAGTGGCAAGTAGAAATTTGTTGCTTAGCCAGTGGCAGGCTGAAGCTGCTGGTACGAGTTCCAGAGAGAGGAGTGTTAAACATTCGGGATTTTGGCAAGCAGGTTAACCGAGGTAGCTGGAAATGTGCCAGAGTCAGAGTATGTACTAAGGTTACAAACCAACCCTCCTTTTTTTCTTTCCAAAGAGCCAGTTTACCAGCACACCCTTGCCTAGTTCCCTGTGGGGATCATTTACAGTCAGTGCAGACGCCATGTTTCAGATGAGAAACAACCCCAGTTTTCAGTGTTTTTCAACAGTTGCCATTTCCAACCCACCATCAGCAGATTGCCTGGGGGCTGCCAGCTAGACCCCATTTTGCACATCCAACCCCTCAAACCCACCTCCTGCAATGGCTGGCACTCTCTCTCTGGGACTCATGCACAAAATGAGCCCACTATCTTGACCTTCTGCTGCCCTTGTTTCCAGCTCAGAGTCAGCTCCCTCCTAACTTTTGAACAGTAGAACATCAGTCCTATAAGAATAAGACAAGTCTGGGCAAGTGCATGTAAGACCAAGAGCAGTGTCTTTAAGAGACTTGCTCCAAAAAAAAAAAAGACTGTTGAGGCAGCCAATAAGCAAATGCCCCCAGGGATAGTGACTCTGTAATTATTTAAAGAAGGAAACTCTTGTGCAAATTGCCCAAGTCATCTCATTTCAGGCTTCCGTTGTGTGGCTTGGCGGCCTGCTGCTTCATTCCCATCAGAGGGCAAAGGCTGAAAGAGAAAGAAATCTCCGTGACTGTAAGTGATTCCCAAGCCCTTGGCCTCTGCCACCTGTCACTGAGCCACTGACGCACCTCCACTGTCACGCTGGCAGGGCTCCACCCGACCTCCTGTCCCACATTTCTTAAGAGGCACAAGATGCATTTACTTCACTGGCCACAAAGGCAGCACTGGGAGCTGGGGTGGGGAGATGGCACACTTCCATCTAATAATGCTTCCTGGGCCACAAAGCCTAAAACAACACAAATCGCAGGCTCCCAGAGGAATGAGGGGGGAGCCAGGGCTGCCGCTGCTGTGCATTCAGCAAGACTTCCTGGAACGTAATGTCATCATGAGATTGTCTCCATGGCAGACCTGGAGTTCCGGTTGCAGTACTGGCAAAATATGGGGATGGCGAGACAGATGAAGTCCTGGCATTTAATGTCTGTGAAGACAGAAGCATTTTTACACATTTGAATGCACTAGCTCCATCCTCTCCTGTTTTCTTCCTCCTTCTTCCTCTTCATCCTCCTCTCTACTCAAACTCTGCCCCCTGTGCCCATTTTACAGTTGTTAAACTTCCACGGTGGGTTCCCACAAAGCATACTAAACTAGATATCTTGAGAAACGCAAAAATGTGTGTTGAGGTGAGAATTTGGCACATGGATCAAGCTACCTCCCTCTCTAAGATCAACCTGCTTCAATGTACCCATTGTTTCTTCAACAGTCCCTGTTGAAGACGCTCTTCTTGGCTTCCCTGGTGGCTTAGTGGTGAAGAATCTGCCTGCCAATGCAGGAGACATGGGTTCGATCCCTGGTCCAGGAGGACCCCACAGGCCATAGAGCAGCTCAGCCTGTGCACCACAACCGTAAGCCTGTGCTGCAGAGCCTGGGAGCCACAGCTCCTGAAAGCCCCGAGCCCTGGAGCCCGTGCTCTGGTCAAGAGAAACCACTGCGGGGGGAAGCCTGCGCACCGCAACCAGAGAGTGGCCCCCGCTCGCAGCAAACAGAGAAAAGCTCACGCAGCAGCGAAGACCCGGCACAGCCAAAAGTAAAACAAACACTAATTTAAAGAAGTCACTATTCTTAGTGATGGTGGGTACCACGTGACCCCTGCCCCAAAGTCTCCCGGGTGAGGCAGACACCTGGAAAACTAAGAATCTGGAGAAATACCTGTTGCAAAGTGGTACCTACAAAGTACCACTCCATCTAGTTTTACTCAGTCTCACACATACACACACGCACAAGCACTGGATTAGTATATTACATACTATAATCTTCACACAACCCTAGAAGGTAGCAGGGGAACAAAGTTGTTAGTTTTTTGGTCCAACTGCCCCTCCTGGACTGGGAGCTCCCTTGCAGGAGGGCCCTGGTTACAGACTCAGAGAGTCTTATAGTTGAAGGGACCACAGCAGAAAGCCACCAGCCTAGCACCTTCTTCATACAGATGAGGAAAAAGAGGTAGGAAGGCAGAATGGGGTAGTGACAAAAGCAGGGGATTCTACTTGGTCACCTGGCTTGCCGTCCCGGCTCTCAACCGTAAGCTGAACACAGTACATTGCATGTGACGTTTTTTAAGTCTTGATATCCTCTTCCATAAAATGGAATCAACACTATTTTCTCTGCCCACCTTCTTGGGCTGTTAAGAATATTAAATGAGATAGTGGATGTGAAAACACCTTGCAAAACTATGACAAATATGATAGCCTTTTGTCCTGACTTCAAGTCTAACTGTATGTTATACAGTGTAAATGTGGTTGTGTGGGGACCTGAGTGTGTGTGAGCTCTTTGGATGCAGTGGACAAGTATCACCAGCACTTAGTATGTTGTCGTTATTTAGTCGCTAAGTCATGGCTGACTCTTTGTGACCCCATGGACTGCAGCCTGCCAGAGTCCTCTGTTTATGGGATTTCCCAGGCAAGAATACTAGAGTGGGTTGCTATNTGGACAAGTATCACCAGCACTTAGTATGTTGTCGTTATTTAGTCGCTAAGTCATGGCTGACTCTTTGTGACCCCATGGACTGCAGCCTGCCAGAGTCCTCTGTTTATGGGATTTCCCAGGCAAGAATACTAGAGTGGGTTGCTATTTCCTTCTCCAGGGGGATCTTCCCCACCCAGGGATCAAATCTGAGTCTCCTGCTTTGGCAGGCAGATTCTTTACCACTGAGCCACCAGGGAAGCCCCTAGCACTTAGTACAGTGTCTGTTAAAATGCTGCTTTAAACATATTTGTTAGACAACTGGGTAGAAAAATCATAAACATAACTTGCTCAATGGCAGTTCTGAATGTCTCTGGAGCTATTTCAGGGATAACTCATGAACACACCCTCTTCCACCTCTAATTCAGTGCCTATGATAGAGTTACAAGAGGGCAAGATAGTTACCATGTCCCTATTACACCAGAAAGGTCACACGTGTTTTCCCCTGTAGCCTAATGGAGAGGGAGAGTGAAGAGAGTGAAGACTTGCTACTCTGAGATCTCATCCTCAAGAGGGTGTTTCTCAGTTTTCCTTTTGTAAATTCCACCTCATTATGTTGAGGGCTGGCCAAAGACCTTAGGCTGGTGTCCTGTAAGCAGTGCAGCTGGGATTGATTGACAATCATGAGAATGGAGTCATGAGTTCTCCAAGATACAAGGGCTACTGGAACAGTCTGCTTCAGGTGACACATTCAGTGTTGAGCAGCATCCTTTCTCAGCCCAGATGCAAAGTCTGCTGCCAATTCCAGCTGGTACTATGTATGAGACACTCCATGGAAATGATGTGCTCATCATCATCAGCTACTTGATAATTAATTCAAGGGTGTTTGTGAAGCACCTGCTCTATCCCATGCTTGAATTACTGATGTAGAAGTTGTTCTCGAAGGTGAGGGTTGAAGTCACAGGAGTTTCTTCCTTCAGAGATGGTGTGTGAGTTGACTGGAGTGTTGGAGGATACTCACAGATGGTAATTGGGACAAGGAAGAGGAACCAAAAGGGGGAGAGAGAGAAAGTGAGTGAAGGAAAGTGAGGTGGTAACATGGAGAAAGTGACACGTCGTGAAAGCCAAAAAAAAAAAAGAATCAACAACAACAGGGAGAGGGAGAGATGAGGTAAGTGTCATATCCAGTGGGGTCATCAAAAGGAACTCTGATGAAAGACCATTAGATGTGGCAATAAAGAGTTCATTAGTAAGATGTGCAAGGAAAAGTTTCAGCTGTGTGGTGAGTCAGGCAAAGAAAACCAGGAGAGACATAGCTGCCCAGGAAGGTGATGCTGTGCTGACAGTTCATGCATTCAAGGATATGGACAGAAAATAATTGTGAGAAGAGATACCAAGGTCAAATGATTATCTTTTCAATTTGGGCAAATATTAGCAAACCAGATGACAGGAAGAGTCAGGAGGGAGGCTGTGAAAATAATTATACATATATATACACACACACACACACACACACAAATATATACATATATGTATGTATGTATGGCTCTGCCCCTGGCTCCTGGCACAAAATTTCTAAAATACTTGGAATTTCCTAAGTGGTAAGAACACTAGAAACATCCTTTGTTCTACTAATTGGTTTTTGACCCCAGTTTTTGACCCCTCAATCCCTTGGAATTTCCTGGGTGCTAGGAATGTCTTTTGTTCTAATGAGGCAATTCTTGGTGGACTCCTGGGTAGCTTCAGGTTGGGGGCTGGCCATCAGAAAGACCAAGCTGTGAGGTGAAACTTGGAACTTTCCACCCACCCTCTATCCTCTAGGAAGGGGAGAGGGACAGGAGACTGGAGAATTGATCCTGCCTATGTGATGAAGCCTCCAGAACAATCCCAGAATTATGGGCTTCAGAGAACTTCCTAATCAGGAAGTGCCTGCAGAGTGGTTTGCCCCTTCCTACGCAGCTTGCCCCAGGTATCTCTTCATCTGGCTGTTCACCTGGATCCTTCATTATGTCCTTTATAATAAACTGGTCAACATCAGTGTTCCCCTGAACTTCGTGATCTTTTCTAGCAAATTACTGAATCCAAGTAGGGGGTTATGGGAACCCTGGTTTATAGCTTGCTGGTCAGATGATAGACAGGTGACCATCTACGACTTGTGACTGGTGTCTGAAGTGAGGGATCCCTTGTAGAATTGAGATGTTCACAGGTAGATAGCGTCAGAACTGAATTATAGGACACCCAACTGGGGCCTCCCAGGTACCTCAGCTGGTAAAGAACTGCAATGCAGGAGACCCCGGTTCGATTCCTGGGTTGGGAAGTTCCCTTGGGGAAGGGTTAGGCTAACCCACTCCAGTATTCTTGGGCTTCCCTGGTGGCTCCGATGGTAAAGAATCTGCCTGCAATGCAGGAGACCTGGGTTTGATCCCTGGGTTGGGAAGATCCCCCTGGAGGGGGGCATGGCAACCCACTCCAGTATTCTTGGGCTTCCCTGGTGGCTCCGATGGTAAAGAATCTGCCTGCAATGCAGGAGACCTGGGTTTGATCCCTGGGTTGGGAAGATCCCCTGGAGGGGGGCATGGCAACCCACTCCAGTATTCTTGCCTGGAGAAGCCTCATGGACAGGAGAGCCTGGCAGGCTACAGCCTATGAGGTTGCAACGAGTCAAACATAGCTGAGCGACTGAGCACAGCACAGGACAATTGGTGTTGCAGAGAATTGTTTGCTGTGTAGAAAACCCCCACTTCTGGTGTCAGAAGTATTGCAAATCTGTGAGTAAAGGAACACAGGAGTGGTTTTCCTAGAAAGAGGGGAAGGTTCCAAAAAATAGAATGATTCGGGGGTCGGGGTTTATAGGAAAGGATGGGATTCACATGATCGAGGTCAGGAAGCTCTTCCTCCACAGGAATGAAATGCAGGTGAAGATAAAGGACAGTGAAATTACACTATCAGAAGTTAAGTTCTCTGAAGACCACAGAAGTGAAGCGAAGTTGCTTAGTCATGTCTGACTCTGTGACCCTGTGGACTGTAGCCTACCAGCTCCTCCATCCATGGGATTTTCCAGGCAAGAGTACTGGAGTGGGTTGCCATTTCCTTCTCCAGGGGATCTTCCTGACCCAGGGATCAAACCTGGGTCTCCCACATTATAGGCAGATGCTTTACCGTCTGAGCCACCAGGTATGTCCACAAAAGCGAAGTTGCTTAGTCATGTCTGACTCTGTGACCCTGTGGACTGTAGCCTACCAGCTCCTCCATCCATGGGATTTTCCAGGCAAGAGTACTGGAGTGGGTTGCCATTTCCTTCTCCAGGGGATCTTCCTGACCCAGGGATCAAACCTGGGTCTCCCACATTATAGGCAGATGCTTTACCGTCTGAGCCACCAGGTATGTCCACAAGAAAAACCTGCTAATCAAGCAATGCTGAGGAAAGCATATTTACAGGGTCTAGGGGGTCTGGGTTCAAGTGGTTTAAGGAAGTTCTAAGTGGGGGATCTGATTGGGACTGGGCAAGATTCATGACATGATAGTTTAGTACTGGTGGATGCAGCAAGGTGACAGTCAAGTCTTCGGTAAGTACACAGCTCTTTGACAAGTGAACTGTTTGCCCAGGTAAACAGTCTATTGTTCTGAGAAGAGAGTTCTTTGACTAGATGAACAAACTATTTTGCCCAGACAAAAGCAAATAGCAAAGTTATTATTCTTTCTTCCCTGACAAGAATTTCCTGGAAAGAATAGCTGTCGTGTTAACAGAGATGGCTGTAAGTTGTCAGTGTAGGTGGTCTTGCTGCTCAATACTGAGGGCTTCCTTAAGAGGGCTCAATATTGAGGGCTTCCTCTCAATACAGACTAGAAACACTGTAGCACGGGTTCCAAACTTTGCTGGACATTGAAATCTTCTGAAGATATTAAAAAAAAAATATTTATGCCTGGTTTCCACTCCCCCAAACATTGATTTAGTTGGTATAGGTTGCCACTTGGGCACTGGGACTTCTTTTTAATTCAATTTTTTATCGAAGTGTAGTGGATTTATAATGTTGTGCCAATCTCTGCTATACAACAAAGTGACACAGTTATACACATATAGACATTCTTTCTTTAATATTCTTTTCCATTATGGTTTAGCACAGGATATTGAATATAGTTCCCTGTGCTAGGGAATAGGATCTTGCTTATCCATCCTATATATAATAGTTACATCTGCTAATCCCACACGCCTACTCTTCCCTTCCCCCACCCCTTCTCCCCTTGGCAGCCCCAAGTCTGTTCTCTACGTCTGAGTCTATTTCGGTTTTGTAGATGTGTTCATTTGCACCATATTTTAGATTCCACATATAAGTGATATCATATGGTATTTGCCTTTCTCTTTCTGACTGACCTCACTTAGTATGGTAATTTCCGGTTGCATCCAGCTTGTGGCAAATGGCCTTATTTCACCTTTTTCTATGGCTGAGCAGTATTCTATTGTATAAATGTCCCACGTCTTCTTTAATTATTCGTCTGTCAATGGACATTTAGATTGTTTCCGTGTCTTGAATATTGTGAATGGACCTGCTATGGACATAGGGGTGCATGTATCATTTTGAATTCGAGTTTTGTCCAGGTGTGTGCCCAGGAGTGGGGCTGCTAGATTGTATGGGTAATTCTATTTTTAGTTTTCTGAGGAACCTCCACACTGTTTCCCATAGTGGCTGCACTAACTCACATTTCAACCAGCAGTGTAGGAGGGTTCCCCCCTTTCTCCACACCTTCTCCAGCATTTGTTACTTATTGATGGCCATTCTGACTGGTGTGAGGTGGTACCTCATTGTAGTTTTGATTTGCATTTCTCTAATAATTAGTGATGCTGAACATCTTTTCATGAGTGCACCAGGATTTCTAAATGCCCACCAAGTGATTCTAAAACACAGCNTTATTGATGGCCATTCTGACTGGTGTGAGGTGGTACCTCATTGTAGTTTTGATTTGCATTTCTCTAATAATTAGTGATGCTGAACATCTTTTCATGAGTGCACCAGGATTTCTAAATGCCCACCAAGTGATTCTAAAACACAGCATTTGAGAACTACTTCTCTAGAGTTAAAAGAAAAAGTAGCAATGAAATAACCATTTGGCCAATGCCCTGGAGATGTAAGAAAAGACTAAAAGATCAATAAACCACAATCAATGTATTATCAAGCTTTGATTCAGACTATATAATTGAGCCGGGCTTTTTGTCAAATAGGTGAAAAAAACTTCTTGGAGTAGTTTTAATTCAGGTTTCTTTGAGAATGAGCATATCTTCATATATTTGTAGTTCCTTTTCTGTCAACCATCTGTTCATATCTTTTCATGTACTTCATTTCAAATATCAATTTTCTTATAGGTAAATCCTTTTTCGTCTTGTAAAAATAGAAATAATTTTATTGCTATTTTTAAATTATAGAAATGATTATAATTTTGTTCTCATAATATAAAAATTTTAAAGATACAAAGTAAAAAAGTATTAATCTCATTCCCAAGAATACTTACTGTTTTTTACATTTGGTTGTTTGTTTTTACAGGCCATTTTCCAGACAATTGTATATAGACGTGTTTTTGAAAAAACATGATTCATTCAACAAATTTTTATTGTGTATGAGTATTACAAGGGTCAGACTACATATACCATTTTGCAACACGCTTTTTTTACCTAAAGATGGACAGTGGAAATTTTGTTCATAGCCTGTAAGTGCAAGCACTTGAGTCAACAAAGTACAGAATATAATTCAACAAGCAATAATCCGGTTTCTCTCATCTTCTCTGGGCCACTGTGCCTGCCTGTCTTCATAGAGGTGCCAACTGAACTGGTGACATGGATTGACAGAGCAGTGTTACCAAGCTGGATGGACCTACCTCTTTGTTCAGCTAGAGTGATAGAGTCATTTGTTCAACAAGTATTTATTGAGGACCTACCTATCAGCTGGCAATTTATTCTAGCTGCTGGGAATGAAACAGGAAAAAGGCTGGACAAATTCCCGGACTTCATGCAGCTCAGTGAAGGAGACAGATAACAGGCAAGAGAATCTCAGAATGGGGGATGTGTTATGAAAAATAAAACCAAATGATATGGGACTTCCCTGTGGTCCAGCGGCTAAGACTCCATACTCCCAATGCAGGAGGGCCCTGGGTTTGATCCCTGGTCAGAAAACTAGATTCCACATGTGGTAACTAAGACCTGGTGCAGTCAAATAAATAAATAAATACCAAGTGGTATGACAGGGATTGATGGAGGGTGTGCTTTAGACTGAGAGGACAGCGAAGATGCACTAAAGAGTGGACACCAAGTCAAGGTCTGACTGAAAGAAGCAGCCAGCCAGGTAACGGCCTAAGGAAGAAAATTCCAGGCAAAGGATATGGCAGATTCAGTGGGTTTGACTGGATGTAAGAACAGGAAGAAGGCCAGCTCGAAGAGCAGAGTGAACAAATGGCAGGGCTGAGGCCAGAGGCATATACAGTGTCAGTCTAGAAAAACCTTGGCAAAGAGTTTGGCCTTTATTTAGAAAACAGTGGAACATCATTGGTGGATTGCTATGATCTGATTTATGCTTTCATTTTTTTCTTTTGGAGAGCTTTCTGAGAATTTTAATAAAAAATTCCTGGAATAGAATGTTATTGGTTTCCATCTCTACTTTATACAAATCTTCAGGATAGGAAAACTCAGATATTAGAAATATAAATTTCCTTTTGATGATCATATATTTGATGCATCATCATAAATCTCTTTTCCTGAACATTATCTCATTTAAACTTTATAAAACCCAGGGAGAAAGGTAACAATATGCCCACTTTAAAACAGATAAAGAAAGTTAGACTCCCATTGCTGAAGGAATTATATAATGCAGGATCAGAACTCAGATGTCCTAACACTAAACCTCTGTGCTTTCCCCCTTCCATCTCTGTGATTCTAAATCAGTTGTTTATCTGGAAGTGGAGAGGGAAATCTTTTTTCAAAACCATCTACTGATATTCTTCACAACTATCAAGGTCATGGAACAACAAGAAAAGATTAAGAACCTAGCACAGACTAGAGGAGTTTAAGAAGACACGACAACTAAACACAACATAGGGTCCTGCGTTGTATCTAAGGACAGAAACAGGATGCTAGTGAAAGCAACTTACAACAAAAGTATCATGATTATGCAAAATGTTAGCACTGGGGAAAAGTAGGTGAAGGATATTCCAGAACTCTCCGTACTATCTTTGTAACTTTCTTGCATCTAAAATATTCCAAAATAGAATTTATTTCTAAAAAACGTACATAATGCACGTATGTGAATGTGCCTATGTGCAGGGTTCTTGGGCTGTTTTACTGTTGCAAATCTAGTAGGTAAGAATTCTTGTAGAGATTCATCTCTCTAGATTTACCACAGCTCCCATTTATAGAGTACAATACATAGTATATGTGGCTAAAAAATATTTGAGAGAGAGAGTTCTTAATCCACAGGCTGGCCATCAGATATTTCTAATCCCTGTAATTCTATAAGTAATTATCATTTTCACACTCTATTATTTTCATTCCATCTCATCATCTACATTTTTAAAGAAATAATTATAATTTAGGATTGCCAAAAAGAAATACAGGATACCCAGTTAAATTTGAGTTTCAGATAAACAATGAATAATTTTTCAGTATAAAAATAATTTTAATAACATTTTATACAACTGAAAAGTACTTGATAATCTTAAATTACTTTTTATTTGGGTGTTCTGCATTTTTATTTGCTAAATCTATCAACCCTATTCTGGCTGGTTTACACATTCTCCCTAGTCTGCAGACTTCTGGGGGGCTGGCTTGTAGGCACAAAGCAATTAGTAAGAGGTTTTTTGAGAAGTCCAGGAAGCTAGAGTAGTGGCCCTGGACATGAGGGAAAGTGAGTGGACACAGAATCTATCTTGAAGGTAGAGCCAAAAGGCTGTGGGGTAGGAAAGAAAGGGAGGTGTCAAGGATGACTCCTAGGTTTTCAACACGTGGATGGATGATGGCAGAGAAATTATGATTTCCTGTTTGTTCATTCTACAATACCTGCAGATGTGTAACTACTGAGCATATAATAATAAAATAAGAAGCAAAGTGGTTGAAACCAGGGTAAGGAATCTCTTTGTTACTGAGGACCAGAATCTTCCATCCCCACCTCCCCAAATCAGCTGAGATCAGGTGGTTCTTCCCAGGAGATTCAGTGGTAAAGAATCAGCCTGCCAATGCAGGAGACACAAGAGACTTGGGTTCAATCCCTGGGTTGGGACGATCCCCTGGAGTAGGAAAGGGCAACCCACTCCAGTATACTTGCTTGGGAAATCCCATGGTCGGAGGAGCCTGGCAATCTATAGTCCATGGGGTCACAAGCAGTCAGACACAACTGAGCAACTGAGCACACTTAGAGCCAGTTTATACTCTATGCTTCTTAGACAACTTGAATTAAGAAAAAGAGGGGATAGAAGATGTTATTCAATAATTAGAATAAGCACCTAACTCTATTTTGGCACCCTACAATAGACAGTTTCCCATTACACAGCAAGAAGCAAATGAGAGTGAGGAGAAAAGGGGTGGAGAGTAGAAAGAACAGAGGCAGGATGGGAAAGAGAGTAAAAGAACAGGAAGAGTGGAGAATAGGTGAGAGTCTGACTGGGCTTGGCTTCTAAACTGACTAATGGAACATTTTATTTCATTGGTTAATAATCCCAAGGCATTTAAGGCACCAGTTAATATATTGACTAACAATAGCAGTTTACTAGTCTGAGGAGTGGGACCAGAAGGACTATTTCCTGAGCCCCTTATTAGACGCCCAGTGCTTCATACATTTTCTCAATTTTCACAACAACCCATGTTGCAGGCATGTTTACTGCTATTTTACAAAAGTTAGTAACTTGCCCAAGAACACGGAGCAAATGGTTCTTAGCCTTGGATTTGAATGCAGGTCTGTCATCTGCCAGAACCCCAAGCATGTAATTTTTCCATTACATTATCTTCCTTCACATAGTTTAAAGAGTTTGAATAATATTTATAATTAACTTCTTTGTTGGCTGTTTTTTCCTTCACAGATTCTCTAATTCCAGAGTTAGGCATTCTTTTTTTCCCTCTGTTCCACTGAATAGAAATAAGGATATTGAGGACAGCAGAGAAGTATATATTTCAGAATGGTTCTATTTGGAGAACAAAAATCTGACTACAGACTGTGGCTGTTGCTAGGTGGGAGTGGTTGATATACATGCAGAGGGTAATAGCTCTTTTTTTAGGGCTTCCCCAGAGCCTCATGGGTAAAGAATCTGCCTGTCAATGCAGGAGATGCAGGAGATGGACGTTCGGTACCCAGGTTGGGAAGATCCCCTGGAAGAGAGCATGGCAACCTACTCCAGGATTCTTGCCTGGAGAATTCCATGGACAGAGAAGCCTGGCGGGCTACAGTCCATGGGGTCGCAAAGAGCCAGACACCACTGAAGAGACTGAGCATGCCCGCGTCTCTTTTTAAACAAAGACTTTAAAGGAATTTACTAACCTGAAATGTGGAAAACTGTCCTAAAAAAACAAAAGGAGGTGAAAATCATCTTAACAAAGTAAAAAGTACTCTTCCTTAAGCCGAAAGTTGTGGCTAAGTATCTGGAGAAGCGTTAGATTTTTGTTAATTGCCTTAATTAATGGATTTTCATTCTCCACTGCAATTTAGTAGCTGGGGATTTGGAGAGAAGAGCAAAGATGTGAGTGAAACAATTAGCAACAAGCCAGAACCCAAGGAAGAAAGGTAAAGAAGGACTTATGAAACAGAATAGCTGGATAGGACTGTGATATTTGAGAGCTTTACATTTTTGTTTTGTGCTTTGTAATTCTCCTTACTATCTTCATCTTTAGTAAACTGATTAAACATGCAGTTTAGACTGTGTTAGCAGTTCCCTAGGAAATTAAGGAGAAATTGTATTCTTAGAGCAAAGCCAGGAGAGAAAAGCAGAAGCCTTCAGAAGCTGTCGCTACTCAGTAAGAAATCACTTTCCAGAGTCTTCTGGAATACTCTGGAAGAGAATAGATTTCCTGCTATGGTGCAGGATGAAGTTTGAGTATTTTAACTTGCTTATAATAAGAAAACTGAGAGATCATGGGGGGGTGGGGTGGGTAGGGGTCAGATTAAATGTCCGGGAAAATTCTCTTAGCACTGTGTGTCTAAGGCAAGAAATTAGATACAAGTTGAAATCCAAGAAGGTCCTGCGGTTGGGTTTCTCCCACAGAAGGAGGAGAAAAATCCCGGCATCCCTAGTCATGCAAATAATATGCAAATTAGGGCAATTACATATTTACTTAGAAAATTTTGATTACCTCATTTTGGCTTCAAGAGGAGTTGGGACACCAAAAGGGAATGTTTGTCAACAGTCCAGAGTTGTTAGATTTTTTTCTGGGGAAAATAAAAGGGTAAGTTTCTTATCAAGAGAATGCCAGGATAGTAAATGAGTTTTTCAAATGCTTTAATATGTCTCTTCCGCAAAGCATACCAAAGAATGATTATGAAATGGTCAAAATGTGAGCCATAGATAAAGCATAAGTGGAAATTTCTTTTTTCCTATTCATTTTACCACAGGGTACTTTCTCTCTCCTCTCTCTCCTCCTTCCCTTCCTCTCTCTCTCTCTCAACAATGTGAAAGAAAGGCCTGGATTTTCCCCTGCAGATGATTTCTAGCCATTTCTCTAAATTCAGGCTTTGAGTCTATCTCTTGGGAGTGGTATGGTGACATGTGAGGCTGCGAGCACTGAACAAGTGGACCAGCTGCCTCCACAGCTGCGTCTGTGTCACAGGTAGAGACCCACCTGGGATGGCTGCGGACACTGCTGCCCTGGCAGGGGCTGCGGAGGGAGTCAGGCAACTGCTGTCTCTCCAAAAACAATCTAGACGTGAGCAAAATCTGTCTTGGGTTGGATTAGAAGTCCTTTCTGAACAATAGCTGACCTGACTAGAAGTTAGGCATCTCTCTTCTTCAGCAGAAGATGGTGGAATATGTCTCCTAGCAACAGGGATAGTTTACCATTTAACAGTAGGACTGTCTCATCAAGGACACTTGTTTTGCTGCCCACAGTTCTCCCAGTGAGTACCAGAGAAGGGTCACAATCAGAACAAATTTAGCCATTGGCCTTCAGTTTCATTGCACAGTCCTAATGAGGTGATGATTCCAAGACCTGGATTAAAGTAAACTGAAGTAACCAGATTTTTCTGAGTGTTTCCCTATTTCTGTTAAAGTTCTCACCACTGACTGCACCAGCTACTGGCTTCAAAACCTTGGTTATTATCTGTGTCTTTCTTCCCTCTCCTCTGTCTGAGAGGGAAGAGGAGTCTGTCTGTCTGTCTTTCTTTGGCTCTCTGTCTGTCTCCCATTTCTGTCTCCTTTCTCCCTAGTCTCTCTCCTTTCCTTCATTGCTTCCCTGAGTACCAGCCCCTTGTCAACAACCTGTCTTTCACACTCTTCCTGTCCTTCTTCCCCACCTCTGCAACCATCCTCCAGGAGTGCTATTAGTTCCACTCTTGCCAGCTCTCAAATCTTTGCTTTACCTTTACTCCCAAACCTCACTCCAGGTCCAGGTAGCAACTCACCCTTCTGAGGGCAGCAAAACTGGTCTGGCTTCTAGTCTTTTCTCAAAACATTTTGTTCTACATTCAGCTGCTAAATTATTTTCTCTATAATAAACAATCTAATCATAACATCGCCACGCTAAAAAAAACTCTCAAGGGTTCCCCATATCCTATGAAGCAAAGTCCAAATTTCTAAGCCTTATATTCTAAGACCAACATGGTCAGGTTCCGTCCACCTTTTGCAGCTGTTGCTCCCCCTATCTTCCTTTAGGCAGACACAGCTTCTGCCAAAATGCTTCTTGCCCACTTGGACCTTTTTTCAAGTTGCTTCCTCTCCTGAAAACAAATCACCCTTTCCCACTGCCCCATCACCCAATCCCTCCATCTTTACAAAACCAAAGTCACCAGACCTAGCTTGGTGCGAGCTTGCTTTGGTCTATGGAGCTTACCCTGAGATCCCTGGCGAATCATCTGAACCCCTACACAATTTATCCATGTAATGAGGTCACCCTAACAATAATCAACCAGGTACTGCTGGGGGCTCTGTCCCACATACTTATATGGACCTCAGCCTCCCATTTTAAGTTCCATTTTGCCAGTGTTTCTAGAAGCTCCCATCATGCTTCACATATACTCACTGAACAAGGACACTTCTTCCAAGCCACCCCATTGCTCTCTCTGCATCTTCCCCTGTTGCTAGGCATCACTGTTCCTGCATAGCTGGGGGGCTGCAGCCCCTACCATATCCAAGGTGAGCACCATTCTGCAAGATGCAGAAAAAACACATGACTTCTCCTTACTGAGGACTTGGAAGTCATTTTATTAGAGAGCCCCTTCCCACCCCAAATGCTGTTGATTCCTAGTTTCCTTTTAGTCACTGTTAAACAGTTCTTTCTGCTCCCCTTCTCTTACCCCAATGTTGCCTATAAATCCACAGGATTCAGACATTAGGTTAATATGGACAGGACACTGTACTATACTTGGAACTGTCTTTTCTGCCAAGACTATAACAATTTTCATCTGGTTAAGTATGTTACACCTGCTCCAGCTCAATGAGCCCCTAATACAAATGGACGAAGGGTGGCCTGTTCATATATTTTCCAGAAAATGTAGCCTTAAATGAGTTACTATTATTGTTGGAAATTTATCATATCCCTCAGGTATGCTGCTGCTGCTGCCTGGTCACTTCAGCCATGTCCGATTCTGTGCAGCCCCACGGACTGCAGCCTGTCAGGCTCCTCTGTCCATGGGATTCTCTAGGGAAGAGTAGTGGAGTGGGTTGCCATGCCCTCTTCCAGGGGATCTTCCTGACCCAGGGATTGAACCTGGGTCTCCTGCATTGCAGGCAAAGTCTTTACCACTGAACCACGAGGGATGCCTATCCCTCAGGTATACTGGGGAAGAAAAAATGGTTAAGATGCACTCGTTGCTATGAACCATTCTGTCCAACAAGGGGCTTCCCAGGTGGCTCTAGTGGTAAAGAACCCACCTACCGAAGATGGAGACATAGGAGATGAGGTTTGATCCCTGGGTCAGGAAGACCCCCTGGAGGAGGGCATGGCCACCCACTCCAGTATTCTTGCCTGGAAAATCCCATGGACAGAGGAGCCTGGTGGGATACAGTCCATGGGGTGGCAAAGAGTCAGACAGGACTGAAGCGACTCGGCAAGCATGCACATACTGTCCAATGTGGGGCTACTGAGCACTTGAAATGTGGCTGGTTCCAAATGAGATGTTCTACGAGGACAAAATGCACATCAGATTGTGAAGACTTAATTCTGCATCCCATTGCCCCAAAAGTAAAATATGTCTTTAATAACTTATAATACTGGCTACATGTTGAGATGATAAGATTGTGCATTAGGTCAAATAATGTGATTAAAATGGATCCAACCTGTTTCCTTTTACTTTCTTAATACAGATTCCAGAAAACTTAAAAATATGTATGTAGCTTGCATTTGTGGCTGGCATTAAATCTCTATTGCACAGTGCCACTCTAGAGCAATGATTTTCTAAAAATAGCAGCAGCAGCACCGGGGAACTTGTTAGAAATGCAAATCCTGGGGTCCCTTCCTAGACCTATTGGGTCAGAATCTCTGGTAGAATCCAGGAGTCTGTGTTTAACAAACTCTTGCCTGGAGAATCCCATGGAGGGAGGAGCCTGGTAGGCTACAGTCCATGGGGTCACAAAGAGTCGGACACGATTGAGCGACTTTACTACTACTACTACTACTACAGGCAATTCTTATTCACATGGAAGTTGGAATGCCATTGCTACAGAAAGTAAGCTCTAAGGGATGGAAAGTAAGCCCTGGAGCATAATAGGATCTTCACAAATTTTGTTTAATTTCTACAGTCCCTTTTAAGTTCAAAATTATTCTATAAGTCTATCAGTCAGACAGAAAGTAAATAATAATATTTGTTCTCAACTGTGGAGGACCAGCTTGCTGCTGCTACTGCTGCTGCTGCTAAATCGCTTCAGTCGTGTCCGACTCTGTGCAACCCTATAAACGGCAGCCCACTAGGCTCCTCTGTCCGTAGGATTCTCCAGGCAAGAATACTGGAGTGGGTTGCCACTTCCTTCTCCAGTGCATGAAAATGAAAAGTGAAAGTGAAGTCGCTCAGTCGTACCCGACTGTTAGCGACCCCATGGACTGCAGCCTACCAGGCTCCACCATCCATGGGATTTTCCAGGCAAGAGTACTGGAGTGGGGTGCCATTGCCTTCTCCAGAACAGCTTGCTAGTAATTTCAAATGTTGCCACTGCTAGTCTGGAAAAATTATAAGNTTGGGACTGTCTCTTATACACATCTAGATGTGTATAAGAGACAGCCACCATCCATGGGATTTTCCAGGCAAGAGTACTGGAGTGGGGTGCCATTGCCTTCTCCAGAACAGCTTGCTAGTAATTTCAAATGTTGCCACTGCTAGTCTGGAAAAATTATAAGTCATTATATCAGGACATATTAGAAAATTCTCAACAGAAATGTAATGAATACAGTGAACATCCCAGAAGCAAGAGACAGACATGAAATCCGCATAGAGAAAAATAAAACCATGCTGACATGTCTGGGTGCCACATGAGAGGGACTGGTCAAGATACCCTGGAGGGGAGTAACCCTGGCTTTTAACACCCACCTCCCCTCATGCCTGTGCCCTGGTGGACAAAGCTTCAGTCCCTCCTGTGCAGCTACCAGAAGGTCTTCACCAGCTGTGGTCTCTGACCTGTAGTCCTTTTGCATATTTCACCTTGACACCTTCTGGTACCCTGAAATTCATATATTTCCTTTCTTGTGTAACGTGTGCCACTATGAAGAGTCATTAGTTCAGAACAACACCACAAAAATATTCCAGGCACATGGCAAAGCAGAGCTTATTGAAATGTGGGTGATGACTAGCATGGAGCAGAAGGGAAATTGTTTTAGCAAGACCTGCTTTCCACACCTGCTAAGCGTTCAGCCCTCAGTCTCTCAGGGACTGATACTATATTTAACATATTTAGTGGTTTTAAAAGTATCATCCCTGTACTTATTAAACAAGATCATTGCAAAAAAAAAAAAAGAATGCAGACGTTCTCTTCTCTGATTCAGTTCCATCCCCAGTCTTATTTTGGATTTTAAAATACTGATATTGATACACATTTGTTGCTCAGTTGTGTCTGACTCTTTGTGACCCCATGAACTGTAACCCACCAGGCTCCTCTGTCCTGGAGTGGGTAGCGATTCCCTTCTCCAAGGGATGGACCCGACCCAGGGATCAAACTCGAGTCTCCTGCATTGCAGGAGGATTCTTTACCACTGAGCCACCTGGGAACCCCCATTAATATACATACTAGTACATATATTTTTAAAAATGAGATCATAGCTTTTTCACTGTCTGTATGTCATGGACAACCTTCAATGTCCTATATGTAGAATAACCTTTTATAATTTAATAGTTGTATAGTATTCTATCTATTGTATGAACAGTTTATTTAATCATATTTCAACAACAGTGTTTGAAATATAGAAAGCTGTCAAGTACTTTTTATTATTATTTATAAACATACAAATATTTTTATATGGCTCAGGCAGTAAAGAATCCGCCCGCAATGCAAGAAACCCGATTTCGATCCCTGGGTCGGTAAGATTCCCTGGAAAAGGGAATGGCAACCCAATCCAGTATTCTTGCCTGGAGAATTCCATGGACAGAAGAGCCTGATGGGCTATAGTCCATGGGTTCACAAAGAGTTGGACAGGACTGAGTGACTGACAATTTCACTTTCTAAAACTATTTGTGTACTCTTATTTTAATGTTAAAATTTCTAGTACTATGTGTATTTGAAATAATAAACTATAGCTTTTAATTACCAAGTAAACATTTTAATTTTATTTTTGTCTTTATTACTATATTCTGTTTTCTTTGGGTTAATGTTGATGCTCACCTTCTAGCCTCCAGAAATTAAACGTGTAGTTATGTTTATATTTTATCCTATTTTCTGAAAAGTTATTTTAAAGCTATCTAAGAGAAGTATTTTAGTGTCGTTTGTCTATCAGCTTATTTAAATAGGTCTTAATTTCAGTTTTCGGTCCCTTTTGATTCAAAAATTATTTAGAATGATGTTTTTACGTTTCCAAACATAAATAGCTGTGTTGTTGGTGCTAAGTTTGAGTTTTATTGCATTGTGTTTGGGAATATGGCATGCGTGCTTTCTATTTCTCCTACCACGTGTATCCTCAGTGTGCTGATAAGATAACACAATCCATTAATCAGAAAACATGATGTAGTACAGGACGGCTGCTGTTTATAACAAGTTTGCCATCTGGAAGAACCTCTGTGCATACAGGAAACAAACTGTTGCTTGCTCCATGCTGGAATGCACACCTACTTTGCATGGTGAGCTGCTCAGCTAGAACCACAATCTCATGTTTACTGTTAATATTTGCAAACTGTGATACCAGCAAACTGCAAGGTCAATATCAGAGATGACAGCTACGACTGAAAAATTCCCACTGTATAGACTAAAGGGCAAATGAGAATATCTGATGGTTTGGGGGGCCAGTTTTGATCAAGCAATTTGTTACTTTTAACTAGTAATAATATTCTCAACAGATGACCCTGCCTTATACTCTAGAACTTGATGCCAGTAGACACATAGGGTATTTAAATTTTAATTAATTAAAATTAAATATAATTCAAAACTTAGTTCCTCAATTACAGTAAGCATTGTGTTCAATAGTTCAATAGCCATGTGGCCAGTAGCTGTTTTATTGGATGATGCAGAAATAACATATTTCCATCAATGCAAAATCTTCTGTTAGCTAGCACAGCTTTAGAGGTAGAAAAAGATAGTGTGATGATCTCTTTTGCTTTGTTTTCATTTTAATTAATTTATTTTAATTGGAGGCTAATTACTTTACAGTACTGTGGTGGTTTTTGCCATATATTGTCATGAATCAGCCACGGGTGTACCTGTGTCCCCCCGTCCCGAACCCTCCTCCCACCTCCCTCCCCATCCCATCCCTCTGGGTTGTCCCAGTGCGCCGGCTTTGAGGGCCCTGTTTCATACATCAAACTTGGACTGGTCATCTATTTCACATATGGTAATATACATGTTTCAGTGCTATTCTCTCAAATATTTACTCCCAAACCTCACTCCAGGTCCAGGTAGCAACTCACCCTTCTGAGGGCAGCAAAACTGGTCTGGCTTCTAGTCTTTTCTCAAAACATTTTGTTCTACATTCAGCTGCTAAATTATTTTCTCTATAATAAACAATCTAATCATAACATCGCCACGCTAAAAAAAACTCTCAAGGGTTCCCCATATCCTATGAAGCAAAGTCCAAATTTCTAAGCCTTATATTCTAAGACCAACATGGTCAGGTTCCGTCCACCTTTTGCAGCTGTTGCTCCCCCTATCTTCCTTTAGGCAGACACAGCTTCTGCCAAAATGCTTCTTGCCCACTTGGACCTTTTTTCAAGTTGCTTCCTCTCCTGAAAACAAATCACCCTTTCCCACTGCCCCATCACCCAATCCCTCCATCTTTACAAAACCAAAGTCACCAGACCTAGCTTGGTGCGAGCTTGCTTTGGTCTATGGAGCTTACCCTGAGATCCCTGGCGAATCATCTGAACCCCTACACAATTTATCCATGTAATGAGGTCACCCTAACAATAATCAACCAGGTACTGCTGGGGGCTCTGTCCCACATACTTATATGGACCTCAGCCTCCCATTTTAAGTTCCATTTTGCCAGTGTTTCTAGAAGCTCCCATCATGCTTCACATATACTCACTGAACAAGGACACTTCTTCCAAGCCACCCCATTGCTCTCTCTGCATCTTCCCCTGTTGCTAGGCATCACTGTTCCTGCATAGCTGGGGGGCTGCAGCCCCTACCATATCCAAGGTGAGCACCATTCTGCAAGATGCAGAAAAAACACATGACTTCTCCTTACTGAGGACTTGGAAGTCATTTTATTAGAGAGCCCCTTCCCACCCCAAATGCTGTTGATTCCTAGTTTCCTTTTAGTCACTGTTAAACAGTTCTTTCTGCTCCCCTTCTCTTACCCCAATGTTGCCTATAAATCCACAGGATTCAGACATTAGGTTAATATGGACAGGACACTGTACTATACTTGGAACTGTCTTTTCTGCCAAGACTATAACAATTTTCATCTGGTTAAGTATGTTACACCTGCTCCAGCTCAATGAGCCCCTAATACAAATGGACGAAGGGTGGCCTGTTCATATATTTTCCAGAAAATGTAGCCTTAAATGAGTTACTATTATTGTTGGAAATTTATCATATCCCTCAGGTATGCTGCTGCTGCTGCCTGGTCACTTCAGCCATGTCCGATTCTGTGCAGCCCCACGGACTGCAGCCTGTCAGGCTCCTCTGTCCATGGGATTCTCTAGGGAAGAGTAGTGGAGTGGGTTGCCATGCCCTCTTCCAGGGGATCTTCCTGACCCAGGGATTGAACCTGGGTCTCCTGCATTGCAGGCAAAGTCTTTACCACTGAACCACGAGGGATGCCTATCCCTCAGGTATACTGGGGAAGAAAAAATGGTTAAGATGCACTCGTTGCTATGAACCATTCTGTCCAACAAGGGGCTTCCCAGGTGGCTCTAGTGGTAAAGAACCCACCTACCGAAGATGGAGACATAGGAGATGAGGTTTGATCCCTGGGTCAGGAAGACCCCCTGGAGGAGGGCATGGCCACCCACTCCAGTATTCTTGCCTGGAAAATCCCATGGACAGAGGAGCCTGGTGGGATACAGTCCATGGGGTGGCAAAGAGTCAGACAGGACTGAAGCGACTCGGCAAGCATGCACATACTGTCCAATGTGGGGCTACTGAGCACTTGAAATGTGGCTGGTTCCAAATGAGATGTTCTACGAGGACAAAATGCACATCAGATTGTGAAGACTTAATTCTGCATCCCATTGCCCCAAAAGTAAAATATGTCTTTAATAACTTATAATACTGGCTACATGTTGAGATGATAAGATTGTGCATTAGGTCAAATAATGTGATTAAAATGGATCCAACCTGTTTCCTTTTACTTTCTTAATACAGATTCCAGAAAACTTAAAAATATGTATGTAGCTTGCATTTGTGGCTGGCATTAAATCTCTATTGCACAGTGCCACTCTAGAGCAATGATTTTCTAAAAATAGCAGCAGCAGCACCGGGGAACTTGTTAGAAATGCAAATCCTGGGGTCCCTTCCTAGACCTATTGGGTCAGAATCTCTGGTAGAATCCAGGAGTCTGTGTTTAACAAACTCTTGCCTGGAGAATCCCATGGAGGGAGGAGCCTGGTAGGCTACAGTCCATGGGGTCACAAAGAGTCGGACACGATTGAGCGACTTTACTACTACTACTACTACTACAGGCAATTCTTATTCACATGGAAGTTGGAATGCCATTGCTACAGAAAGTAAGCTCTAAGGGATGGAAAGTAAGCCCTGGAGCATAATAGGATCTTCACAAATTTTGTTTAATTTCTACAGTCCCTTTTAAGTTCAAAATTATTCTATAAGTCTATCAGTCAGACAGAAAGTAAATAATAATATTTGTTCTCAACTGTGGAGGACCAGCTTGCTGCTGCTACTGCTGCTGCTGCTAAATCGCTTCAGTCGTGTCCGACTCTGTGCAACCCTATAAACGGCAGCCCACTAGGCTCCTCTGTCCGTAGGATTCTCCAGGCAAGAATACTGGAGTGGGTT
The DNA here is from genome assembly GCA_006410675.1 of Oreotragus oreotragus. Lineage (NCBI taxonomy): Eukaryota > Metazoa > Chordata > Mammalia > Artiodactyla > Bovidae > Oreotragus > Oreotragus oreotragus. Next base: position 96,874 of record SJYX01022141.1, on the reverse strand, counting down.
GCCACTTCCTTCTCCAGTGCATGAAAATGAAAAGTGAAAGTGAAGTCGCTCAGTCGTACCCGACTGTTAGCGACCCCATGGACTGCAGCCTACCAGGCTCCACCATCCATGGGATTTTCCAGGCAAGAGTACTGGAGTGGGGTGCCATTGCCTTCTCCAGAACAGCTTGCTAGTAATTTCAAATGTTGCCACTGCTAGTCTGGAAAAATTATAAGTCATTATATCAGGACATATTAGAAAATTCTCAACAGAAATGTAATGAATACAGTGAACATCCCAGAAGCAAGAGACAGACATGAAATCCGCATAGAGAAAAATAAAACCATGCTGACATGTCTGGGTGCCACATGAGAGGGACTGGTCAAGATACCCTGGAGGGGAGTAACCCTGGCTTTTAACACCCACCTCCCCTCATGCCTGTGCCCTGGTGGACAAAGCTTCAGTCCCTCCTGTGCAGCTACCAGAAGGTCTTCACCAGCTGTGGTCTCTGACCTGTAGTCCTTTTGCATATTTCACCTTGACACCTTCTGGTACCCTGAAATTCATATATTTCCTTTCTTGTGTAACGTGTGCCACTATGAAGAGTCATTAGTTCAGAACAACACCACAAAAATATTCCAGGCACATGGCAAAGCAGAGCTTATTGAAATGTGGGTGATGACTAGCATGGAGCAGAAGGGAAATTGTTTTAGCAAGACCTGCTTTCCACACCTGCTAAGCGTTCAGCCCTCAGTCTCTCAGGGACTGATACTATATTTAACATATTTAGTGGTTTTAAAAGTATCATCCCTGTACTTATTAAACAAGATCATTGCAAAAAAAAAAAAAGAATGCAGACGTTCTCTTCTCTGATTCAGTTCCATCCCCAGTCTTATTTTGGATTTTAAAATACTGATATTGATACACATTTGTTGCTCAGTTGTGTCTGACTCTTTGTGACCCCATGAACTGTAACCCACCAGGCTCCTCTGTCCTGGAGTGGGTAGCGATTCCCTTCTCCAAGGGATGGACCCGACCCAGGGATCAAACTCGAGTCTCCTGCATTGCAGGAGGATTCTTTACCACTGAGCCACCTGGGAACCCCCATTAATATACATACTAGTACATATATTTTTAAAAATGAGATCATAGCTTTTTCACTGTCTGTATGTCATGGACAACCTTCAATGTCCTATATGTAGAATAACCTTTTATAATTTAATAGTTGTATAGTATTCTATCTATTGTATGAACAGTTTATTTAATCATATTTCAACAACAGTGTTTGAAATATAGAAAGCTGTCAAGTACTTTTTATTATTATTTATAAACATACAAATATTTTTATATGGCTCAGGCAGTAAAGAATCCGCCCGCAATGCAAGAAACCCGATTTCGATCCCTGGGTCGGTAAGATTCCCTGGAAAAGGGAATGGCAACCCAATCCAGTATTCTTGCCTGGAGAATTCCATGGACAGAAGAGCCTGATGGGCTATAGTCCATGGGTTCACAAAGAGTTGGACAGGACTGAGTGACTGACAATTTCACTTTCTAAAACTATTTGTGTACTCTTATTTTAATGTTAAAATTTCTAGTACTATGTGTATTTGAAATAATAAACTATAGCTTTTAATTACCAAGTAAACATTTTAATTTTATTTTTGTCTTTATTACTATATTCTGTTTTCTTTGGGTTAATGTTGATGCTCACCTTCTAGCCTCCAGAAATTAAACGTGTAGTTATGTTTATATTTTATCCTATTTTCTGAAAAGTTATTTTAAAGCTATCTAAGAGAAGTATTTTAGTGTCGTTTGTCTATCAGCTTATTTAAATAGGTCTTAATTTCAGTTTTCGGTCCCTTTTGATTCAAAAATTATTTAGAATGATGTTTTTACGTTTCCAAACATAAATAGCTGTGTTGTTGGTGCTAAGTTTGAGTTTTATTGCATTGTGTTTGGGAATATGGCATGCGTGCTTTCTATTTCTCCTACCACGTGTATCCTCAGTGTGCTGATAAGATAACACAATCCATTAATCAGAAAACATGATGTAGTACAGGACGGCTGCTGTTTATAACAAGTTTGCCATCTGGAAGAACCTCTGTGCATACAGGAAACAAACTGTTGCTTGCTCCATGCTGGAATGCACACCTACTTTGCATGGTGAGCTGCTCAGCTAGAACCACAATCTCATGTTTACTGTTAATATTTGCAAACTGTGATACCAGCAAACTGCAAGGTCAATATCAGAGATGACAGCTACGACTGAAAAATTCCCACTGTATAGACTAAAGGGCAAATGAGAATATCTGATGGTTTGGGGGGCCAGTTTTGATCAAGCAATTTGTTACTTTTAACTAGTAATAATATTCTCAACAGATGACCCTGCCTTATACTCTAGAACTTGATGCCAGTAGACACATAGGGTATTTAAATTTTAATTAATTAAAATTAAATATAATTCAAAACTTAGTTCCTCAATTACAGTAAGCATTGTGTTCAATAGTTCAATAGCCATGTGGCCAGTAGCTGTTTTATTGGATGATGCAGAAATAACATATTTCCATCAATGCAAAATCTTCTGTTAGCTAGCACAGCTTTAGAGGTAGAAAAAGATAGTGTGATGATCTCTTTTGCTTTGTTTTCATTTTAATTAATTTATTTTAATTGGAGGCTAATTACTTTACAGTACTGTGGTGGTTTTTGCCATATATTGTCATGAATCAGCCACGGGTGTACCTGTGTCCCCCCGTCCCGAACCCTCCTCCCACCTCCCTCCCCATCCCATCCCTCTGGGTTGTCCCAGTGCGCCGGCTTTGAGGGCCCTGTTTCATACATCAAACTTGGACTGGTCATCTATTTCACATATGGTAATATACATGTTTCAGTGCTATTCTCTCAAATCATCCCATCCTCCCCTTCTCCCACAGAGTCCAAAAGTCTGTTCTTTACATCTGTGTCTCTTTTGCTGTCTTGCATATAGGGTTGTCGTTACCATCTTTCTAAATTCTACACATATGTGTTAATATACTGTATTGGTGTTTTTCTTTCTGATTTACTTCACTCTGTATAACAGGCTCCAGTTTCATGTGATGGTCTTTTGATGTGTCCACTTGGCTGGGCTGCAGCCCTCAGCTGTTCAAATACTAATCTAGGTATTGCTGTAAAGGTATTTAGTAAATACACTCGACATCCATAATCAGTTGACTGTTAGTGAGGGAAGTTATCCCAGATATTTTGGGTCGGCCTGATTCTAATCAGTGGGAAGGTCCTAAGAGCAGACTGGACGCTTTCCTGTTTAGGAAGAAATTCAGCCATTGTGCCCTTCCTCACAGTCTGCCCTACAGATTTTGGAGCTACCCTACAATCATACAAGCCAATTCCTTGCAATCCATTAGTGTCTCTCTCTATACACTCACCTTCTACTGGGTCTATGTCTCTAGTTGAACCCTAACTCATACAAACAGAACTCTCTCATCAACACAGTCTCCAAACTGCAAACAGACGTGCCCCATATTTATCTTCATGTGCTCTCCTGTCTCACAATAGAGGAAATGTCTTTTCTCCTTTAAAAAGTCAGTTTCTCCACAGCACTCTGGGTCCCATCTCCTTTTGCTTCCTCAAAGGCCTTGCTCCATTAGTTATCTCTTCCCTCTTCTGTATCTTCACTGTTTCCTTTTCTACCAGATTCTCCCCACTGGGCTCTAGTATGAGTTGAAAGCTTGCATACAGGTAGGTGGTTTATCTAGAAGTGATCTCAGGGTTGGGGACAGAGGGGCAAAACATGAGAAGAAAGGTAATACATAGATGCTTGCTTTCTTTAAACCACTTTTAAAGATACCTGATGTTCAGCCTCATGGGTCCTTCTCCATAGACTTATGAAATATGTCTCAAAATCATCCACCCAAGGGAAAAAAGGGAATAAAGGCATCAGCTCCCATTACCCGCTGGTCAATCCTGGCATACTATCTCCAGTGGATTCTGGGTTACATAGGCATGAAAACCAAAAAGTTTCCCTCAGGAGTTCCCAGCTACAAAGTAAAGAAGCCCCAAAGTAGGAGGGGCCCAAGGCAAAGCATTGTCAAGTAAAACCTATGGGAAGCAGACTGACTCTGCTTAGAGCTTACCAAGGCAGTGGCTAGGGTAAAAAATGGAGCCAAGATTTTAAGTGAGACAAAAGAGGTGCCCAATACAGTTCCCTTCTGTATTGTTTAATCTCCTCATGTCCCCTCATAGTCACACTTCTTGGAAGATTTCTGTCCATATAGTATCCACTCTCTCACTTCCTACTCACAATTAATTATACTGTAAACTGGCTTTGTTCACTCCTTTACCTCCCACACTGTTTTTCTCAAGGTCCTTAATGAACTCCGTGTTGCCAAATCCAGTGGAGATTTTTCAGTCTTATTTTACTCAATATCTCAGCATCATTTGACACAGTAGGCAACCACTTTCTTTGCAAAACATTCTCTTCTCTCTCTCCTTTTTTTTTTTTTTTCTTTACCAAAGAGCATCTTTGTATTACATTATATTTATGGGAACTGCATGGAGATACAAATTTCAGGAAGTTTCCAGTTCAAAAGCCTCAGGCTTTCACCCACTGTAACAAATATATGTGGTGGTGGTGGTGGTACAGTTGCTAAGCCATGTCCAGCCCTTGCAACCCCATGGACTCTAGTCTGCCAGACTCCTCTGTCCATTGGAATTCCTAGGCAAGCGTACTGGAGTGGGTTGCCATTTCCTTCTCCAACATTCTCCTCTCTTGATTTTAATGCCACCACATTTCTAGGATTTTCCTCGGCTCTCCTTCTCTTTCCAAGCTTCTCCCTTCCCTAAGACTGGATGTCCTCAGGGCTTCACCCTGGGGCCTCTTCTATTCTCACTAGATACTCCCCTTCTTGGTTACCTCATAAATTCTAATAAATTTAAATATATTTTCTGTTCTTTATACTCCCAGATTGATTGCTCTTTCAATTGTGGGCCCATATAACCAACTTGTACATAACTACACAGGGATCTTTACATATCCAACATAGAACTCCTGATCTTTTCTTGAAAATGTGATTTCCTGCCAACCTGTGCTACTCAGTAATGGTACCAACATTTATCTACTGTAACACCAAGTTCTATTTATTCTACCATTAAAATAGCTCTCAACTCCACTCACTTCTCCCCATCTTCACTACCACTCCTTGTCCCAGCCACTTCTCATCTGAACTCGGAAAAATCCTCCTAATGGTTTTTCTAGCACCCATTCTTGTTCTGACTCCAACCCTTTCTCCTGATAGTAGCCAAAGACATTGTTTTATAATATCATCAGTCAAATAATTTTACTTCACAGCACAAAACCCTCAACAGATGTTAGGTTGTCTGTGGGCTAAAATCTAAGATTAGAAACAAGACCTACAGAGCATATAATGACCTGGCCTCCACATGTTTCTCCAGCCCCATTTTGTACCCCAGTATCTTTGCTCATATGTGCACCCATACCAATGTTCTTTCATTTTCTCACAGAAACTAGGCCCTTTTTCTCTTTGAGTCTGTTGCACATGCTATTCCTGTGGACTGAAATGCTCTTCTCCCAGTCTCTGAAGAAATACCCTTCTTTAGGTCTCAACTCAAATATCTCTTTATTAAAAAGCCTACCATGGTCTACCTCTTTATATTTTAGCAACATGCATTTTTTCCTCAAGGAATTCACACGGTTTGTACCCATATCTTTATTTATGTGACCATTTGTTCTCGTCTCCTCCCCCTTCCACTGGGACAGGAACAACATCTAGGCACTTCTTTACAGTATACTTGGTGCCTTGCACAGTGGTTGAGACTCTGAAAACATTAACTGAATAAGGGAAGGGAAGGGAAGGGAGAAGAAAGAAGAAAGTATTTATTAAAATCTTGTAGGGAAATTACATTTTATTGTGAGTCTGAAATACTCTAGCTTCAGCCACATCTTCCCCATTGAGATAACTGTACTGAACACAGCCCTTGCGGTGTGGACGTCTAGTCTGTTTCTTTAAGCCCCTCTGTCCACCACATTCTACCTTCCCATTCTCCAGCAACGGATACTCAGATGACCTCCAAGTTTCCTATCGTCATTAACAACTGTCAGCATTTAAAATGATAGTTTTGAAATGTCTCAATATGTTCCTAATAAACTTGAGTTTGAGTGAGTCATAAGCTACCAGAAAGTTTTGAAGGATATTTTTCATAATAGCTTAAGTACCTAAATTCAGTATTTCCTGCAAGCTCCAAAATACAGTATTTACAGGCCATTAGAGAAAATACATGCATTTTTAAAAAGATACATGATTTCCAATATGGTATAGGACAAAAGAAATTGATTAAATATGTAAGCTGAGTTAGCAACTCGACCAACTGAAGAAAATGCTTAACCAGGATGGCCCCTTCCCATTGGATAACCAACACTCCTTAAGAAGACAGTATAGATAGTCATACCAAACACTTACCTAATTTCTCAAGTCATAAACCTAGGAGTTATCCTTGATTCATACATGATATTTTTATTTCATCATCTGGGACAAATCCTAGTCACTTAACATTTCTGTCTTGACGTTATTATGACTTTCTTCACACAACCTCTGAACTATAATGACTGGCAGGTTCAAAATGAAAATAGCCATAAAATTATCAGAGGATTTTGGTTTTCTGCCAATTCTATGGACATGCAGATATTTCACAATAGTTATTTCCAGATATCACTCATTGTGTTCCTCACTTTGCCCATATCCTCTCAAATCCCTTCGAATTCATTCTCCACACAGCAGCTAGGATGATCACTTTAAAACTTGAATTTAATTCTGTTACACTGCTTAAAAAAACCCTCATCAGCTTCTCAGGCAAAATCTGTAACCTGAGGGCTGGCCCCGCGAGCACTGGCCCTGCCTGCACTGTGTCTCATCTACCTCCGCCCTTGCTCTTCATCCACCTGTTCTCCCACTGCACACTGGATTTCCAGTTCCTCAAATGCACCAGAGCCACCCACCCCCTGCTCTCTCTGCCTGGAAGCCTCTTCTCAATTTCTCCTCCCGGACACCCCCACTCCTACCCCCACTCCCACTCCTGATCTCAGAGCAAGCATCAGTTCCTCAGGGAAAGACTCCCCTGGCCTCCCATTAACTGTGCTCAAATACCATCGTACCTCTTCTTTGGAGTACTTAAAACAGTTGCAAAATATATACAGCTCTGTGAGGCTCTTTAACTAGCTCCTGATCATCCTTGTTAGACCAGAGGATTCAAGATCTGGGACTTGTCTAATTACCACCAGAGAGTCAGTGCTCAGAAAATATTTTAAAAGGATAAATAAATGAATCATTAGGTAATTCATATTTTAAATTGTTCTATTTACTGTGACCAAAGCCCAATTCCAGTTGAAAAATGTGAATTATTTGTATTTATCCCCTGAGCTTTCTATTTTCGTATTTACTGGGCTCTTTTATTTCTTATGCACAGATTTGGGTTTGTATGACTGTTACTGGACATGCAGTGTGGACACGGATACAGAGGGATTAGTGGTAACAGCCAGTCTGGGGGACCTGGTGAGAGGGAATCCCAGTGGACATTAGGTAGAGTAAAGATGAGGATTTCAGTCACTATAATGGTTCGATCAAGTGGGTCTATCTTCCAAAAGTCAGAAAAACCAGACCTGGATTGATAGTTATGGGTACAGCCATTTGGGTTGATGCCTAGTTTATGAACACTGGAAATGGCACAACCTACGTGGCAAACCAAAACCCATCCTCATCTGCATATAGCAACCCTGACCTCAATCCAGAGCTGAAGCATCCACTGTGAGATCAAGTTAGTCAAATTCTCTCTCACAGGGATTTGAAAGCAAGGAATAGAAAATCAAAGAAACTTGGAATTACCAATATTAAGTTCATGAATTAGCAGTGGACCCAAGGGCCATTTATTTTCATGATTGTTCAACTGTTGATTTTGTGAGATGTCTCTGTAACCTTCTAATAAAATTTCCCTCCTTTTTTGTAGCCAGTCAAAGCTGGTTTCTGTTATTAGCAACTCCAAGAGCCCCATAACTACAAATATAGACAAGATACCTCTGTGCAGATCATAGCTGAAACTACAAATGTGGGGAGATCATTGTACAAATTATAAGACGGAGAGAGGGAGACTGAGGGTGAGAGGGTGAGAGTGAAAGAAAGAAATAGGGAGAAAGTGTGAGTAAGAATGAGAGTAGGACCAGGGCAAGACAGGAGCCAAAGTGGGAGTGGGAAGAGTGTGAAGAGCAAGTGAGAGTGAGACGGAGATAGAAACACGAGAGGGTGAGGGGGGAATAGTGGAAGACTAGAGTAAGAGACTGAGCGACTTCACTTTCACTTTTCTCTTTCATGCATTGGAGAAGGAAATGACAACCCACTCCAGTATTCTTGCCTGGAGAATCCCAGGGATGGGGGAGCCTGATGGGCTGCCGTCTATGGGGTCACACAGAGTTGGACACGACTGAAGTGACTTAGCAGCAGCAGCAGAGTAAGAGAAACATACAGGACTTGGAGATCCTGGTAGGAAGGGTGTAGACTGAAAAGCAAAGTGTTCTTGGGGCTAAAGTCATCTGCCTGGAGAATCCCAAGGACAGAGGAGACTGGTAGGAGGCCGTCTATGGGATCGCACAGAATTGGACACGACTGGAGCGACTTAGCAGCAGCAGCAGCAGCAGCAAAGTCACATAAAGGCCCTAACTTAGGAAATGAGCCAGGAAGGATAGATAGATAGGTAGATAGACAGACAGGTTGATGATAGATAGATACAACAGAAAAACACAAATTTAAAAATGGAGGCATACTAAGTGAAGTAAGCCAAATAACACATGATATCACTTATATGTGGAATCTAAAAAAATGATACAAATGATCTTATTTATAAAACAAAAATAGACCACAGACTTAGAAAGCAAAGTTATGGTTATTAACCAAAGGGGAACAGGAGACAGATAAATTAGCAGGTTGGGATTAACATATACACACTGCTATATATAAAATAGATAACCAACAAGGACCTATTCTATAGCACAGGGAACTACACTCAATATGTTGTAATGACCTATAAGGGAAAAGAATCTGAAAAAGAATATATAGATATGTGTGTATATATATATATATATATAAAACTGAATATAAGCTTCCAATAAATTTAGTTTAGTTATAATGCATATATATATCCACACACACATATATACGAATAACTTTTCTGTATACCTGTAACTAACACAACATTGTAAATCAATTATATCTTAATTTTTTTTTTAATGGAGGAAAAAAATCAGCCTGCAGTAATTCTGACAGAGTGATCCACCACACCCAAGGAACTATGAATGGGAAAATATTCCCACTCATAAATGTGACCGTAGATCAGAATAAATTTGTTTGAAGACTAGGATGACAGAGGCTTCATAAATCCTGAGAAACATGGTGCAGACACACAAGTGCTCGCTTGCTCCTTTTCAGACAAAGATGATGTCTAGACTAATGATTTCCTCACTTGAAAATCCACTGGCTTTACAGGAAGAGATAGCTCTGGTCAAGTTTATAAAGTAGATTTATTGGGCCACTTTTGACCTTCCAAGGAGAGTGAAAAAGCTGGCTTAAAATTCAACATTCAAAAAACAAAGATCGTGGCATCTAATCCCATCACTTCATGGCAAATAGATGGGGAAACAATAGAAACAGTGACAGACTTTATTTTCTTGGGCTCCAAAATCACTGCAGGTGGTGACTGCAGCCATGAAATTAAAAGATGCTTGCTCCTTGGAAGAAAAGCTATGATCAACCTAGATAGCATATTAAAAAGCAGAGACATTACTTTGCCAACAAGGCCCATCTAGTCAAAGCTATGGTTTTTCCAGTGGTCATGTATGGATGTGAGAGTTGGACCATAAAGAAAGCTGAGCACTGAAGAATTGGTGCTTTTGAACTGTGGTGTTGGAGAAGACTCTTGGGACTCCCTTGGACTACAAGGAGATCAAAGCAGTCAGTCCTAAAGGAAATCAGTCCTGAACATTCATTGGAAGGGCTGATGCTGAAGCTGAAGCTCCAATACTTTGGCCACGTCATGCGAAGAACTGACTCACTGGAGAAGACCCTGATGCTAGGAAAGATTGAAGGCAGAAGGAGAAGGGGACGACAGAGGATGAGATGGCTGGATGGCATCACCAACTAGATGGACAGGGGTTTGAGCAAGCTCTGGGAGTTGGTGATGGACAGGGAAGCCTGGTGTGCTGCAGTCCACGGGGTCACAAAGAGTTGACACAACTGAGTGACTAAACTGAAAGATTAAATTTTCATAATAGCTTTATGAAAAGAATACAGTTTTTTTTAATCAATCATCATACATTATAGCATTTCACAGGTAGTGTATAAAAAACCTTCTTGCTTACTTAGGCTAACTCAGTCAGCAATGCCTTACAAGCTTGAGGTCTGACTGGAAGGAGCAGGGCAGGGCTGAGAGGAGGAAGTACTCACAGATGACAGGTGTCTCCTGTTCTGGGAGGCACTGCCCACCTGCCCTGCCTTGTCTTGAACCTGCTTTCATCGCACTCTGAGTTTCTGCACTCTGGAGCTCTTCTGTTTCCCTTAGAAAATCTGTCACCTGCTCTCTCTGTCTGGCGCACTGTGTCCCAGACCCACATCCCCTCCTTCCTTAGCTTCCCTTCTGACATATTTTCATAGCGGAGGAGTTCCTTTCCTTCAGAGCATTCCCCTCAAGTTATGATACATGCTAATTGGTAAGATTATCTGACTGATGCTATCTCTAAAGCATCTAGACTGAAGCCTTTATGAGGGCAAGGACTGTGTGCTTTTTCACTAAATTTCATCTCCAGGGTCTAGCAAAAAGCCTGGCACACAGTAGGTGTTCAATAAACACTTGTTAGTGAATGGATATAGCTAATTGGTTGCTGCTATCTTTTAACCTCAGTATGCCATTTCTAAAAGGACCAGACAGGCCTTTATTTGGGCCAAGAACACTCAGGAGATTGGCATTCTTGTTGTGGTCACTGGTTCTTCCCCTTCCTTCCTGCTGTATCCACTCAGGATCCTGAGAGAATGCTGCTTCTCCACCATTTCTCACATCTGCACCCCCCTCCACTCCCTTCTCAAGGTCCCTGTCCCAGTAACACCATCACATGGATGACTGAAAAACCTGTTCACTTATTGTCTTTGTCCTCCCTTGAATCTCACACCTCCATGGAGTTATTCTGCTCAAACTCAGCCTGAGTTTCCATTTTGAGGTGGGGGTCCCACTGGTCCCTTTTGCAGCTTCTTCCAAGCATTGATCAAAACAGTGGCTCTCTACCTTATATATCTAGAATCACCCATGGAGCTCTGTATATTATACAGTTATAATCCAGACACAGGAGGATGGAACATAGCCTATCCTGTTTTTAGCCCAACTGACTTCACCTATCTGAAGAAAAGTTACAGGACGGTATTTCAAATCAGTCCCCTTGATAGGCCACAGATTCAGACAGGCAGTCACATACCCACAAGGAAGCACATCAGCCCCTCCCTGACTCACTGCTCTCGCTCTCTGTTGTTATTGTTCCTCAGTCTGTGTCACCATCTGGCAGACATGGAAAACCCCAAAAAAGAACTGGGCCAGAAGTAAAGCAGGAGGTGTGTTCTAAAGTTAGTACGTGGCTTCCTAAGAAAAGAGGTCCCCATGAGGAAGGCACTATGGGTGGGCGATGATGAAAGACAGCACAGCACGGGGAGAGTGATGCTGGAAGAAGTTTTTAAAAATACATGTGGACCATGGGAATATGAGAGGGTCAGGCAAACAACTATAAGCAAAACCACATGAAGAGAAAACCTGGACTTTGGAGATGGGACTGGGAGATGGGAATGCTTACAACAGTGCCACAGAGGAGGATTTGAGAAAAATAACCACCTATCATCCATATTACCCAAGAGTGGGGCCAATGAGGGGCTTCCCTGGTGGCTGAGATGGTAAAGAACCCTCCTGCAATGTGGGAGACCTGGGTTCTCGATCTCTGGGTTGGTCAGTTTTGTCATATTTGAAATGGGAAAAGAGAAGAAATCACGTAAACCAAAGCCACAGAAACAACAAAACAGAGGTCTGACCAAAAACTAATACGGGAAAAAGGGCAAGGGAGAATCATTTTGGAAATATAGAAGAAAAGCAAGCCTCTCCAAAAGTGATCTCCTGCAAAATACAAAAGAAAATTTTAGAAAACTATTTTATAAGATGTAAAATGACTTACCTCCATAGTGAAAGAGGTGAAAGCTATAAGAAGATCATCTGGCATAAAGAGACTACAGAACAAGTTAAAAGATGATGACAGGTAAGAAAGGATCGCCAAAAAAAAAAAAATCTGAAAATGTAAAAGCAAAATTATAATCTTCATTGATGGCAATAAGGAACAAGATGGACACAGCTGGAAACTGACTGCAGGGTCAGCAAGCTTGAGCATTTTTCACACAAAGCAGAAAAAGTTTGCTGATACCCAAACCCCATTCCTGAAAATTAGAGTTTAACTGACCCAGAGTGGAGCCCAAGCATATTTTTTATTGTTTTTTATTTTATTTCATTTTTAATCCAGGCCACATCACAGACCAATTAAATCAGAATTTCTGGGAATGGGACCCAGGGATCAGTATTTTTAAAGCTCCCAGGAAATGACAATGTGCACTCAAAGTTGAGAATGACAGCTCTGGAGTCATTAAAAAATCTGTAGTCATACAAAAATCTGTAGCCTGAGGATTTCAAAGTCATTTTTCGTTCATGAAGACAATAAGAGACATAGTCAGGCATGCAATTTCTTACAAAATACCAATATCTTCTAGAAGAAATAATGTAAGGCATCCTCAACTGACCAAAACACGAAGCAAAAAAAGGAACTAAAAACTAGTAAAGTCATAGTCTAAAAGGTAAGGATCCAGCTTACAATATCAATATTGTTCTTAAAAAAGAATAATAAAATTTAAAAGCATAATTAAAAAATAAGTGCCCATTTTATATTATTAATGACTGAAAAGTGAGGGCAGAGTAAAAACTGTATTATACACATACATGAATAAACATATATACATGTGCACATATATATGTGTATTTGTGCATCTATATGTATACACATGAAAAAGACAATTTAAGCAAAATAAAATTATTAAGGCATTTATAAAATTTCTTGAAGTCTCACAATTCTGAGTCAATTTTGTAACCAGCTACCTGGTTGTACTACTAGAAATAACAGTGTGATTAGTATGTTTCCCTCTGTGAAATAGAGTACATGTTTTTAAAATATTTTGAGTCATATTTAATCCTGTTTAAACACCCAGCACAAAAAGAGGAGAGGAGTTCCTTCCTACCTTTGCATAAAGTCTATTTAGATCACTGCTAGCTATGGTTATTACTGTAAACATACATGGTCTGTTCAAGAGCCACCATTCATTCTGACCACTTTCCTCCTCATCTCAAGTGTAGCCATGCTACATATTTACTCATGTCCTCTGAAATTAAGAGCTTAAGTCTGGGTAACCAATGTAACTTTCTGCTTCCTGGAATCCAGCTACTATAGGCAGGTTCTGGCCCTTTTCAATTCTTGAAGTTGTAACCATATTGATTGGCCTTTATCTTCAAAACATAAGGATCAGGGGACTTCTGTCCCTAAATTAAACGTAGGAGGTCAGGGGATATAATGACCTATAATTCCCATTGCAACAACTAGAAACAGCCAGCTAGATTACAAAAGTTACATTTTTAAGGGTTTCAGGGAATAAGGAAGCAATGAGGGCTATATGAACTACATTTGTTTTCTTTTTTGGGGATATCCAACAATTCTGGGCATGGACTGAGAATTAAACTTGACTTGTAAAGAATTTTCTTGAGAAAAGAGAAACCAGAGAGGTTTTTGGTAATCTCACGGGGCTGGCGAGAGAAACTAAAAACTTGAGAAGTGCTAAACACAACTGGTTTTCCCCATAGGACATCTTTGGAGTTCAGGGACTATGCAAAGAAGGCTGGGAAGTTTGGCAGAAGAATTCCAAAAGGCATAATACAGTCTCCTCTAGATTCATAGTGCTAAGAAGAAAAAGTCCAACCAGAGAAAGAGGTCCTCCCATTCAAACACATAGCCAGGTACCCCTTGGGACATCTTTTAGGTTTCAAAGTTGAGACAGGGCCAGGAGAGAAAGGTAAAGAGCTAAGTTTAAAACTGCAAAGTCTAGCCCTAAATTTCCCACTCTCAGGACTGCGAAGACAGAGATCCTGTAGGCTCTAATCAAAAGCCCAGACAGACTATGTGTGACGAAGAGGGAAAAGTGAGAAGTACACTAAAGTCTTTCAAAAGTAACCCCTACCCCTCTCAAAGATAAACTCTTCCTTCTATTGCCTAACAGGAAAAGTGTAAACCTTTCCAGTGTGGGGCATCATCTAGAGCCTCTGCAGTGCTTTTTACAATGTCTGACAAAACATTACAAGACACGCAAAAAAATAGAGAAAGATGATTGATAATTATAATCAAGAAAAGATAAATAATAGAACCAGATAATTCTACAGATAATTCAAATAGTGAAGCTAACAGACAAGGATTCTAATTGATGAATATATTACAGGAAATAGAAGAAAAGTGAGAAAATGGATGAAAGGATAGGGAATATCAACATAGATAGGGATTCCATGTAAAAAAGAAAAATTAGATGGGCAAAATACTGAAGTTAGAACACATTTAGCAGCAGACTCAAAAGAGAAGGCAAGATTATTAGACTCTAAAATAGTACATAGAAAATATACAAATTCAAGCACGAGTACAAAGCATGTATAAAAACAAAACAGCATTAGAGACACATGAAACAAAGTTAAAAGGTCTACCATATTTCAACAAAGTACTAGAAGATGAGAAATAAATTGAAGCAGAAATAATATTTGAAGACATAATGGCCAAGACTTTTCCAAAGTTAATAAGATATCATCTCCCAGATCCAAGAGAAGCTCAGCAAATTCTGCTGCTGCTGCTAAGTCACTTCAGTCGTGTCCGACTCTGTGTGACCCCATAGACGGCAGCCCACCAGGCTCCCCCATCCCTGGGATTCTCCAGGCAAGAATACTGGACTGGGTTGCCATTTCCTTCTCCAATGCATGAAAGAGAAAAGTGAAAGTGAAGTTGCTCAGTCTGTCCAACTGTTAGCGACCCCATGGACTGCAGCCCACCAGGCTACTCCATCCATTGGATTTTCCAGGCAAGAGTACTGGGGTGGGGTGCCATTGCCTTCCCCGCAGCAAATTCTAAGCAGGACTAAAACAAGCAAATGAACAAACAAACCACACATAGATATATTTTTTGTCAATACCTAGTAGTTAAGGATTGAGAGAAAATTTTAAAAGCGGCCAGGGGAAAAAATACATTGGCTTCAAATGAGCAACAATAGGGCTAATGGTTGACTTTTCAACTTGTTATAGAAGCCAAAAGATAGTGCTCTCAAAGTGCACTTAATAAAAATATAGCATTCTCAAAATGCTAAAATAAAATGTTGTCAACCTAGAATTCCACATTCATTTGAANATCAAGAAAAGATAAATAATAGAACCAGATAATTCTACAGATAATTCAAATAGTGAAGCTAACAGACAAGGATTCTAATTGATGAATATATTACAGGAAATAGAAGAAAAGTGAGAAAATGGATGAAAGGATAGGGAATATCAACATAGATAGGGATTCCATGTAAAAAAGAAAAATTAGATGGGCAAAATACTGAAGTTAGAACACATTTAGCAGCAGACTCAAAAGAGAAGGCAAGATTATTAGACTCTAAAATAGTACATAGAAAATATACAAATTCAAGCACGAGTACAAAGCATGTATAAAAACAAAACAGCATTAGAGACACATGAAACAAAGTTAAAAGGTCTACCATATTTCAACAAAGTACTAGAAGATGAGAAATAAATTGAAGCAGAAATAATATTTGAAGACATAATGGCCAAGACTTTTCCAAAGTTAATAAGATATCATCTCCCAGATCCAAGAGAAGCTCAGCAAATTCTGCTGCTGCTGCTAAGTCACTTCAGTCGTGTCCGACTCTGTGTGACCCCATAGACGGCAGCCCACCAGGCTCCCCCATCCCTGGGATTCTCCAGGCAAGAATACTGGACTGGGTTGCCATTTCCTTCTCCAATGCATGAAAGAGAAAAGTGAAAGTGAAGTTGCTCAGTCTGTCCAACTGTTAGCGACCCCATGGACTGCAGCCCACCAGGCTACTCCATCCATTGGATTTTCCAGGCAAGAGTACTGGGGTGGGGTGCCATTGCCTTCCCCGCAGCAAATTCTAAGCAGGACTAAAACAAGCAAATGAACAAACAAACCACACATAGATATATTTTTTGTCAATACCTAGTAGTTAAGGATTGAGAGAAAATTTTAAAAGCGGCCAGGGGAAAAAATACATTGGCTTCAAATGAGCAACAATAGGGCTAATGGTTGACTTTTCAACTTGTTATAGAAGCCAAAAGATAGTGCTCTCAAAGTGCACTTAATAAAAATATAGCATTCTCAAAATGCTAAAATAAAATGTTGTCAACCTAGAATTCCACATTCATTTGAAATATCATCAAAAATGAAAGCAAAATATAGAAACTTTCAGAAAAATCAAAGTGAGAGACATGTTTACCAGCAGATCCACACTGCTGAAACAATGAGAGGTAATGATCATTTGAAAGCATAGGACTGAAAGAAGAAATGAAAAGCATCACAAGGTGTAAATATGTGGGCAAACACGAAATACTTTTGACTGCTTCATGTAACACTAATAATAATGTCTTGTGGGATTTATAACATGTAAATAAATTACATGACAATAATAGCACAAAGGTTAGGATGGACTGTATTAAATCAAGGATGCATATTATAATCTCTAGAGAAATGTCAAAAGAAAACCACAATAATTTATCACTGCTGCTGCTGCTAGGTCGCTTCAGTCGTGTTGACAGCAGCCCACCAGGCTCCGCTGTCCCTGGGATTCTCCAGGCAAGAACACTGGAGTGGGTTGCCATTTCCTTCTCCAATGCATGAAAGTGAAAAGTGAAAATGAAGTCGCTCAGTTGTGTCCAACCCTCAGCAACCCCGTGGACTTCAGCCTTCCAGGCTCCTCCGTCCATGGGATTTTCCAGGCAAGAGTATGACTAGCCACCTATTAATTGAGTAGAGAAATGAAATCATAAAATACACTTGATTAATCCAAAAGGAGGAATGAAGAACAAAGAAAAGATGAACAAATAAATAATAAAATGGTGGGCTTAAACCCAACTATATAAATTATTCCATCTAATATAATGAACTAAATAAGTTTTTAAAAATAGATTATTAGTTTGAATAAATTAAAACCCCACAACTGTGTGTTGTCAAAAACAGAATCACTTTAAATATAGAGATACAGAAAGGCCTTAATGGAAGTCTTAACTTTTTTTTTTTTCAAAAAATCAAATCATGTAGAATATATTCTCTGATTACAAAGGAATTAAAATATAATCAATAATAGAAAATAATTAGAAAACCCTCCAAATATTTGAAAATTATGTAATGAACTTCTAAACAACTCAAAAATAAGAAATAAATTAGAAAATATATGAACTGAATGATAATGAAAGTGATTTACTTAACAGTGATGCCATAAAGGAAACTTATAGTTCCAAATGCATAGTGCATGTTGGGTGAAGGGAAGGGAGGTCAGGGAAGGAAAGAGAAGAGAAATATTGAGAAGCAACAAACTTAATTCTCATGTCAGGCAAGTTAAATCCAAAGAAAATAGAAAACCGGGAAATATTATGAGTAGAAATCAATGAAATAGGTTAAGAACATGTAATAGGAAATAAACAAATCCAAAAGTTGGTTCTTAATGCAAGTGATAAACCCTTAATAAAATTGATCAAGACCAAAAGGGAAAACATAAATGACCAACACCAGGAATAAAAAGGAGGCCATCACTGCAGACATTTAATAGACAAGAGAATAATGAACACCCTTACGTAGCTTTATTTTTAAAATTTAGATGAAATGGATAAAATGTTTTTTAGTTACCAAAATGGACACTAGAAACCATTTAAAATCTCAACAGTTCTGAATCAATTAAAGAAATTAAATCCTCAATATATCAAATTGCTTTAAGAAATAGAATAGTTCTATACCTGCTAAAAAGGTTGAAATAATTTTAAAATCTTTCAGTCTCAAAGATTGGACAGAGATGAAAAGACCAAGGACAGGGGCTGGTAGGGGAGGAACAGCCAGCAGATGAAAGGCCAGCAGGGTAGGAAGAGCCCAGATAAATGTTTAACACAGAAGCCTAGTGAAGAACGTGGCTCAGGAAGGAGGAGTGGTCAGCCACATCAAGTGCGGCTGAGAAATCAACTGAGATGTGGGGAGAGAACTATTGATCCTGGTAAGAGCCTGTTCAGTGCTGTAGTGGAGATGAAAACCTACTGGAGTGAGCGGATGAGAGATGGAGAAACATAGACCCGGAGTCAGCTAACATTTTCAAATTTTTTCAGTGAAGGGAAACAGGGAACGCAGCAGTTGCTAAAGAGAATGTGGAATCATGTTTTTCTAAGATGGGTGATATTAAGTCAAGATCTAGTAGAGAGGGGGAAGTCAATGATACACAAGAGGAAGGAGACAGCTGCGGGGGCTGACAGCAGGTGAGAGTGCACGGGATCAAAGACATACATGCACTTCTCGGCAAGAAAGACTCTTTATGGTCCATACAGAACTGGCTCAGGAAAGAAACCGAAAGATTCTTCATGGTCCATACAGAACTGGCTCAGTAAAGAGACCTAAAGACTCTTCACGGTCCATACAGAACTGGCTCAGTAAAGAAACCGAAACTTGAAAAGGTAGAAACAGAAAGCAACATTGTTCTTGCCCATCACCATCCTGTGAAACTAATTCTTTCAACTTGTGCTGCCCTGCTCCTGGGTACAACTTCCAGAATATCTCATGGCTTTTTCAGTTACTCTTAACAACAACATCAAAAACCCACAGATTGTGTTATCACTTGGAGGTGAGTCATGGACTAATGACAGCAGAACAGGAGTCAGTCTCTAAGCATAGTCTGCAAAGGTGGCCTAAAATCTCTCTTTAGGATCCTGGAATATTTGGTTCTCAGGCTTAAGGCCTGTGCCAAAACTCTGAGAGCAAAAGGGTTCCGTTTTAACATTCCACAGGGAATACATAAAAAGAAGCAGGAGTGCATAGTCAGTGTGGCCAGCAGGGTGGCCAGACTCAGCCAGTGTTGCATTTGAGTCCCACAGATTCTTCATTCCAACACCACACATATCCCTCTTTCTAAGCATTCATCTCTCTTTGTACTTTAGAGCAACAGGAGTAGGAGAAAGCAGGGTGACCATATGCCACTGCAAGGCTATTCACCATACAGGGGCAGCAGGCTGAGGGCCAAGTCAGGATTGAAATGGAGGCCATATTTCATCATGCCTCCCAGTCTGGGGCTGTGTTATCCCTGAGGGGCACTTGTTTTATTTAATTTGCAGAAAGTTGGTTAGCAGAGGCCCTGGAAGAAGCTACAAAAGCATAGGAATAACCACTAGCACAAAATGAATTATAGTAACTCTGGGGTAGAAGAGAGAGCACTGCCATAGAGTGTAACTTTTATCTTTATTCAACATGATGGTAGGACCTGACAGAGGAAATCCAGCAGCAACACTGACTGGAGACTGAGGATAAGAGGCAAGCAAAGAGAGGGTCTAATAAGAAGGAATGAGCAAACTTTAAACTGAATTAAAACATTCGTGAGTTGCAGTCAAATTAATTCAAATACAGAGATAAGCCATGTAAAATTACTTTCTCTCATTTTGAAATATTACTTTGCCTTGGTCTATTTTCTTAAACATTTAAATGTTACAGCCATGGTTTCAAGCTCCTTTGCACTTACGGGATTCCAGACTCTGTCCAGGGAGTTAGCAATGCAATCTGAGCACACCTCCCTTCCTCCCCTTTGCCTGGAATGTTTGACTCTCTGAGCTCAGCCAAAGACCTGGCTGGGGAGGTGGCTCAGCCATGACTGATGTCTCTGTCGACATGAATGGTGGATAATGGTTGTTTGCACCTCCCTTAGGTTAATACTCAGAAAGGAATATAAATCTAGGGAGCTCTAGGAAGCAGGCTTCTGCCTGTAATAATGGTATACTACTCTGGTTATATTTTCTAAGTGTGCCTGGAATGGTGAGAGAGAGAGAGGAGGAAAAAAATGGGGTGAGAGGGATTGTAAGGAGGTAGGGAAAAAGAGAGGGAGGTGGGGAGAGAGAAAGCAGAGGAGAGGAAAGGAGAGGAAGTGGGGGAAAGGAAAGGGAGGGGAGGGGAGGGGAGGGAAAGAGAGGGGAGCTATTGTGTGGCATTTAGTCACCTGAAAATTCTTAGCCATAGTGTTGTCTTTTCTTGGATATAACACAAAACAAGTTGTTATCCAAGTAAACACAGATTTTTAAAAAATTCTCACTTTACCTTTTTAAAATTGAGATATAACATGTAACATTGTATATGTAAATGTATATAATATACAGATGTGATACATTTTTATATTGCAATATGATGACCACTGTGGTGTTAGCAAACACCTCTGTCACAAACACAGAATTTAAAAATTCTATGAGCAAAATAAACCAAACATAAAAGTGCAAAATGAAACACTAAGGTTGAGTACCTTCTTTATTAGCAAGTAAAAATAGCCATGAAGATCGGTACATTCTCCCCGGAGCTCACAGGCATTTAGTGTTTCATATGGCCCACTATTTATAAAGCTACCCAGTGGCATCTGGGCCTTAACCATTGCCCGGAACTGCTCAGCTTCCTCAGAGCCCCTCCCCTGGTAGCAGAGGCAGCGAGGTGCTTCCTCAATTTAGAAACAGGTTTTTTTCCCGTTTCCTCCTTTTCTGTATCCACACCGGATCCTGACAGCTGAGGACAAAACCAGACAACGAGCCTCTGAGCAGATTTACGCTTGATGGGCTTGTTCCTAAACATTCATTCAGGGTTGCTGCTGCTAAGTCACGTCAGTCGTGTCCGACTCTGTGCAACCCCATAGACGGCGGCCCACCAGGCTCCCGTCCCTGGGATTCTCCAGGCAAGCATACTGGAGTGGGTTGCCATTTCCTTCTCCAGTGCATGAAAGTGAAAAGTGAAAGTGAAGTTGCTCAGTCCTTTCCAACTCTTCGCAAGCCCATGGACTGCAGCCTACCAGGCTCCTCCGTCCATGGGATTTCCCAGGCAAGAGTACTGAAGTGGGGTGCCACTGCAGCAGAGCCCTAAATCAGCTATGACAGGGGGAGGGGTCTGCCTTGCAACCAAAAAGGAGACATGGCTCTCCACCTGGCACATGGATTCTTGGCACTGCAGGGACAACAAACACGAAGGGGTTGATCCTTGCCTGGCATGAGAGTCCCCCCTGACAGGTTCTGCCTAGCGGGAGAACTGCTGGGTAGAAAAGAAAGCGTGTTATTATTTTTGAGCAATATTGGGTATCTATATCCAGGCAGATAAAATTGGTATTGTAATTTATATTTTTATATTAGTACATTTATTATTGCTTATTTAGTGTTTTTCCTCTATTTGAGTTTTTCTTTTTTCTTATTTTTTTTGTATATTAGAAATATCAACCCTTTGATCTGCTATATAGGCTGCACATTCTCTCTCCACTTTTCATTTGTCCTTAAATTTTGTTCGGGCAAATAATTTGCCATGCAGACATTTTAAATGTTCATGTGGTCAGATCTGTTGTTCTTTTAGAACTTCTTGGTGTTATACTATGCTTAGAAAGGCCTTTTCTATCTCAACATGATAAAAATTCTCATCCTTCCAGGGTCTTTGTTGTTGATTTTGTGTGAATCTTTAGGGATCTAAATATTATTTCTTTTCAACTGTTTGAAAAGACATCTTGCATATCCCTTCTCCAATCTAAATGACTGAACAAGTGAATGAAAATAAGGTTTGGAGGTTGTCAAATATTCTCTCATTTTTTGCCTTTGCTCTGGATACAGAGCAAAGAAGGGATTGAGAAGGGACCACAGAGATTACACATCACTCCTATTTTTGTCACTTCCTCTAAATAATAATTTAGAGGCGCTTCCTTTGTAGCTCAGTCAGTAAAGAATCTGCCTGCAATGCAGGAGACCTGGGTTCAATTCCTGGGTCAGGAAGATCCCCCAAAGAAGGAAATGGCAACCCACTCCAGTATTCTAGCCTGGAGAATCCCATGGACAGAGGAGCCTGGCAGGCCATAGTCCNGCTCAGTCAGTAAAGAATCTGCCTGCAATGCAGGAGACCTGGGTTCAATTCCTGGGTCAGGAAGATCCCCCAAAGAAGGAAATGGCAACCCACTCCAGTATTCTAGCCTGGAGAATCCCATGGACAGAGGAGCCTGGCAGGCCATAGTCCAGGGGGTTGCAAGAGTCAGATACAACTTAGTGACTGAACCACCACAACCACCTAAATAATAATTAGCTAACAAAACAGCCATATTGGAAGCACGTGTCTCTCAGAGACTTGCAATACTTTCACAAGTTTTTACTGGTTAAACTCTTATCATAATTTTCTTAAGGAGCAACTTTCTTCCCATTCTAGATTCCAGACAGATGATTTGGACTTTGGCAATCTGCTCTGGAAGAAATAAACTAGCATTCCATTCCTGGCTGCATTTGGTTGAAGCTCTATTGAGCGTGAGTGATTTGGGGAAATAAAAAGAAGGCCAGCCATAATAAGAAGTATATCTGTTTAAAAAATGGACACATTTCAATTGCTGCAGATTTCTGGTACTGTTTTAAGATACATGAAAAACCACAGAAATATTTTGCCCACGTGCCCCCAAGCTCTCTATCTGACTATAGCTCTCTTGGATTTAAACATACCAAAGTGATCAAGGGTCGTTTCCTGAATTTCTGCCAAATGTTCCGATAAACTTAAATTGGATTAATTCAAATTCCAAGGAAAACACTGAAGTGATTTGTGAAAAGGAAAAGAGATGTTTGAACTAAAACATAGTCAATAGTAATTTACAAACTGAAGATGATTTTATGTCAATACTCAATTTGGGAAAAGCAACTCTTGTAGGAATTTCCCTTCTTTCCCCCAAGATACAAATAGCCAACATGTTCATATGGACTCCACAGCTTACTGTAAATGGAAGAACTTGCATTTCACTTCTAAAAATAGGTAAAATATTCCGTAAAAAGAAATAAATCTCATACCAAAGAGTCCCTTATTAAAACAGGTATTTTTACTTTTTTACCGTATAGATATTAATTATTTATGAGGTTAAAAAAAGATGCATGTGTCACTAAACTCTTGGACCTGATCTGGAGTTAGGCCTTAGACTGAAAATTCCAAAAGTCTAATTTATTTGGAAAATGCTAGAACATCCGCTTTTACCTTTGTAAGGATATTATTTTGTTGTTCACTGTGGTGAAAGATTAAAGCTTCTTTGTTCATTTACTCACAGGAAAAGAAAAAGACTACTTTAAAACATAATGGCAAACAGGCAGGCCTTGACAGATTTTATCAGGCATATGTCTTTCACCCAAGATTCCACTTGGTTTTAAAATTCTCACTCTTATTTCATTCAAGCAGTTAAATTTGTAATGAATTTTATGCCCCAAATTTGCAAAAAGGATAAAAATGAAAAGATAGCTTTTTAATAAGGGTAAGGGAGGAGCAGGCTAAAGCTTAGAAATTGGAAAGAGCAATTCTGGTAAGACAAGCAAAAGCATGTGGAAAGATGCTCAACATCACTAATTATCAGAGAAATGCAAATCAAAACCACAGTGTTAGGTATCCGCTCACACAGGTCAAAAAGGCCATCATCAAAAAATTACAAACGACAAATACTGGACAGGGTGTGGAGAAAAGGGAGCCTTCCTACACCTGTTGGTGGGAATGAAAATTGGTACAGCCACAATGGAGAACAGAATGGAGGTTCCTGAAAAACCTAAAAAAAATCATTGCCATGTAATCCAGCAATCCCAATCCTGAACATACATCCAGAGAAAGCCCAATTTGAAAAGATACATGGGACTTCCCTGGTGGCCCAGTGTCTGAGACCCCGTGTTCCCAGTGCAGGGGGCCTGGGTTTGATTCCTGGTTGGGCAACTAGTTCCCACATGCTGCAACTAAGACTGCATGCCACAACTAAAGATATCATGTACTACAACCAACACCAAGCATGTGTGTGTGAGATGTGAAAGTCGATCAGTCGTGTCTGACTCCTTTTTTTTGCTAAACACATCTTATACTATTGTTTTATTAATTTGAGGATAACTACTTTACAATATTGTGATGGTTTTTGCCATACATTAACATGAATTGGCCACAGGTATACATGTGTCCCCCAGCTCCTGAACACCCCTCCCACCTCCCTCCTCACCCTAACCGTCTGGGGTGTCCCAGATCATGGGCTTTGGGTGCCCTGCTTCATGCATCAAACTTGCACTGGTCAGTTATTTTACATATGGTAATGTACATGTTTCAATGCTGCGCTCTCAGATCATCCTACTCTCGTCTTCTCCCACTAAATCCAAAAGTCTGTTTTTTACATATGTGTCTCCTTTGCTGCCCTGCATGTAGGATCATTGGTACTGTTTTTCTAAATTCTCTATATATATTTAATATATAGTATTTGTCTTTTTCTTTCTGACTTACTTCACTCTGTGTAATAGTCTCCAGGTTCATCTACCTCATTAGAACTGACTCAAATAAATTCCTTTTTATAGCTGAGTAATATTCCATTGTGTCCAATTCTTTGCAATCCCATGGACTATAGCCCACCAGGTTCCTCTGTCCATGGAATTCTCCAGGCAAGAATACTGGAGTGGGTTACCATCTCCTTCCCCAGGGGAACTTCCCAACCCAGGGATCAAACCCAGGTCTCCTGCATTATAGCCAGATTCTTTGCCATCTGAGCCACCAGGGAAGCCCCAAGACCCAGCATAGTCAAATAAATAAATAAATAAAAATATTTGTTTTAAAAGAATAAAAGAAAAGACACATGTACCACAATGTTTATTGCAGCACCACTTAACAATAGCCAGGATATGGAAGCAACCTAGATGTCCATTGACAGAGGAATGGATAAAGAAGATGTCGTATATATATATACATGAATATTACTCAGCCATGAAAAAGAATGAAAAAATGCCATTTGCTGCAACACGGATGGACCTAGAAATTCTCATGCTGAATAAAGTAAGTCAAATAGAGAAAGACAAATATCATATGATATGGCTTATATGTGGAATCTTAAAAAATGGCACAAGTGAAGTTATTTATAAACAGAAATAGAGCCACAAATGATGTAGAAAAGCAAAAAACTTTAAAATTACCAAGCAACTGCAACAGGGGGATTGTGGTGCTGAATGAAAAGCCCTATTTGGGCTACAACTCTATAAATCAGCTGGACTTGTCACCATCTGAAAATAGATTCCAAGAAAAGAATAAAACCTCTAGAATCTGGATAGATGCAAGATTGAAAGACATATACAAAATGTCAATGATGATTTTCTCTGGGTTTTGAATTAAAGGAGTTCTGATTATTTTTAATACTTTTGGGGGACATTTTCCTATAAAACATGTTATTCGTATGATTTTTAAAAATTTTTTTGAAGTGCAAAAAACAAACAAAAACAACAACAATAGAACAAAACCCCTTTATCTTGAGTTATTATCTATTCCAAATGTTACTAATTGTAACATTTACTCTGCCTAACAATGTTGTGTTAGCTCCAAAGATGTCCAGGTCCCACTTCCTGGGGCTTGTGCACATGGCAAAAGGAACTCTGCAGATGTGATTAAGCTGAGGATTTTGAGATGTTCAAGATTATCCTGGATTAACTTGGTGGACCCACTGTAATCATGAGGGTCCTTATAAGGAGGTAGGAGGATCCAAGTAAGAGAAGAAGGCTAGAGTCAGAGGAAACATGCAGATGTTAAACTTCTGGCTTTGAAGATGGAGGAAGGGCTATGAGCCAAGGAATGCAGGTGGCCTCAGAAGCTGAAAAGGGCAAGGAAATGGATTCTCCTTTATGTCTCCAGAAGAAACATAGTCCTGCCAACACCTTTGATTTTAGCCCAATGAAACTGATTTTGGATTTGTGACCTCTAGAACTATAAGATAATAAATCTGTTTTGTTTTTGTTTTTGTTTTTGTTTTTTTTTTTTGTGGTTTTGATTTTTCTAATAAAGCACTTCTTTTTTTTTTTAAGATTTATTTATATATGTATTTATTTATTTGGGATGGTCCAAGATCAGGGATTGAACCTGTGTCCCCTGAAATACAAGGTGGATTCTTTACCACTGGATCACCAGGGAAGCTCGGTTTGAGTTGTTTTAAGCCACTGAATTTGTGAGAATTTTTTTTATGGCAGCAGTAGGAAACTGGCACATTAGCCTAGCCCAAATCAAGCATGAAATGCATAAATTTTCACTCACTGAAAAAAGAGGTCTCACACAGAGAAGGGGAAGCCCATATAGAGATCTTTTTTTCCAATGAGTGAAAATTTATGCATTTCACACTTGATTTGGACTAGACTAATGTGTCAGTTTCCAACTGCTGCCATAAAAAAAAAATCACACACAAAATTCAGTGGCTTAACACAACCCAAACTGGGCTTTCCTGGTGATCTAGTAGTTCCTTGCAATGCAGAGACACACAGGTTCGATCCCTGATCTGGGGAGATCCCACAAGCTGCAAAGTAACTAAGCCTGAGAACCACAACTACTGAGCCGGTGTTCTAGAGCCCACGAGCCTCAACTACTGAGCCCTGAGTGCTTCAACTACTGAAGCCCACGAGCCCAGATACTGTGCTCTGCAACAAGAGAGCGGCTTTTCAGGGGGTGCTAGTGGTAAGGAATCTGCCTGCCAATGCAGGAGATGTGGGTTTTACCCCTCAGTGGGGAAGATCCCCTGGAGTAGGAAATGGCACCCTACTCCAGGACTCTTGCCTGGAAAATACCATGAGAGAGGAGCCTGGTGGGCCACAGTCCATGGGTCGGCAAAAGTCAGACATGACTGAGCACATCTCTGTGTGAGAAATTTTGTGTAACAGTATTCTCAACAGATGAATACAAAAGGCTAGCAGCATGGAGTAGGTGTGTAGGGAAAAGAGCTGGAGGAACTGATCGGCATAGGGACCATACTTGCAATCAAAAAGACCCAAGGTAAGGGAGTGGAGGACATCAGGGGATATCAGGTCCTCCCAAAATGAGAGTTTCAAGGTGAAGAAGACCAATTCCAGCAGACAGCCTGGTGGAGACTCCAATCCTGGAGATTCATTGTTAAATTTTTTCTCTTTCCTGACCAGCCAGGAGCAAACAAACTAATTTGCCCCACTCAACAAACATCTCTAGAAATATGTACCCCATGATTAAAAATGTGCCTAGGGGTGGTTTTCTGGGTGATAAGACAAGCATAATTTGTCTTTCTCCCACTTGCTAGTGAGATGACCTGTGGTGGATCCCCAAGGGAGGCCTGGCAGAGAGGAGAGCTGTCGTCCCTGGAAGTTATTAAACACTCAGTGAGGAACAGTGCTGCCACCCAGGCCTAGACAGGGCCAGGGCCATTAACAAACAGCAGGATGACAGCTGCCTGAGGCTTTGAGAAGGAAGGTGCCTCCCCTCCCACTCCCCAGTCAAGGATGCAGGAACCCAGGGCCATCTGTTTTGGCTGTCCTACCTCCACAGGCCCACTGAAGTCACACAGACCTCGGGGTGGCCAGCTCCCAGCATTTCAAGCTCAGCCACGGAAACAGCTCCTTAGCTCAGGGGCACAGGATAACACAGGCCAGCATTTCCCCCATGGCTTTCTTTCCTGAAATTCCAGTGTTCGCCATACAGATTGTGGGAAAACTTATTTTAGTGAAAATTTTGTGTGCTAGACAGCTGAGACTTGCAAGGCATGAATGGGAGTTGTTTTGTAAGGGGACTAGTGGCAGATGGCTTGACCTCAACTACTTGGAATTCTTGCAAATTTCCAATCATCTGAGGGCCTCACTTTCTTCATTGCAAAAGGGGACCATACTATCAGAATCTAATTGAATCTAATTAATATGACTATTATGAGGTTATCAGCCTGCAACTTTTCTAGGGCTCAATGTTAGCTGCTACCATTATTGTCATTGTTACTATCATTGGTACAGCTTTCTCAGGCTTTTCCTTATCCATTCAAGAGAGACATAGTGACTGCTCACTTATGCACAGACACCAGGGACACAGAGGTGAGTAAATTCCCTTAGCAGCCCAAGAAGAACTCAGGTTTAGGACAGATATATGCAAACCTATAATGATGATAAGCTGGTCATACCACCATCACAACAGCACAGAAAGGAAGTCTAACTGCAGTTACTCACAGTTCTTTGATCCAACCTTATGGATTACAATTGTAAACTGGCACTCACTGACATATTATGTTTGGTCTATTCATATTCAGTGGCTTTAAAATTTTTTTACTTTTTATAAAATGTTTCAAACCTACAGAAAACTAAAAGAAATACTATAATAAGCACACATATGCCCAATATCTAGATTAAATCATTGCTATCCTTTTACTATGCGTGTGTGTGTGTATACAGGAAGAAAGAAAAAGGAATTTCAAAACATTATTAGACTTCATGCCTAAAAATCTCAACATGACACTCTAAGAAAATTTAAGAACTTCCCTTATATATCATTGTATATCACAATACCATTATCACACCCAACTAAGGTAACTGGAAACTCCTAATATCATCTAATACCTTGCTCAAACTCAAATTTTCACAACTGTCCCCAAGATATCTATTATCGGTGATTGTTTTTCCAAACTGGCTCCAAAGACTCTCACTGTATATGGTTACTATGTCTAGTGTAAACTTTCTCATCTACAACAGTGCTCCAATCCTAATCATTTTCTTTTCTTTCTTATGAATTTGATTTATTGAAGGAACCAAGATGGTATGTCTTATATGACAATCCATATTCTGGATATTTCTGATTGTTTCCTTAAAGTATGCTCAAGGTTTTTTAAAAAACTATGTTTTTGAATTAGTGTAACCAAATGGATAAGACCATGGGTTCAAGAGCTCACAAAGTTGGATTCAAATCCCAACTTGCTGCTGTTTAGCTAAGTGACTATGACCAATTTGCTTAAACTTGCTGAGCCTCAGTAACCTCATCTTTAAAATGGGATTAGTGATTATCCGTGTGATATTTTGGAGAAGGAGATGGCAACCCATTCCAGTATTCTTGCCTGGAGAATTCCATGGACAGAGGAGCCTGGCAGGCTACAGTCCACAGGGTTGCAAAGAGTCGGACATGACTGAGCAACTGCCCCTCACATATGATATTTTAAAAAATTATACAAGGTGATATATTCCAAGTACTTAAAGCTGACACCTCATCAGTGCTTGGTAAATTGGTGCTTCCAATGATGGATTTCTTCCTTTTGCAATTATACTCAGAATTTTGAGAAGCCAACAAAGTTCTTTCTTCAATTATTTGCAGCTTGCACCCTCTCTGCTGTGTTTCCTCTGCTTTTTCCACCAGGATATTAAAATAAAAAAAATTATGCTGTGTTCTGGCCTTTCT
The DNA here is from genome assembly GCA_006410675.1 of Oreotragus oreotragus. Classification (NCBI taxonomy): domain Eukaryota; kingdom Metazoa; phylum Chordata; class Mammalia; order Artiodactyla; family Bovidae; genus Oreotragus; species Oreotragus oreotragus. The sequence continues at coordinate 67,293 of SJYX01022141.1, read as the reverse complement.
CCAGTGGGGAATAGTCCCTCTCCAGCAGAGTAGATCCTCAGGCTCTTACTGCCCCCCTGTTTCGTTGTCCCTCTAACCCCAGGATCCAACACAACATATAATGTTTATGTGTTTCAAAAAAAAAAAAAAAAGGTTTAACTCTGGAATATGCAGGCTTGGTCCACACCTTCTCCCCCAAGTTAGAATTAGTGAGTTAAAGAGAATTTTAGAACTTGGGCAATTTTGTACAGAATTCTGGATTTTCTGCTTCTTTTGGGAAACATCAAAAGACCTGTTCAATTGGTGGCACAGTGCATGAGCTGCTGCCTTTGAGCAGGCCCCCATGCTATCCTCCAGTCAGTCCCAGTACACCTCAGACATCTGAGTGGTCCCTAACACACCTGAGTTTATGACTGCATTAGTTAAGCTTCTCCCATAGGATACACGTAAGAAATTTATTTGAAGGAATTGACTCACGGCATTGTGGGGTCTGGCAAGGCTGAAATCCATAATTCATGCAGCATTTTGATACAATGACCTTGCAGGAGTCCTTCTTCTTGGGGAAGCCTCAGTTTTTGCTCTTAAGGCCTTCATAATGAAGTCTGCTCACATTACACAGGGTAATCTCTTTTACCTAAAGTCAATTGATTATAAATGTTCATCTCATCTACAACATAACTTCACAGCAACATGCAGAATGGGGTTTGGCTGAACAGATAACCGGGCACCTTCACATAAGGTGAGACATAACATTAGCCATCATGACAGCTTTGCTCCAGAACCAAACTTAGGAATGTTGGATTTACTTAGCTTTCTCGTCTCAAAGGCCTTTTCCTTCATATTAGTTTTCCACTGCTGTGTGGAATGGAAAAGTTCAGCCACAAACTTAATGGCTTAAAACAAAACAAATGTATTACCTCACAATTTCTGTAGGTCAGAAGTCTGAATGTGGTGGGCCTGGATTATCTTCTCAGGATCCCCCCTGACTGAGTGTCAAGGTGTCAGGTGGGGCTACATCCTCTCCTAGAGCTCTGGATCCCCTTTTCAAGCTCCCTGCTTTTTTGGCAGAATTCATTTCCTCACAGAGGCCTCAGGGCTGAGGTCTCTCAGCTGAAAACCACATGCTTCTGCTTCTTCTGTGACCAGCTGAAGACAACTCTCTGTTTTAAAGGCTCATGTGATTGGGTCAGGCCTACCAGATAATTTCCTGTAAGGCCAACCGTGCTTACAACATAACCTAATCACAAGAGTAAAACCTGTCATGTTCATAGTCTTGCATATTGATTATACTGACTGCCTACACGGGAGGAAGAGGTACCGAATCTTGGGGCCCACCATAGAATTCTGCTTAATGCAGGCTTATTCAAGTCACTTGCAAAATTATTATCCTCCGTATTCAGAGAAAGAACAGAAATATAGTGAGACGCTAAAAAATCAACCAGTGAGCACAATTTCCTAACGAGAAGTAGTTGGTGGCTCAGCTACTTCTTTCCATGGAGGCGCGGGAGAACCTTTAAATAAAGCCTTGTTAAACTGTGCATTCTCATAAAGTATAAAAGGGACCTCCCTTTCTCCCTTTCTTCCTTTCCACAAGCTCTGCCTTCAGAGTATGAGTTTACTCATCTTTTCCCAGTCTGAGCTTTATTGTTGGCTTCTTGTAAAGCCAGTCTCAGTTGCACCCAGTTAAGCAGGCATAAAAGACTATGAAAGCAAAACCAAAGAGCTACCCAGACTCTTCTGGCAAAACATTTTAAAATCATCACAAAAGGGGAAAGAGGGGAAAGATCCCAAACTGGGAAAAAAGTCCCATTCAGACATGTGGTGATCTCGAAGGAGCTTAAGACAGTAAACCAGATTTCATACAAGTTCCTTGTGTGCTATTCGGTATACAGGGGAAGCAAATTGAAAAGTGAAAAAAGCAACCTTGAAGAAAGTCTGCAGAAACAAAATTTCAAACAGAAAGGTTGACTGGGCCACAAAATGTGCTGTCACATTTACAGGTTTTATGTTTTTTATAACGCTCCCCTATGTTTTTTCCAGATTATTCGATAAAAAGAAGTCATGCACTCATCTACCAAAAATCAGCAGTAGCAATATACATTTTTCAGATTCCTGTTATAGGTCGATCTCTGCACTGGTTATGCTGAGAACACTTGCCCCAGAATATTTTCCCAAAAATCTTTGCCAAAAAGTTTGAAAAGAGAGAAAGAGGTGCTTCAATTCACTTATTTGATTTTTCTTTTACTGGAAGACCTGGAAGAAAAACCCATGCATGACTAGGTGAGAAGCACTCATTTTCCTATGGAAACAAAGTTTATAAGTTTAGGCAACAGAGAGGAACCTAAACCATAAAAAATAGTTCATAAATATCACCATCGTTATCACCATCATCACCATAGTTCATAAATATCACCATCGTATTTCGGTCTGTTTTACAATGCACTGCATTTGACCATAGACTTAGTGATCTTCTGAAATGAACTGCTGGAAGTCCCCGTCAAAATAACTTTTCCTCCACAAGGAGCCATAAATGATACCTCACTTGAAGTAACTGTGATTAAAAGAGTTTACAAGGAACTGAAATATTCTCATGAATTTTAATGTTTAACTTAAGCATTTCTTCTCCAAATGAAATCTAAACAGAAACTTTGCCAAATACCACTGGTAGCCAGGAGAACTCACAATGCATTCTGCCAAGTGCTTGGAAAGGTTGAGAACAATGGTAGCCATCTCAAGAGAGCTTTTAGATCATGGATTTTCCCTCTGATCTCAGCTTCTTAGGGAGCTATCTATTTTGTATGTCTAGGATATTTCTTATTATATGTATTTCATGATGGAGAAGAGAGGAGAGGGTGACAAAGAAATAACAAGTTGGCTTACTTGCATGTTGTGACCTAAAGAGAAATACAGGCATAACACAGGGAAGGAGAACATCAGGAACACAGCCCAGGCAGAGGCTAGGAGGAGTCACCAGAAGCATTTAGCCTCCATCTTCCTTATCCCCAGATAACCCTGAATAGCGGTCTGGAAAGACAGCCTGTGGTTTTTTTGGTTGACAGAGCTCATAGTCCATTGAACCAATTTTCTTGCCTCATATATAAACTAAGGTCACTTTCAGCCCTCAGACTTCATTTCAGGGGAAGGTAAGAAAGAGGATACTGTAAACACAAGTGTCCTTAACAATATAAATTATAGTTCCCAGAAGTTTCCTTCATATGTTCCAATGTTATTGTTATTATTGTTTACCAAAATCACAAGCCGTTCCCTGGAGATATCTAGAAGACAAGCTGCTTAAATCAACACCTCCTACAAAGTAAGCAAATTCTCAGTTCTTGGTCTTCATCCATGCAACAGTTCCTTCATGATACTCTCTCCTCCTGCTCCTGACTAAGGAAAATTAGATTCTCTTCTCTGACTTTGCATTAGTTTTGCATGAGTGCTCACTTCCTTTTTTTATTCTCCCATGACAACTCCATATCTGATAGGATCCCTTTTAGAACGGCAATTCTCTTTGACAAAAAAATGAAAGTGTTTATTCAGTGTCTACTGTGTGTCTATGGTGTCAGGACAAAGGCTAAATTAGGGTTTCTCAACCTTGCTTGAAATTTTGAACTATATAATCTACTGTGTGTGGGGGATGGGGGGAGTCGGGTGGGAGGTGTTGTGTAGGTTTAGCAGCATCCCTGGCCTCTACACACCAGATCCAAGTAGCAGCCCCCTCCCTCAGTATGACAACAAAAATATCTTCAAATGTTGTTAAATGGCCCCTGGGGAGGAAAATTATCCCTTGCTGAGAAACACTAGACTAAAGGAATGATAAAAGAAATATAAGACAAAGACCCTTTCCTTGAGGAGTTTAAAATCTTATGGAGACAAAAAATGTTAGATACAGAGCATCATTAAAAATTATCTTGATTTTTTTTTCTTCGTTAATAAACTAAATGAGACACAGAGACATTAAATGACCTAGTCAGTTGTACAACAGAAACATTTTAGAAAAAAAAAAAGCAGCAAACAATCAAGCGTAGATTGTATTTGTATAGGCTGCAGGTGTCATGAAAACCTAAAGAAGGAAGAGAACAATGCTGGTGAGCAGTGGCTTGAGGAGAGTAGAACTGAGTCTTAAATGACTTGGTCAGAGGATCATGCCCTCTCCAGAGCTTCAGAAGGGTGAGACGGGCAAGAAGAAGAAGAAAGGCAACACTAGGATGACCGCAGCATGAGCAGAGGCTTGCAGGAAAGAGCAGAGCATGGAACACTAGAGGAAGGAGGCAGAGACTAAGCCAGACCAGCCGGAGATACGGATGGACAGGCTAAGTGAGTCTAAATTCTGCAGGCCCTTGATCTCCTAGAGGAAGTTCCAGCGCGGACTCAGAGCCTTCCAAAAATATTTCTGATATCCTCTAGTGGAAGGCAGAAAAATGGAAACTCACAAAATGGGAGTTAAGAGATCTGGGTGCTAGCTGCAGCAGTTCACTTGAATAACCTGGACAAGCCCCTTCATTTCCCTGGGACTCAGTTCCTGCATCTGTAAAATAAGAGGGTCCAATTGGATGATCCTTGTGGCTCTTTCCAGCTCTCATACTATATGACTCAGTGAATGCACATTCCTAAAAATCCCNAAAATGGAAACTCACAAAATGGGAGTTAAGAGATCTGGGTGCTAGCTGCAGCAGTTCACTTGAATAACCTGGACAAGCCCCTTCATTTCCCTGGGACTCAGTTCCTGCATCTGTAAAATAAGAGGGTCCAATTGGATGATCCTTGTGGCTCTTTCCAGCTCTCATACTATATGACTCAGTGAATGCACATTCCTAAAAATCCCCCCATGAGAGAAGACAAACCTGATCATTGGGTTTCACAGCCTGAGAATAATCGTCTGTGATTTGATACACCCTCTGAGCCCACAGCACCTCTTACTTCTGGGGCAAAAGGGCTGTTTGTCACATGTCCTCACATGTCTCAGCAGGTCCCCAGGGGGTCTAGAGGTTTGTGAGGAGGGAGGAGTATAACTACTGGCCTAACCACACAACATTACATCCATATGCAAAAAGCCTGACTACAAGGAAAATGTGCTAAAACCCCAAATGTTCCTGATTAGTTGCAATGTTTTCTGTTACAGAATAAGGTCTGCCATTCCTGGCCCTGACTTTTGCAAATGCATGATTGCAAAGTCAATCGGGTTCAGAATAAATAATGTACAACAGCTGAAGACAAGTGAATAGAGAACACGTTGGCAAGAGTACTGGAGTGGGTTGCCATTTCCTTCTCCAGGGGATCTTCCCGACCCAGGGATCAAACCCGGGTCTCCCGCATTGCAGGCTTTACCATCTGAGCCACCAGGGAAGCCCACCTAACATGACACTGACATATTTAGTAATAAACTCTGACAAAGCCAGTAAAAGGGGTTAGTGTAGTTNGGTTGCCATTTCCTTCTCCAGGGGATCTTCCCGACCCAGGGATCAAACCCGGGTCTCCCGCATTGCAGGCTTTACCATCTGAGCCACCAGGGAAGCCCACCTAACATGACACTGACATATTTAGTAATAAACTCTGACAAAGCCAGTAAAAGGGGTTAGTGTAGTTTAGAATGGATGAGGGCAAACAAAGAGAAGATGAAACAAATTAAGACTTCTGTTCAATGAAATCATTATAGAAAAGGTCCAAAGACAGAAGAAAATGGGGAAAGATATTTGCAATGTTTAAAACCAATGAGTCATTAATAAGTAGACTACATATGGAATTCCTAAAGGTTAGCAAGAAAAAGAAAGTAGTACCAGTGGGAAAACCAGTAAAGGCTACGAACAGGCAATTTCCAAAAGAGAAAGTTCAAAAAGCTAAAAGGCATATCATGAGATACTCAAAATAAGAGAAACAGAAAATTAGAGGAAAGATAAGATATTGCTTATACCTATTAGGCTATTTAAAATTAGGAAGCTGGATAATGACAGATGTTGGCAGAAACGTAGGAGCTTTTAAGTATTCCTGGTGGAAGTATAAACACAGAGAGTTCCAAATCTCATCACATAAATCATCGAAATCAGGTATGGATGAGACTCGAGCTTTGATCTACCCAGAGACAAAATTTCTCTCCATCTGTGGATCTGTGAAACTACAAAACAGGTCATCTGTTTCCAGAATACAATGGTGGAACAGTTATAAGATAGACATTCCTATTCCAAAAGGGGGGGAAAAGTCAAAGGAATAAAGGGACTCTCAGAATTGCTGAGACAGAGAAGGAGAAAGCATGGAGAATTTGTATCTGCTCCTGCATTTTTCACACCTGAAGTAACAAAGGTCACTACTACTCACAGCACATTCCCTAAGCAGCTGTGAGGTGGCCAGGAAATGTAGGGAGAACAAGGGTAGACTGTGAAATGTAAATATCTCTGATACAGTGATCATCCACCATATTTTATCTATGTACTGTCCAAGTGGTGGGCATCTGACTCCCAACTACCTCATCCAGTGCTGCAGTGAATGTTTTTGGCTTATACTCATGTGAACTGAGATGAGGATTTCTCTGGGATGTGGAAGCTTGAATGGTAGCTCCACAAGAGGTGAGCCCACATCCTAAGCCCCAGAACCTGTGAATGTGACTTTATTTGGAAAAGAGATCTTTGCAAACGTAACTATTAAAAATCTCAACATGACAACATCATCCTAGATTATATCGGTGAGTTCTAAATCCAATGACAAGTTTCCTTGGAGAGAAGAGGAAGAGGAAAAGACCATGTGAAAATGAAGGCAGATGTTTAAGTTGTTCAGCCACCGTCAAGGAATATCTGGAGCCAAGAGAAGCTGGAAAAAACAGGAAGGAGTCTCTCCCAGAGCCTTCAGAGGAACACCACAATTTCAGCAGCCTCTAGAATTGTGAAAGAATAAATGTCATTGTTTTAAGTCACCAATTTTGTGTTATTTTGTTAAGCTGGCCCTTGGAAACAAACACAGATTTTGCTACCTGGAAGTATGGTGCTGCTGTAACAAATATCTAAATCTGTGGGAAAGGCTGTGAAATTGGGTAGTGGGCAGAGACAGAAAACTTTTGAAGCTCATCATGTAGAAAAAGTAGATTCTGGTGAGAATTCATGAGGACGTGAGGAGCAAAGGGGAGAAAGCTTTTGTGGTCTTAGAGACCACATATGTGTAGAATATCATAGAAAAATGAACATTAAAGATAAGAACTCAGAAGGAAATGAGAAACATGTTACTAGAAATTGGAGGAAAGGTTATCCTTGTTATATAGTGGTAGAAAACCTGGCTGAATTGTGTTTTGTTTGACTTGTGAAGAGCAGAATTTATAAGATACAAGATTGGATATTTAATTGGGGAGACTTCTAAGCAAAATGTTGAAGAGACAGCTTGTTTTCTCTTTGCTTACAGCAATATAAGAGGAATACGTGGAAGAAAGAAGTATTAAATGAAAAAGGATCAGCACTTTAATTGGGGAGCGTCTCAGTTTACCCAGACTACAAAGGATACTGTTATCAGAAAATCTCCTGTTGGGAAGTAGCCTCTAGAGAGAAACCTGAGGTTGTGGCTGGACAGCCTTTTGCTGACGAAATTAGGCATGTGACTCATGGATCCACTCAATTGTCTCAGCAGAAGCTAGGAATATAGATAGAGTTATACAGAACATATCTATGGAGGACCTTCTTCTCTAATGTCATGAGCCCTTGTGACATATACAGAAGATCCACAAAGTTTCTGAGAATATTATATGAGCAGGAACATTGCCAGCTTGTGCTGAAAAAGACAGAGAAAGGAAGAAATGAGAGAAAGCTATCAGACTTCCAAAATTCTACAGACAGAAAGTGAGCTGATAAGAACTACTTGACTGCCCTTCAAGGAAAAGGAAGAATGACTCTGAGGTGCAGCTACAGGCCCAGTGGCAAAGCTGTGAAATTCAAGTGTGAAGGTCTCTGAATCACAGCCTAGAAAGGAGGTGCCCTGAAGAACCGCTTGACCCACAGGGGACTCTGCATGAATGAGAAGTAGATTTCTATGTGTTAAGCCACTGCAAATTGGGGGTTGTTTGTTATTTCAGCATATGTAGCCCTGCCTACCTTGACATACTCCCTTGGATAGGTCAGGGTGGGGTGTTGGGGGGAGGGGGTAGAGGTGAAATAGGCAAAGGAGATGAAGAGGTACAAACCTCCAGTTATATAACAAAAAAGTCACAGAGATATCACACATAACATAAGGAATATGGTCAATAATACTGTAAAAACTTTATATGGAGACGGTTACTAGACTTATCATGGTGATCATTTCATAATGTAAGCAACTGTCAAATCACTATGCAGTACATCTGAAGCTAACATAATATGGTATGGCTAGTATACTTCAAAAAAAATCAATTAATTAATTGACAGAATAAAAGGAGGGACGGTAAGGAGGAAAAAGAAAAACCAGTTAAGACAGCTCCCGGTCTTGTTTTGGCTGACTGTATAGAGCTTCTCCATCTTTGGCTGCAAAGAATATAATTAAATATTCTACCTTGCTCTTAATGACTCTAGAACTTCCTTTTTTGTATGACATGTTTGATGCACCCCTCACTTTTGCTTTAAATATTTTTTAAAAATTATTTTTTATTGGAATATAATTACTTTACAATGTTGTGTTACTTTCTGGCGTATAATGAAGTGAATCAGCCAGTTCCACTGCCACATTTTATCTCAACAGACTTCCCATATTCATTAAAGTAACTGGGTACAGAGGGAAGTTTCCTTGAATTCCTATGTATTAAAAAAGTTAAAGTTCAGTGGATACAATTATACCAATTTGTGATGCCAGAATTTGTTTTAATCATGAATTATTGCTTTATTTTGCATAATATTGTAAGTGAAAACTTTCATTCTTTGCATTTGTAATTTAAAATTTTGTCTCAAAAATTGTTCTGTCCATATGATAACCACAAATATAACTGATAAATAGGAAGGAACTCAAATAGTATCATTAATTGAGTTTAATCAACTGGTTACTAAATTGTCTAAAGGATATATCTGAAAAACAAATACTTTCCATCTTTGCTATTTCAGAAACTAAAATGATAATCCTCAATTAGGAAATTTTACTTCTTCCTCAGGGTTAAAAAAAAAAAGGACTTAAATTTTCCCCATTAAACACTAAATTTTCATGAATAAGTTATTATTTTGAAATTATTTGTTAAAAACTGTGTCCATCTCTGACCACTTTTTTTCCAGACAAACTCTCCATACAGAAATATAAGTGAGGGCACCAATGTCAGCTTTCAGCCTCAAGAGCTGCATGCAAATCAATAAAGAATGCAGACTCACCTGAAGGACAAGAAAAGGCTGAGCTATCCATCCCTAGGGATGGACACACAGATAGGAAGAGAATTTCTTGATCACATGTTAATTCTATGTTGAACTTTTTGAGGAACTGTCAAATTACTTACCACAGTAGTACCTATACCATGTTGCATTTCCATAGTAATACACAAAGATTCCAACTTCTTCACATCCTTGCCAACACATTATTTCCTTTTTTTTTTTTTGCTTTGTTATGTTTTATTCTGGAAGGTGTGAAGTAGTTGGTGTCTTGTGATTCTGATTTGCATTTCACCAGTGATTAATGCTGCTGGGCATCTTTTAATGTGTTTATTAGCTTTTTTTTTTTTTTTACCTTCTTTGAAGAAATATCTATTGAAGTCTTTTGCTCAGTAAAAAATGAATTTTATTAGTTAGAGCAGTTTTGGGTTAAGAGCAAAATTGAGAGGACAATTCTTCGGCACTCAGCCTTCTTCACAGTCCAGCTCTCACATCCATACATGACCACAGGAAAAACCATAGCCTTGACTAGACAGACCTTAGTTGGCAAAGTAATATCTCTGCTTTTCAATATGCTATCTAGGTTGGTCATAACTTTTCTTCCAAGGAGTAAGCGTCTTTTAATTTCATGGCCGCAATCACCATCTGCAGTGATTTTGGAGTCCACATTCCTGTGGTTGCCCTCTGTCCCTCTGTCTATGGTTTGAATGCTTAACAATGCAAGCTTTGCACACTCATGCTACTCCCTGCTTATACAGAGCTTCAGTTCCAGCAGTTATCTCTGAGTCCTCAGGGGAGCACTTAGGAAACTCCTGTCGCCTCACTCCCTGAATTCTCCAGCATGATCCTTGGCCCCACTCCCGCACAGGGAGGGGGATCAGCCATTGGGGTCAGCCGTGCCCTCCAGGTACTGTGGTCTCCTGTTCAGCAGCAGACTGCATCCCTTTTAAGGATGACAAATCTGCTTTAAGTTTTGTTGTTCAGGGAAAAAATAATAACTTCCCCAGACTCCAGGACTGTACTTGTTTAGTCAGTGTTGTGGGAGAAGGCAATGGCAGCCCACTCCAGTACTCTTGCCTGGAAAATCTCATGGACAGAGGCCCCTGGTGGGGTGCAAGTCCATGGGGTCACTACGTCGGACACGACTGAGTGACTTCACTTTCACTTTTCACTTTCATGCATTGGAGAAGGAAGTGGCAACCCACTCCAGTGTTCTTGGCTGGAGAATCCCAGGGATGGCAGAGCCTGGTGGGCTGCCGTCTGTGGGGTTGCACAGAGTCAGACGCGACTGTCACGACTTAGCAGCAGCAGCAGCAGCAGCAGCAGCGGGTGTTGTGTCAGTGCTGCTTGTGACTTAAGGGTGTGCAGGACTTCAGTGAAAGTACTCACACAGCCCCCTTTCAAAGCCTTATCCTGATTCCACATAACTCAGAATTGAGGCTAATGGAGGCCCAGCTGGGGACCCGCTGAATTACTCCTGTCTGCTACTGCCCAGGCCTTTCTTAATGGGCAGAAGTCTGTGAACCTGACCTCTTGTCTCAGGACAAATTCTAATAAGTAGTTCTCAATCCTCAAGTGCTTTCTGAGAGGGAAGCTCACTGCTCTGGCTTGTTATATTTGTGCAGAACTATACTATGCCCAAGGAATTGAAACTACTCCTGCAAAGTGTGACACAGAGCCTTATTTTAAGGAGGTGACAGAGGGCAGTACGTTAGGTAGCATTTATAAATTATCAACACATTGTCTGAAGCCTAGCAAATATCAATACACTCAAAAGATGTTGGCTGTTTCATTGGTTTTTTTCTTAATGTAGTTAAAAAATATAATGTACACGTTAGTCTTCAAAACAGCCATTTTAATGGTTTTTTAAATATTCCAGTATGTAGGTACAATGATGGCTCAGCAAAAATGAATCTGCCTGCAATTCAGGAGAGGTGAGCTTGATCCCAGAAATGGGAAGATTCCCTGGAGAAGCAAATAGCAGCCCACTCCAGTATACTTGGCTGGGAAATCCCATGGACAGGGGAGCCTGGTGGGCTGACAGTCCATGGGGTTGCAAAAGAATCAGATATGACTTAGTGGGTATACAACAACAAGAACACGTGGGCACAATAATGAATTTATTCCCTGTTGCTGGGTATGAAAGTTGTTTTTAATTTCTAAGTGTCATAAATTGTGGCACTGAATATTTTTGTACATATGTCTTTGTCCCTTCTCTGATTTTTTCTTTTTTCTAGATTCCCAAGACTTAGAATTAGGGGTTAACATGGAGTTAATTAGAATCTCCTAGTCCTTTGACTGTTTTGCTGGTGCTCAGAGGATACAGGGATTGTGTGCTTCTCAAACCCACCTCATATTGTATTAATAGTTTCTGAAAAGAAACTTGGCTTGTGTTTCCTTATTCTTTTCAGCCTTTCCAATGGTCCACCTTTGTCCACTATCAGGGCGGGGCCAGGGTGGAGGTGGGAGAGGGTAGAGCTGAAATGGGAAGATCAGAGGCATGTTCAGAGGGCCATCCACTTAAGCTAAGTATCTGTCTGATTGTTTAGATGGGATCAGCATTCCATGGCCATCTGGCCAGGGCTGTTTTGGTGGGTCCTGTGGGTACCACTTGGATAAGCCAAGCCTGGGAGCTGCAGAGGGCCACTTGGCTTCTCCAGTGTTTCCAACTGCACTTCTGCTTCCCTGCCTGGGCCACAGCTTGCTTTGCCCAGTGCCTATGGTGGTATCATATACACGTTGGAGACTTCACTGTGGACGACTGTCAGGCCGCAAAGGCTTGGTGGCATCTCAGGCCAGGAGTCAGGCGACTCAGAGTCACCTTGCTCTGGGCCAGCTGCCTGCACTGAGACCTCAGGGAGAAGGGAAGGGCTTGTCACTGGGCTGGACAGTGAGACTGATGCAGTGCACACCTGCTCTTCTGCTGGCTGGTCCTTCTTCACCATCATCTCTAGCTGATGGCAACTGGCACAAACTGTGTCTGCCAGCCACCAGGGCAGCCCAGCCTAGAGGTGGGGCGGGGCTGGAGTTCTCGGTCTTGTGATAGAAGACGTATATAATAGCCTTAATTTTGCCTCGTGGTAGAAAAAGCCTAAAATATTAAGATTTGTTGGATCCCTGGTTTAGAGTGTCATAGAAATAGCTACTTGAAGCTTTGAGATATTTTTTATTATACCTATTGAAGCACAAATAAGGCCACTAGGTGCTTTCAATTTGAATTTGAAAATGAAGACCAAGCAAAGGTTTTTTGGGTGATAAGCAATAAAATATGGATTAAGGTACATTTTCCCTACTCTTCACATCTTGTTTTCTTTGTAGTGAAATCTTTCTTGATCAGAAAAAAAAGACAACATATTTTATTAAATAGACACCAGGTTATAATTTTGAATATTCAAAGTGACTGAATCACTGACATTTATATGGTTGTTGGGAAACTGTTCTGTAAGAGACATCTGAGTTGACTGTCAGATACTGAAGTTTCAAATCAGTGTATTGGCTTTATCATCATGTCCGACTCTTAGCGACCCCTTGGACTGCAGCCTTCCAGGCTCCTCCATCCATGGGATTCTCCAGGCAAGAACACTGGAATGGGTTTCCATTTCCTTCTCCAATGCATGAAAGTGAAAAGTGAAAGGGAAGTCGCTCAGTCGTGTTTGACTGCAACCCCATGGACTGCAGCCTTCTAGGCTCCTCCATCCATGGGATTTTCCAGGCAAGAGCACTGGAGTGGGGCGCCATTGCCTTCTCCATTATATATGTTATCTACCTTTATATGTTATCATTAATACCATATAAAAAGCCCTCAACATCCAGGTGTGTTATATATGCAATATTTATTGGGAAGTTAGATTTTTAGGATAAATGTTGTTCACAAGAAAATACTGTAGGAAAAGCTAATGTATTGTATAACCCATTTTCTACCCAATGTTATAAAAATAGGAAAAAGTATGTGTCTTAGTAATAATTACATAAAGACAATCAAATTTACTATAATAGGTATATTGATGAGATGTGCTTGAATAAAAATGTCGAATAAACATGAAGATGGAGATAGACATTGTGAACACTGTGAGAACATCAGGTCCTTTTCAGATCCTTTAAACGTGAGAGTGAGAGCTATGCAAAGGCGTGGGTGGTGTGCAGCTTTCAATAAGTAAGGCAGGTTTGCAAGCTGGCCTTCTAGAACTCAGTAGTGCTTGTTTTTTTGCCACTCATTTCTTATTCAGACTCCTCAGCAACCTTGTGAAGCAGAAACTAAATGCAGCAGAGATGCAGTTCCAATCAGCTATTGTGGATTTTGCTCACGTGGTGGAGCGGTGCTGCCAAGCAGAAAAAAGTGAAACGTGTTTCCAAGAAGAGGTATCCCTGTTTCTTTGTTTATTCTCTTAGCATTCTTAGGGGTTATAAAGTTTTTAAAAAATTCTCCGCTCTAGTCATGAATAGATTGGGAGAAAATCACAGTCTCAGTGGATTGGTGTAACTAAGTATTTTGGTTGAAGATATACTAATATTTATGTTCATTTGCAGAAACTAGGTGTGTTAGACATGAAAAGAGATAAACAGAAAGTCATTGATCTTAGATGAACTGAGATGTTTCGGAACGGGGGTGGGGGGAAGAAGGATGAGCAAGACTCTGGTCATCTTAGAGTAAAGGTGTCTATGGAAATACAGAGAAATTTTAAACAAATAACAGTTTAAAGGCCTGTCTGGGCAAGCTGTAGCTTTGTTTTAGAAATTTCTAGGGGCACAATCAGAAAGAGTCACTAAAGGTAGTTTGGGGCTTAACTAGGAAACCAGGTGAAAAGGGTTGTATTTTCTCAGTGGCAGGTCATTAGAATAAGGGGTTGAAGAATAGAAAGAGAAACTACGATCAGGAAAAAGTGTCTCTGTGCATATCCACTAAACTGACTATCAGGTGACTGTTTTGTGTTATCAATCTAATTATATACAGTTAACACGCAAATGACTTTTCATAAGATGGTAAAGTAGTGTGACTTAAATTTCTAAGACTATCATGGTGATCCTATCACTCTGAGGCACAGAAAACATGTAAATTCATGGAGGGGGCTTGAGTTGGCCTTTCTCCTGCAGATATGACGTGAGAAACAGAAATTTGGTTACAGTAGGTTATAGTATCTGAGTAGAAGAATCCAAGTATATGGTTAATATATATATATAATAAAGCAGCCTTTACAGTCAGAACAGGTTGGGGCTAGTTAAGGCTGGGGTTTAGCAATGGCCTAGGGAAACATTTTCACAGGTAACAATTTTCACGAATGCCTTAATTACCTTCAGTGGCTCTTTTCTGAGCTTGCCTCATAGCTCAGTTGGTAAAGAATTCAGCTGGCTCTTTTCTACTTTTTCCACTAAACTGTACATGTGCTTATGTTAAAAGTCACATATCTAAGAATTGGTGCTTTTGAATTGTGGTGGAAGAAGACTCTTGAGAGTCCCTTGGTCTGCCATGAGATCAAACCAGTCAATCCTAAAGGAAATCAATCCTGAATATTCACTGGAAGGACTGATGTTGAAGCTATCTGTGCTGGTGGGGGGGTGGATGTTGTGGGGAGGGGGTGACGGTGTGAGGGGGGCAGTGATGAGGAGAGAGAAGGGGACTGGAAGGACAGGTCTTCAGATAGATATTTTCAGGAGCTGATCTTATGAGCCCAATTCTTGTATTTCCTCACATCTAGAAAAGCGCTGAAGTCCTTCATGGTGACGACTATTTCTTGTGACTAAAGCTTCCTGAGACCAGTAGAAATTTTCTGGAAAAAATAGGGACTTGATTGCATGTACTCTCCCCTCACCAAAATCACATATATATTCTCCTTCCCCCCTACTTCTTTGGAGCAGTTTCTCAGAGCTATTTGAGGTGCTATCTCCCAGGCTACAGTCTTTTTTTTGCCCAAATAAAACTTAACAGTCGACTCTCAGGCTGTGTATTTTTCTTGTGAGCACTCCCACAGCCCCCGAAGCACAGCGCTGCCCTCGCTCCCTCCTCTCACCTCTTTTCCTTTCCACCTCCTCTCTCTTCCCTCTTCCCCTTCTTTCAAGTGAGAACTGGCAACCACAAACCCACAGAAACAACGCATCCCTCTAGAAAAATTTAAAGAGGCAAGATCAGCGAAGACCTGGAAGCGGAGTGAGGAGAAGGAAATGGCAACCCACTCCAGTGTTCTTACCTGGAGAATCCCAGGGATGGCGGAGCCCAATGGGCTGCCGTCTATGGAGTCGCACAGAGTCGGACACGACTGAAGTGACTTAGCAGCAGCATATATATGTACTGCAAATTCTTTATCCATTCATGTACTGATCACACTCAATGGAGAAAAGATGAGAATAAATCCAACCGAAGAGGTAAAAGATCTGTTGTATTATTTATATTTCACACATACCATACGGTATTTGTCAGTCTCTGTGTGACTTACTTCACTTACTTCACTAGGATAATGCCCTCCAAGTCTATCCATGTTGCTGCAAATGGAAATATTTTGTTCTTCTTTATGCCTGAGTAGTAAATAAAGTTGTATTGGAAGATGGTCATGGGTACTCATTTGCATTTTGCCTGTGGCTGCTTTGCTGATGCAAAAGCAGAAATAAGTAGTTGCAACAGAGACCACATGGCCTACAAACCTCAAGATTTTATTTTTTTATTTTTATTTTTTTTACAGCATTTAACTTTTATTTATTTTATTTTTTTAATATTCTTTTTTTTAATTTTTACTTTATTTTACTTTACAGTACTGTATTGGTTTTGGCATACACTGACATGAATCCGCCGTGGGTCAGATCTGTACAGAAAAAAGTTTGCCAGTCACTGGCTTAGGTTTTCAAATAGGAGTGTTTTCAACTGCAGGCATTTCTGATGAATTAGAGAGCTTTCTTGATACAATTTAAGCTTGCTCATGATTTTGGGGGAGTGCATCTGTCATTTATGGGGAGATCCACCCATATTAACAATGATTTTAGAAAGGTCTGTTGTTTCCTTTCACTGCCGGTCACTGGCTAGTGTTCTATTAAATGATGAGAAAATATAGGTCATCCTTCTATTCTCTCCATAATTTAAAAATAGAATTGTTTGTCCTTAAACAGCAGCAACATTTATTTATATTTCATATCAGTGGAATGGTGGGTGCAGTGCAAAGAATAAAGTGATCTTGGTTTTTAACACTTGTCAACACCCCCTACATTTTTGTCTCTTATCTTTACAAAATACACAGACACTACCCTGAGGTAAAACATCCCAAACTAGGGTCAGTGCAGTCCTCTACATTTTCTGCTCCTGGACCCAGACTGCTTGGTGCTGTTGGAGAAAACTCGATTCAAAGCAAGGCGTCGGACTCTCATGGGTCTGTAATTTCAGCCAAGCTTTTCTAGCTCCTTCATCCACATCTCCAAGACACATACATTCTACATTTCTACAAGTCATGTAACATCACGACTGTTCTCCTTTCATGAATTACTTTCACGGGAATACCTTCACCTCCAGTGTTATAAAACAGGAGTTTCCTCAATGTCTACTTCTGGGGTGAACTAAATCTCTGAACCAATTATTACCTGCATTTCTTCCATTTTGCAATAACATGGAACATCACATTTTCAAATCAAAATTATGTGTCTTTCAAGGAGTAAGAGAAAGCTTACTAATAATTGCAAGGATACAAGTAAACAGAGGGCACAGACAATGCAGAGAGAAGTCCAAGATCACCGGCTTAGCTACCCATCCCCAGCCTTTCTGCTCCAACCACAGACCTCTAACCCCAATTCTAACACTGACTCCACCCCAACCCTTGGTAGCAGCCACTCTAACACAGCTCAGATGTTGCTTCGTCACCTGCCAAATCTCAGTTTAGATGCTGCTAATTTGAATAAGCATTCCCCAAGTCTCTGCCTGGGAGGATTTGCTTAGTCTCCATGCTCCATGCATAATAAACCCATTCTGGTTGTCTTGTAACATTTTATTATCATTCTCCTGCATGGTAAGCAACTTGTAAGTGGAAACTTTTTATTTCCTTTTCTTTCTGTATCTCTAGCTACTAGCTCTAGCTACTAGCATCGTGCCTGAATCAAATTTAGTGTTTAATAAATGCTTATTAAAGGATGAAAATATTAGGAATATTTTCCCTCTGATACAGTAAAGATCTAAAGTGGGAAAAACAACAGGAAGAAGTGATGAAAAGACAATGTAATAAGAGTTATTACAGATGCAAAAATCTGTAGAAACATTGAAGGGAACTACTAACTTTGCTCCAGGAAGTCTTGGAGAATTTCACAAAGACAGAGGAGAAGTAAAGCTGCATCTGAGAGGAGAATAGATTTTTTTCAGGCAAAGAAGAGAGGGAAGGTTGTATGGGGCAGAGGGAATAGTGGTTCTGAAGTCATCATTATCATTCTGCCGTGCTCAAATATAATGATGAAAATTAGGTACCTCGTGATAAATTATTCAAGTCTTATGCTTTTGTTTATAGAAAGCATCTGGTATTTCAGTATTTACAAAGGAAGTGAATTTAGCCTGAATTCATATTAGTGGATGAGGAAAGTATTTTTAAAATCAGTGTATAACTTGAAGACAGATTTTTTTTGTGGATCATTATGTAATGATTATTACAGATGTCCTGTGAATTATTGATTTAGCAAGCGATTGAGTTTCAAAACTGAGAAAACTGAACTTATATGCATTTTATTTTTGAGTCATGCATTTGAGTATAGAAGCCAGTTACATATATTTTGAAGAAAAACAAATTGTGTCATGAATCAATGATTAAATAACAAAGGAAAATGTTCCATCAATTACCCTGAAGTTCATGGTGATTTCAACTACTCAAGGTAAAATTTTTACTATGAAAAAGGATTGGGGAAAAGAAGACAATGACATATAATCTGGGTTTAAGGGTTCATTCAGATCAGTTCAGTTCAGTCACTCAGTCGTGTCTGACTCTTTGCAACCCTATGAATCACAGCACACCAGGCCTCCCTGTCCATCACCATCTCTTGGAGTTCACTCAGACTCACGTCCATCGAGTCCGTCATGCCATCCAGCCATCTCATCCTCGGTCATCCCCTTTTCCTCCTGCCCCCAATCCCTCCCAGCATCAGAGTCTTTTCCAGTGAGTCAACTCTTCATATGAGGTGGCTAAAGTACTGGAGTTTCAGCTTTAGCATCAGTCCTTCCAAAGAAATCCCAGGGTTGAGCTCCTTCAGAATGGACTGGTTGGATCTCCTTGCAGTCCAAGGGACTCTCAAGAGTCTTCTCCAACACCACAGTTCAAAAGCATCAAGTCTTCGGCGCTCAGCCTTCTTCACAGTCCAACTCTCACATCCATACATGACCACTGGAAAAACCATAGCCTTGACTAGATGGACCTTAGTTGGCAAAGTAATGTCTCTGCTTTTGAATATACTGTCTAGGTTGGTCATAACTTTTCTTCCAAGGAGTAAGTGTCTTTTAATTTCATGGCTGCAGTCACCATCTGCAGTGATTTTGGAGCCCCAAAAAATAAAGTCTGACACTGTTTCCAC
>SJYX01022141.1:0-48043 GCA_006410675.1 Oreotragus oreotragus | reverse complement strand
AACAGCTGATCTTTCAATAGAAACTCTTCAGGCCAGGAGGGAATGGCAACACCTGTCTCTTATACACATCTAGATGTGTATAAGAGACAGATATACAGCCTTGACGTACTCCTTTTCCTATTTGGAACCAGTCTGTTGTTCCATGTCCAGTTCTAACTGTTGCTTCCTGACCTGCATACAGATTTCTCAAGAGGCAGGTTAGGTGGTCTGGTATTCCCATCTCTTTCAGAATTTTCCACAGTTTATTGTGATCCACACAGTCAAAGGCTTTGGCATAGTCAGTAAAGCAGAAATAGATGTTTTTCTGGAACTCTCTTGCTTTCTCCATGATCCAGCGGATGTTGGCAATTTGATCTCTGGTTCCTCTGCCTTTTCTAAAAACAGCTTGAACATCATCTTAACTTCAGATCACCTTTCACCCCAGATATTTTACAGGAGTAATGGCAAGAAAGACCAATCTACTCAAAAATACCAACTGGAAAACTCCTAGTGAAATTAATAAAATAAAATTCAAGTTTTGAAAGCATTTTTGCCTCAAGTTGTCCAACTGTTTTCCTCTCCTCTAACCTTGTGTAATATAATAATATAAAGAAAGCTGAGCGCCAAAGAATCGATGCTTTTGAACTGTGGTGTTGGAGAAGACTCTTGAGAGTCCCAGAACTGCAAGGAGATCCAACCAGTCCATCCTAAAGGATATTAGTCCTGAATATTCATTGGAAGGACTGATGCTGAAGCTGAAACTCCAATACTTTGGCCACCTGATACAAAGAACTGACTCATTTGAAAAGACCCTTATTCTGGGAAAGATTGAAGGCAGGAGGAGAAGGGGATGAGAGACGATGAGATGGTTGGATGGCATCACTGACTTGATGGACATGAGTCTGAGTAAATTCCAGGAGTTGGTGATGGACAGGGAGGCCTGGCGTGCTGCAGTCCATGGGGTCGCAAAGAGTCAGACACAACTGATCAACTGAACTGAACTGAGCCTTGTGTAATGTGGCTTACTGTTTATGTTAAGTACCCAAAATTAAAGTGGGGAAATGCATTTGGTTTGAGAGCTCATATTTTAGTTGGGTGGATGAAGAAGTCTGGTCAATAAGCAGTAAAGCCTTCCTTTTCTCTTAGGATATTTATCATCCTTGAACGTTAAATGCCATTTTGCCTTGTAAAGTGAGCTGTTTGGTCCTTCCTATTCCTAACAGTTTCTTGGGTAGTTAGTCCATGAACTAGACAGCAATAGCAGTGCTTACGTGGGAGAGCATCAGCCAAACCACATCAATAATAATGATGAACTTACAGAAACCAAAGAATGTCTCCTGAAACCACGTCTCCTCTGCTCTCTGCACCAGCCCTGTTCCTACGCTCTTGGGCAAGACCCCCCCACGTCCTTCCTCCACATCCTTACTGCCTTCATCTCCCCGAGGGCACCGACCTTCGCCGTTCCAGCCGGAGCCCCTGACGCTGCTCTCGCCGCAGAGGCCAGTCACTTCCTGCCACTTCCCCAGAGATCTTTTTTGTCCTGTTTGTACCTGATCTTTCCCCCCTTCTCTTGGCCAAACATTTTCCCTGTGTTTTTCTTGACTAACTGAAAAGCTACTGTTCCTCAAGTATCTGTTTGGCTCTGCTTCTGAGCACTCCTTGCAACATCTGAGGTAAGAGACAAAGGACATAGGGAAGGGCTCTGGAGAGAAGCATCAAGAGGGAAGCAGGACATGAAGGGGAACCCAAAGCCCGAGGGGACAGCACCGTGCCCAGAGCCCACGCCCAGGGACAGCCCTGTTCCCCACTCCAGGGAGCAAACGGGACCGTCAGGGGTCCCAAAGCCTCCTACTTCCATCTCCTCCTTCACTAACTCATTTTTCCTCTTTCTATTGAAAGCGCCTTTTTCTTATATTAGTTTCCACCTCTGATACTTTCTTCCTACTGTAAAAAGAAAAAAATTCTGAAGCACTGATTTGATCACATTAATTCCCTGCTTACACTACTTTCCTAAGGATGCTGGGGACTGGTGAGGCATCCCAAATCCTCCACGTGACCAAGTGAGACATTTCATCATTTGGCCTCTGCTCGGCACCAGTCGCAGAGACTTCCCTGGCGGGTCAGTAGGTAGAAGAATCTGCCTGCAGTGCAGGAGACGCAAGAGGTGGCGTTTTATACAGAGTGAAGTCAGTCAGAAAGAAAAACACCAATACAGTATACTAACGCATATATGCGGAATTTAGAAAGATGGTAACGATGACCCTATATGCGAGACAGCAAAAGACACAGATGTAAAGAACAGACTTTGGACTCTGTGGGAAAAGGCGAGGGTGGGATGGTTTGAGAATAGCATTGAAACGTGTATTATCATATGTGAAACAGATCGCCAGTCCAGGTTCGATGCATGAGACAGGGTGCTCAGGGCTGGTGCACTGGGGTGATCCTGAGGGATGGGGTGGGGAGAGAGGAGGGAGGGGATTCAGGATGGGGAACACAGGCACACCCGTGGCTGAGTCATGTGAATGTGTGGCAAAACCACTGCAATACTGTAATTAGCCTCCAATTAAAATAAATTAATTAATTTTTAAAAAGGTAGAGGTTTGATCCCTGGGTCGGGAAGATCCCCTGGAGGAGGGCGTGGCAACCCACTCCAGTATTCCTGCCTGGAGAATCCCATGGACAGAGGAGCCTGGCAGGCTACAGTCCATGGGATTGGAGAGTCAGACACATGACTGAAGCACCTTAGCGCACGCGCGCACACACACACACACAGCCCCACAGAGGAATGTTTCCTGCCTTTCACGACACTGGGTGCTCGAGTCGCACCGGCTGATGCAGCGTGGCTCCCACATCCGCGCTGCCCTCTCTCTCTCGGCCTCACTCTGCTGGGCGGCCCCCTTTCCCGCACCCCTCCTGCTGCCCATCCTGGGAGTGTCTCCCTTACCCCCAAGGCCAGGCCCTATCTGGAGCCCGAAGGTCCTCTGGACTTATCATACCTGTGCCTCTGCTCAAACTGTTACAATTACTTGCTTGTTTATATTTGCCAATTGGATCCCAGAGACTGCCTGGGTTTCACTTGCCTTTCTATTTCTAGAGCCAACAATAGTCTCTGAGGTACAATAGGTACATGATATGCTCTTATTAATAAATGTTCTGTTGATAACCATGATGTCAGGTGTGTGGAGGAGCTAGTTAATATCTAGACCTGGTTGATCACAGCCAGATGAAATTCTATTATTGTACCGATAAGAAATTCACAAAGACGTCAAAGTAGCTTCCAAAATCCTTAACAAGTCACTGGACACAGTGGCCCTGCAGACAGGTTTAAAATTGGTAGACGTGGCTTGTATGCGGTGCCCTTAGAACAGAGTTGTAAGCAGGAAAGGAGCGCCGTAAAATGTGACCTCCAGCAACATCGACCTGATAAAGGGAGAGCAGCTCAAGTGAGCAGCTCCGAAGAGAGGGCTCGTGTGCTCTGCCTGCATTCTCCGGGAAACCCACCAGGGTCCACTCAGATCCTCCCGAGGGTGGGGCAGGCCCTGCCTCACAGTGGGTCCCTGGGAATGCTTCCACATCACACACAGTCTGGGAGACGGGGAAAGCTCAATCAACAAAGAGTTAAATCAATGAGTGAATAAAAAGCTGGTTTCCAAGGGAGGACATCTACCCTTAGCCAGGTATTTAAAAAATATGAACTGTTGGGAAAAACAAAGCAAAAAGCACAAATAAAAATAAGGCTGGTATAACTGAGCAGTAACCTGACCTGAGAAGCGAATTCGCAGCGCGCCCGCCCACCCCGTCCCGAGTCCGCCGTGTCTGCTCCCCGCGCCACGCGGAGAGGCCACGGGCGCTGCGCCCACCCCGACCTGAATCCACCGTGTCTGCTCCCCACGCCACGTGGAGAGGCCACGGGCACTGCGTCTGCCCCCGTGACAGCACGGCCCTCCAGGGCGAGGCCTCATCCTTGCCCCCAGAATATGGGGCATCAATCAAATACACATAGCAAGACTACTTTACAAAGCGTGAAATGACAAGGTGTAAAGATCAAAATGCCTTTACCTGAGACAGTTTTGTCGTGGTGGCAGGCAGCAGCGGGCGACTAAACTTCTTCTGAGACCCAATGGCTGCTGGAAACGGCGGTGCCGAAAACACAGCCGCGACACAGTTAATCTTGCTTATCCATCCCTGCATTTCCTCCGGGCTCCTAGGAGACACAGGTATATTTACGTCGGGATATTTCCACACCTGCGTGCACGACATCCTGCCCATTTCTCATCACTGATCTAAAATGACATATAAAATCATTCACTCTTCTTGGGACGAATTAACCCCTGGCAAAACTTCACTGGAGAGGAACATTCTCAACAGCACTCGCCATGGCAACAAAAGGCACTGGAACCCAAGATCACCAAGGAGTAAGACTGTGACTACTGCCCGAGGATAAAGAGGAAACAGCCAGCTCACTCCACAGCAAGTGTTCATCAAACCCCCTCCTTTCTAGTTGATGCTGACACTAGGCTAGTCAGCAATTAATTTAAAAATTAACTCATCTCTTCTAATCACGTAGTTTGATTTTAAAATGCAACTGAGGGATAAACTGATAGAGGGAATATAAAGAGGTATATACACCCACTTTGGAAAATAATTTGGACACTTTTTTTTTTTTTTACAAAATTAACTATAAATTTTTTCTCAGCAATTCTACTCCGAGGTATATATTTATTCGAGGGAAATAAAAGACATATAGGCACTAAGAGATCTGTATGTGGACATTCACAGGAGCATTACTTATAAGCGTCAAAAAGGAGAAACACTCTTGTCCATCGACTGGTGAAGGAATGGATACAGTGAAGTCTGTATCCTTACAGAGCGTCACACCCAGCAACAGAGGCGTGGAGAGCTGAGATAGGCCTCAGTCTGGACGACCCCAGACCTTTACGCGGAGCAACAGGAAAGCCCACATACTCTACGCCTGCAGGAATATGGAAAATCCAGAAAAGGGCATACAAAGAGGAGGCCAGTGGTGCCCAGGCTAGGGGTAAGAACGGCGGAGGGGCTCAGCCTCTGCAGGGTGATGGAAGTGTTCTAAAGCTGGACAGAGTTGCACGATTCTGCAAATTTACTAAACGTCACTGTGAACTTAGAAGTATGTGAGGTGCATCTCGACAGGACATAGAAATATCCACCTGAGAGGACGTGGAAATCTCCTGAGGCCAGTGTCACGCTGTGAACTTGTACGCCATGTTGGCAGAGCCCGGCACTGCCAATGCTTGTGAACTCGTAGACGAATGGAGAAACAGATCCGAACTAGGTGGGATACCCGGTGGCTACACAGTCAATACAGAGCTGGACAGAAAGTTGGCCCATCTAAAAGTCCCTTTCTGCAGGATTCCCCTGACAGCTATCACGCTGAGCAGACAGCACACCAGGGGTTTCCCCCACTGTACCCCACGCCTCTCTTTCGCTGGACTCAATTCTGCATCAGTTATATTTGGAGTAACCAGATCTCCTGAGTTATCATATCCGGCACTTTTAGACATTTAAAAACAATAATGCTGGGGAACAGAATAACTTGAAGGACTTTTATGACTAATAGCCGTAATTATGCATCTGGCTGTGGTTCCCTTGGGGGTTAACTGTCTTACTCCCATACTAGAAATATCCTGTGTAACTTGGGTTTCCTTACAACTTCCTCCTCACCGGATGTCAGCAGTTTTACACCTTTGCAAGCTCAGCATCCACAGATCGCCAGAGAACCTGTCATGTTCTCCTTCCCCTTTCTCATCTTCCACTGTTTTCATCAACGAGCACGCAGACACCCGTGTTTACTATCTTGACGTCAAATGTCATGGCAGTGCCAAATGCGCTCACCTGGCAGGGCTGGGTTGAGAGTGACATGTGCTCTAGGGACAAGCTGAGGTTCACAGAGGTTAAACTGTGGCCGTGACAAAGACTCAGGCAACGGTCGGTCATCTGCGTCCCGGCCTGCAGCACTCACTGCGTGACGGGACTTGCACTAAAGCCCTGGTTTCCATCATGAGGGTGTTACATCCAGAGCTGCTAAGGGGCTGACGGGGTCACAGGGCGACTCCACGGAAACAGAAAGCGTGCCCCAGTGCTTCCATTTCTCAGTCTAGTTCCCTTAGATCGTTGTCTCTCTATTGTAGCCACTTAATGACTCTGACTCAGCAAGTGCGCCCTGTAGATCCCGATTCTCTTTCTTGGTGTAAAGTGGTGCTCTGCAAACTAAAAATCCAAACCAACCAACCAATGAAACCTACTGGCCCTAAAAATCCAAACCAACCAACAAATGAAACCTACTGGGCTTGAAAAAGCAAGACCCTCCAATCAGCCGTCTTCAGCTTGAGCACGTTGGGCTTCTTCTCGTAGTCGGTGGCCTGGGACGCCAGCGCGTGGTGCACGCTCACGGCGTTTTTCAGGTCCTCCTCCGACAGGGCCTTCTCTGGCTTATATTCATCCTGTAGGCAGATACGAAGAAAGCAAAGACATATTCAGACTTCATCTTCTCTTCTCTTTTTAAAACCTATTAACTGCAAGAAAAAGTTTGGAAAATCCATGAAGGTGCATGAAAAAAGTGAAGTGAATGGTGGGTAAAAACAGCTCCATGCTACTTCATTAAGGTCACCAAACATTCTGTTCTTTGAAAAGTATTAAAAATAATCTGAATTTAAAAATTAATAATAATAATCTGAATTAAAAAAAAGAAAAGTATTCTCAGAACGAGAAAATACACATTTGCCAAAGGCTCACTTTTGCAAAAGCTGATATATAATAATTAAAGAGCTAAGGAAGGTCAAAGGTAAACTGTCTATCATACACGTTTTACAGTGACTTTAAATGAAGCGAGGTCTCATAGAGGGCGATTCGGTTTCAGAAACAAATGGACGCCCGTCAGCAGAAGTGAACTGACGGGGAGAACCGGGCCACCATGTCTGCTCTGAAGACTCCACACTTTCCTGCTCCTTTCTTTTGAGGCTATTAATATGAAGTAAAAAAGGAACAGTAAAACGAAATAATTTCTCCAGCTGTACTCTGAAAGAAAAGAGGAAAAATCAGCTTAATCTTAAGTCAGGAGAAAGATTAGTCCAATTGTCACAAATTTGAAAAATGAGTAAAATTATATTAAAAAGGAGGGTGCAATGGACAGATGCAATTTTATCTTTGAGCATGAACCAGACACAATTCATAGAATTTACAAAGGTTCTTTTGTATAGCTTCCACCTAAACATAACTAAAAAAAAGCCCAACTAGTAGAAAAATGTGATGTTATTATTGCACTATTATTATTATATCTAGTCATTTCCGTGGGTCCATAAGAACAAAAAAGACCTGAAAATCAATCTAAGTATAGTAGACATTAAAAACTGTTATAGGAGATATTTCTTACTATTAAGTTCCTCTCTCCTCTTCCCATATTTTATAATATCAAACATGATGCTATAAACTTGCATTTCTTCTATAAAGAACACATACTCCTCACCTTCTAATTAGTAGCAAAAGCCTTTTGGTAGTAAAAGGAAGATATAGTCTATTCTATGATCACAATTTCATTTTCCACATTTTCAAAAAAAAATAATTATACTCTCCCATATCTCTTCCTCCCTTCCCCGCGGCCCCAGCACAAACCACGCTTTTCAGGGGTACTCTTGCCATCAGTTCAAAGTGAGTCAGAAAGAAACAGCAGGTGCTGATCTCAGTAACAGTGTCGACGCCACGGTGGGGAAACCTAAGACACTCAGTACGTACCAACAGCAACATAAAAATCACACAGTTTATAATACTAAATGGTAAAACGACTACTTTAGATTGCTACAACTCTATTAAGCCTTGGCGATTAAGAACTGACGTCAACAGTAATTGCAGCCAGTGCCAACGGTCACGGCTTTCCCATCCACAGGAACCTCTCTGCTCCATTCTGCCAAGCGTCCCCTATTCTCTTCAGTATGCCCGTCCCACCCCAGTGGAGGTTAAGAGCACAGGTAGGTGCCTGGAGCTGGACCCATCTCTTCCACGTTTCCATGATCTTAATTAATTCACTCATTAAGTTCATTTTCTTTGAGAAGGAGGGATATAGAGCTGTAGGATGAAATTTCTTCATAAAGCTGTAGGATGAAATTCCATGAGATCCTATTTTTTAAACTTTAAATAATGTTCAAAGAGGATAGTAAGCACTTAGATGTTACTTGATATAGTTTCTAATAATAATTTTTAGTAGCATATAGCTTGAACTTGTATTTTATAAAGACAAACTTGTGAGTATCAAACTTTCTGCTTACATATACTGTAAACACACATTCGTAACCACCTTTACCGTCTTTCTTCCTTACACAGAGGAATCGTGCTTAGGGCTGGTCCTGTACCCCAGATCAACCTCCACCAACCCCTCCTAGGATCTTATTGCCCTGGTTATTATCTTTCCACTATATTTTAAATCCTTGTTTGTCTATGGGCTTCCTCTCCACAGCCTATAAACACCCTCAGGGTCTCTCTCATATTTGTAAGATAATAGTCCCTCCTGAGTATCACTTCTTCCTCTAGCCCTCACCTGTCTTTTTCCTTTATATACAACTAGTCAGGAGTCCACATGAACTATTTTTATACATTAATTTCCAGTTTACCCTTTAACCCACTGGAGCCTGGAGTCCGTTTCTACCCTTCACTGAATCTGCTTTAGCAAAGGTCAGAAATGACCTCCCGACTGCAAAGTTTTACAGATTCTTTAGTTTTCATCTCACAGCAACCGAGGAAGTCAGCGATTCTCCTGCAATTCTCCACGGCTTCCCCTCCCGCTTCTCTCCGGCGCCTCTTCTCCACTCTGACCCTGGCTCCGGCACCTCCTCGTCCGCCCGTACACCAGACGTCAGTTCTGCCGTTGGCCTTTGTCCCTTCTCGTCCCGGAGGTGCCCCCTGGAATGACCACAACTGCCCGTGACCCTGGAACGTCGCGTGGTGGGGGGAGCTGAAAATCCACACAAGACTTATCGCCTGCCTGCTGTTTATGCAGTTCCTTCCCATCTTCTGCCCCTCTATGTCCACGGTTCTGCATTAGCAAGTTCAATCTCCCATGAATCACGCCGTATGCAGTGCTCACGGCTGAAAAATCCGCCAACAATTGAACCTGTGCAGCTCAAACTTGTGGTGTTCAGGGTTCAACTCTCCTCTTACCAGTGGAGGTCCTATCTGTACCCAGTGCCTGACATACTGCTGCGGGTGAATAGGGAAAGAGAGCCAACCCTTAGCCATTAGCGCTCGGTGACTTGGACCTTTGGCGCAACTATACTTATTCCTGGGGCATATTCTCTCTGACCTCATTCTTCAACCTTAAAACCAAGCTTAAAGGAGGATGTTCCTGGAACACTCTAAAAGCGCTAGGAGTTTTAAGATGAACATTTATTACAGCTCTAAGTAGAAGCGAACAGTAATTATCAACTTGGGAGACCAGCACCATGGTTTCTGAGGAGGACTCTATTCAGGCAGTGTCCTAAATCCTAAGGTTTCTGATACTGGAAGGAAAATACTGCACGGGACAGAAATGGAAGATACGATCTATTTAACCAGGATGAAACCAAAGTCCTGGAATTTTAAGTCCGGGCTTTGGGAGCCCTGCCCTTGGGCTGGGCTCTTTAACTAACTCTTTTAGTTAATAGTAATATAATTTTATAATTTTTTTAAAAAGGGAAAAATACAAACAAAACATGTTTGGAATTCTGAATTCCTACTAGAAAATGTAGCTCCAAGTCCATACAAAATGAAAACTCAGGGTAGACTGGAAAAGTTAGAGCTGAAAACTGAATAAAAAGAAGAGACTTTATTCTGCAGAGCTCATTCTGACATCTTTATTTTTCACTGCTTAAAGTTGAAGATGGTGTCTAATGATGGTATTGGGAAAGAAGAAATAAAGGGTAAATTATCGTAATCAAACCATTTCAAACCTAAGACTCTTGGCTATGCAAACTAAATGAGAAAAGAGAGCAAGATAAATTCAATCAAGAAATTGTCTATAAAAAAATAAAATGCTCTGTGACACCTAATAATTACTAGCTATTTTCTCAAACAAATGAAGGGTGAAAATGATGCCTAAAAACACATTACTCTCCTCTGTGTTCACTGCAATCTATGTCTTTTATCCAGGATGACTCACTGGAGCTCTCTACCACCCTAATGAGCACCAAGCATGTGATTTCACAATGCTGTTTATTTAAAATGCACTTAAAGCATGAAATGAAAAGCTTTCTCCTTTTTCTTAAGAAGCTTGTTAATTAAATGGCATGTGAAGTTGGATCATAACACACTAACACAAAGATCATCTACATATGTACAAACAATAGGTTGGCGTCAAGTCTGAAAATCTGTACCCTCAGGTGGGAATAAAATCCAACTTGGAAAGTGACCAAATGTCAACTGATATTCACCAATGCCAATTTTAAAATGCTCAGATTCCAGTTTACAGAGTACAAGGCACAAGTGCTCTACCTCATTAAAACAATTTAAAATAAAGTTGAAATAGTCTTGATTTCCACTGAGAGAATACAGTTGTGAGAGAAGTGAAGATGTTCTTGAGAGCCTATGAGGATTTAATAAAAAAGTCCGTAGTTAAACTGGACCCTAAGCTGTGTATTAACTCTTGATTTTTAAAAAGGCATTAAAAACATTTTTCATGATTTGATGATTATCTTTTAAAAAATTGTGTGTATTTCTGGTTAGACGTCATTCTAAAAATTACTTGGCTTCGTTTTTCTTTTACCAGAGAGCACACTGTGCCCCCACACATCTGGGAGGAAGGCGTAACGGGGAATCAGGTGAAGGCGTGCTTTAGCCCACCACTCGAATAATCAGATATCTGAAAGTTACTTCTTCATAGAATGTTAAGACTGAAACGAGCTTCAAGGATCATTTCAACTAATTTTCTCATGTTAGATAAGCGACTTTGAAGTCAGGAAAATGTCTTCTATTTCTCTAAGGAGAAGTAGGAAATAAGCAACTTAAACTGAAAGGATTATAGTCGTTCATATTAGCTTGTCCGGCCATGGTGGACACTGCGCCGTCTCCACGTTTGCCGATGAGGACACATGGGCCTAGCAGAGGACTGGGCCTGTTTGCACAGGACAAAAGGAGGGGGCACTCACAGGCCTGGTGGGGCTGGAAGCGCTTGGGATGCTTTCCCAGTCAGGCCTCTGACTTCAGGGACACACAGGACATTTCTAGGACAAATCTGGTGAGTGAACCAGGAAGTTAGGATCCGTCTTTTAATAATCACACAACTGAACTGGAAGAGAGTTAGAGCAGACAGTTAACCACGAGTCGCCCTTTGAAAGGGCTTCCTAAGTGGCTCAGAGGTTAAGAATCTGCCGGCAATGCAGGAGATGCAGTTTCGAGCCCTGGGTCAGGATGATTCCCTGGAGAAAATAATGGCAACACACTCTGGTAGTCTTCCTGGGAAATCCCTTGGACAGAAGAGCATGGTGGGCTATAGTCCACGGGGTCACAAAGGAGCTGGACAACACTTGGCGGCTAAACAACAACCGCCCCTTGAAAAAGCATATAGGGTCCTGTGACTCGGTATCTGAAGAAACTTAAAAGGTCTTAACATTTTTAAAAAGAAGAAACATCTCAGCACCTTCCTTTTTCCTTGAAAGTGAAAGTCACTCAGTCATGTCTGACTCTGTGACCCCATGGACTATCCAGTTCATGGAAATCTCCAGGCCAGAATGCTGCAGTGGGCAGCCATTCCCTTCTCCAGGGGATCTTCCCAACCCAGCAATCGAACTCAGGTCTCCGCATTCCAGGCAGACTCTTTACCAGCTGAGCCACCAGGGAAACCCAAGAATACTGGAGTGGGTAGCGTATCCCTTCTTCAGCAGATCTTCCCGGCCTAGGGATCGAACTGGGGTCTCCTGCATTGCAGGCGGATTCCTTACCAGCTGAGCTACCAGGGAAGCCCATCCTTATTCCTTGAATATTTCTAACTGACACGGTGACCAGGGTTTCCTCTGGGTTCCTGCGAAAGGCTGACTTGGCACTGTCTGTGACTGTGTGCTATGCGCCCATCATCACCCACCCACTACCCCTCAGTGCAGAGCCCTGGAAAGCAAGTTAGCGCTGAATATGTGTTTCCTGCTACGACTTTCACATGACTGGTGTGGGTATAATATTTACTGCAAGGAAGGGAGGGAGGAGGAGAGGGAGACAGGGAGAGAAAGGCACTGCCTAGGCCCCCAGGGAGCAAACCGGAGGAGAGGTGTGCGTTCTGGACGCGCCTCACACTCGAGTGGCTTGGAAAAGGGCGTGAGCCAACTGATAGGGTAGACTCGTCTCTGTTTGCCAGACCCTCTGAACGCGTAACCAGACAAACCTTCAGAGCACAGCCTGCATGTCCTGAGCTCCAGATACCATGTGTTTCCAGGTGCAACGCCTTTTTATGAATTGACAGTCCTAAAAAAGTCTGCTTATGTTTGAAATATGCCTTATATAATGGTCACATTGCTCTGCTGAAATGGGTCACTCATCCAACTTATAACTAACATCAGATATGATCAAGTAACACCTCAAAACCCGGTGAACTTTTGTTTCATGCACTTTCCACTGTTTCAGAGAATGAGAGAGGGGTCCATATGGCCCCTTCAGGGTGTGAGAGGGCACAGAACCAGCAGTTTCACCCAATAAATAAATAAAAGTGCCTTGAGCACACAGGAAAGCTTTTTGCTCTCAGGGTCCCGGTCAGGTTGGCCAGCTCCCGGCACCTGGCATCAGTCTGGGGGCCTGGTCTTCAGGGCCTCCTTCTGCCTGGCCCAGGCCCACTCTGCACTTGCCGCCTGTACTTCAGACACTGCAGCAAACAACTCCCTTCGCTTACATGTAGTTGGAACTAATCTCTCTCTCAAGATATCCAAGGAAACAACGGAAGACTGCATCAAGAACAGAAAGTTCCCCGTATACCATGACAGGAAACCAAATGTTTAGTTAACCAATATTTTTGCTTACATTTGAAAGACATGCCAAAGGCAAATATATTCTGGTCTTAATACCTGTTTTCTAGACTCTGGAGATAAAAGACATTAGAATATTCTCTAGGGACTTTCCCGGTGGTCCAGTGGTTAACAATCTGCCTTGCAATAAAAAAGATACACAGGTTCAATCCTCGGCTGGGGAACTAAGATCCCACGAGTTACAGAGCAACTAAGTCCATGAACCGCAAATACTAAGTCCGGGCACTGAACACAGGGTCCAAGCACTGCAACAAAAGATCCCCCACGAGGCAACGAAGACCCAGGGCCACAGCGAAGACCCGACGCAGCCAAATAAACACTTTTTTATTTTTTTAAAAAAGAACATTCTCCAGAGCCTGGTATAGAGGATATCACAGTCAGGTAATTCAGAACCCCGCACGCAGCAGCCACCCACACCCCTCTCTCTTAACCATCCCATCAATCACCTGACAATTTATTTTAAGGATAACATAATTCACTTTTGTCACAACCAGACCTGTAACAAAAATACCATCATAAAGCTTACCAAAAAAGACCTGCAAGAAAAGGACAGACCCAGTGGGGTCAGACACAAAGCCCTGACTGAAACCCACAGAGATCTTCTGAAGCTGTGTGACGGCAAAGACGCATCTCAGCATTTGACCAGCAGATGCCTCACTCCTGGATAACAAAACGGGAGACAGCTGATACCTGTATGTCAACAAGTGATGGAATTTCCCCACCAAGAATTTAATCACTTTATCATTAATCCACAGCAATTTCAAAATTTCAAAGCATATATAAGCTGTTATATTAAAATGATATTAGACTCCTTTGCTGTGAACACTTCATATTCCAGTAAAAATAAATAGCTCTCCATCGGGTAATACATTTCCCAAGCCTGGTCTCAGGGGCACTGCAAGTTCCATAACCAAACACGGACAGAAGCGCGTTTCTGCTCAGCTGGAAAACAGAAAAAACACTTGCTTCACCACAGACGCTGCTGTCCTCTGCCGAAGAGAAGTTCTAGAAACCGCAGTCCGTCACTCACACAGCGTTTCCCCTTTTGACCCGATGTTTTCTCCAGTTCACCCATACGCTTGGTTGCTACTGTCACTTGCCGTTCACTGCATAAAACCTCTATCACTGTAAGCTCAAGCTCTTCTGGGGGGTAGATACCAAGCTGGTTTCTCGTTCCTCCCAATATGACGTTCTGTAAATGGTTCTGATGTCACTACTGCAATTTTCTGTGGATTTCCTTTTTGCTTGAACATCAGAGGCAAACACGATGAAGTAGGGGGAGGGGAGGGGTCAGACTGGGAAGGAGGTGGTCATGTGGCTGGCAGGTGGTGTACAGGCTGGAGAAACAAGACAAGGGCTTGGGACCGCATCAGGAACTGTCCAGCGGAAAGAAAGAAAGAAACGGACCTGTTTCACTTGCGAGAGAACAGACACTGGGGATCCAGGATTTCCAGGTCACAGGAAAGGTGGTGTCGCGGGGGCATGGAGGGGTGATCAGGGAAGAACCTCCTAAAAGCAGCTGTCTGATCCTGGTCCCTCCTTCGCAGGCACACATGAAAGGTCTGTGTCCCACTGTTCTCCCTGCTTTACAAGCTCTGGGCGACATCACCTCTCTTGTGTATTTTTTTGGAGGACTCTCCAGACCCCCTCGGGCCCCTGATCTGCACATCCATCACTGTGTCAGACTGCTGATTTCAGCACCAGGAACTGAACTGCCCAGGCAGCGTGCTTCCCCTTTCCCACGACTCCTACCAGAGTTCAAGCTACTCTGGTCTCTGTGAGACTCCGACACCGCCCCCAACCCACAGCCCATTTAGAGCCAGACTGATTGTTCTAAAATATACATCTGATTGTGTCACGCCCCATCAAAAATCCCTGGATACTCCCACACTGCTCCAGGAGAAAAGCTCAACTCCCAAGCACGGCCTTCTGGGGCACCTGCAGCTCCCTGGATGCGCCATGGTCTCTGACATCTGGGCATCCGAACACGTTCCTCCCTGCCTGAATCCTCCACGTGACTAACCTCTGCGTGTCTTTTCAGGGGAAGTCTAGACATCACTTCCTTCGTGAGTCCTTGCATGATCATCTCTGCTCTTCCTGGGGCACAGTGAACTGCCCTCCACGGCACATTGCCTTCTTTGTGGCACATACTGAATTGCACTGAAGAGGCTTTCTTTTTTTTTTTGCCAGTTCTTACTTCTTTTATTCATTTCTTGGGATTTTTTTTTTTTGGAGGATAAGTGCTTTACAATATTGTGATGGTTTCTGCCGTACATCAACCTGAATCAGCCACCGGTAAACACACGTGCCCTCCCTTCCTAACCCCCTTTCCACCTCCCAGCCCACCCCACCCCTGTCGTTGTCACAGAGTACCAGGTTGAGCTCCCTATGTCACACAGCAAATTTCCACTCACTATCTGTTTACATGTGGTAATATATATGTTTCTATGCCATTCTCTTTGTAGCACTTTTTATAACAGCTAGGACCTGGAAGCAACCTAGATGTCCCATCGACAGAAGAATGGCTACAGAAACTGTGGTACATATACGCAATGGAATATCACTCAGCTGTGAAAAAGAACGCATGTGAGTCAGCCCTACTGAGGTGGATGAACCTAGAGCCTATTATAGTGAAATAAGTCAGAAAGACAAAGACAAATATCATACATTAAAGCATATATATGGAATCTAGAAAGATGATTGTGATGAACTTACCTGCAGGGCGGAGGTGGAGACGCAGACATAGAGAACAGACTTTTGGACACAGCAAGGGGAGGAGAGGGTGGGACGAATTGAGAGAAGAGCATGCAATGGCTTTTTACTTGTTGACCTTTTCAGACAGAGCGTTAGCTCCTCTAGAGGCTTATTTGCTCTCAGGCATGTGTGCAGCGCACAGTGTTCTAGAAAACTAGGGCAGTCCAGACCTGAAGATGCATGTGCTACTGGTTTGCTTCCTGTGAGGGCTGGAGTCAGGATGACTGTTTGTCAACCTAAGCTCAGCTGATAATAGACGCTTGACTTTTAAGTGCTGATCTGGGAATCATGAAATGATTGAAATGCTGACATTTCTATGATTGTTCACGCTTCCTGGTAACCAAAAGGAAGATTCTCTGAAAGTAGGTCTGAATTAGAAAATCTTAAAAGCTTAGTTACACTAAGTATGGAAGGTAACTAGAGATAGCCTCACATTCCAGCAGAGGAGAGGTGGCGAGTGCCATGATGGACAGAGGAGAATCACTGATCCTGATCAGAGCAGGAAGCTGCCTTCAGAAAGAAGCTCCTGCACACTTGCTGAGTGTTAGCCAAAAGTTAGGGGTTCTCTAATGCTCAAGTGGTAAGGAATCGGCCTGCCAATGCAGGAAACCTAGGTTTGATCCCTGGTTGGGGAAGATCCCCTGGAGGACGAAATGGCAACCCACTCCAGCATTCTTGCCTGGGGAATCCCATGGACAGAGGAGTCTCATGGGCTACAGTCCATGAAGTCGCAAAGAGTCAGACACGTCTTAGCAACTAAATGATAAAAAGAAGCCAGAAGTTAGTGGAATCTGGTTGATGTGGTAAAGAGTAACAAAGTTCTCCAAAATCACTTGTTTTAAAATTCTAGTAGTTAGAAAAGACATACAATAGAGCTATGTGTTTATATAAGAATTGCTTGTTGTTCAGTCACCAAGTCGTGTCTGACTCTTTGCAACCCCATGGACTGCAGCACGCCAGGCCTCCCTGTCCCCTACCACCTCTCAGAGTTTGCCCAAGTCCATGTCCATTGAATCGGTGATGCCATTCAACCCTCTCATCCTCTGTCGTCCCCTTCTCCTTCTGTCTTCAATCTTCCCCAGCATCAGTCTCTTCCAATGAGTCAGATTATACAAGAGGAGTCTAATGGAAAAAAACACTAGCATGGTTCCGACCACCCTTCAGAAGCCTGAGGAGGCAAACCAACCTCTGAGCCTCTGCTTCTTAATTTAAAAAATGGAGACAATATCCTCCTATAAAGTTGTAGGGCTCAAATATAAAAAGTACCCCCAAAACTACATCATACTAACAAACCCATGTTATTTCTGGCTGAATGGTCACTATAGTAAGTGGTCTCAATAAGCCTACCAGTCCCTTCTGGGCTCGATGAGGCGGGATGCTCTGATTTGGGATGACTGTTCCCTTAGATATTATATACAAAGCAATGCCCTGTAAAGATGTGTATGTGTGTCTTTGTGTGTTCAGGGGGCATGCAACAGAGAGAGTTGTAAGCAAACAGGCATCTGTTTGCTTACAGATGCACCTTAGAGGCATGAGATCTTTATCAAGTCTTAGGTTTCCTAAGGAGTCACTGAAAACCTTCATGAGCCTGTTTGTGCTGGGACGGGAGGAGGGGAAGCCTGGCTGAGTGGGGGTGGAGAGGCTTGGAGCATCTGCCTGGTGTAGGCTCAGCTGTGCCTGGCTTTCCTTCTGGTGACTGTGGGTTTTTTTGGGAGGGGGAGGTGGTGGTGATTTTTACTACTATTCTCACTCTTAATGAGGAAATACTAACTGGGTAAAAATCATTAGATTATTTCTTCTTTTTTCTTTTTTATATATTTATTTATTTATTTTTGGCTGTGTAGGGCCTCGGTTGCAGCACGTGGGATCTTTCATTGCAGCTGCCCCCCAGTATGTGGGATCTTAGTTCTCCGACCAGGGATCGAACCCGCCTCCCCTGCCTTGGGAGGCAGATTCTTAACCACTGGACCACCAGGGAGGTCCCTAGGCTATTTCTTAGCTGAGCAATCTTGAGAAGTTTTAAGTAACTGATGAGCAATCGATAATGGAATGGGACCCCAAGCTGCCCGCCCTGCAGTGGCAGAGGCAATGTGTGTGTGTGAGGCATTGTACATGCTCAGAGTAAAAGCAGGGTGAGCTTTGATGTATTCGGGAGACTTATATGACTCCTTTATTTAGGGGAGCAGAGGCCCTGCTTCCTTCGTCTCACAACGCTGCCCCCCTCTTTTAGGAGCCAAGGTCTGGCAGCCGTGGTGGGCGGGGGCCGAGGTGCAGCAGCTGCCCACCTAGAGAACATGGGAGGTGTGGGGAGGAACCTCTGGACAGGAAGCTCTGATGCTGAGAATCTGATCTGGGCAAGCAAGGCGTGGAAAATGAGGATGGCGGTAGGATGTGTGTGCTGGCGAGACCCTGGAGAACATGCCCCGTCCGATTATTTTCACCCCACCCGCCTGGCATGGCCCCGACCCTGACCCAGGCTGAGCGAGACTCTGCCACGCTGAACTGAACCAGTCTGGGGCTGGAGGAAAATTATGTCTTTTTTTCATACTCTTTCATCCAGATTACAGAGAAGTGGCTATAGGAGGCAAGGAGAGGAAGGGGTGAGCTGTCTTCTCAGCTGTACCTGAATCCCAGGAGGTTACATGGAAGAGCACCATGCCTCCTGGGAGCACAGTTACCCAGCAGGTCCTGCGAGAGGGACTAGCTGGCACACAGACAGCTGGCGCTGTCTGGATCCTTTGGGGGCCTGGGTGTTGGGGAGGGCAGCACATAGCTCACTCTCAAAGGGTCTGGCATTCTTTTGGGGGAGAAAACTGCTTCTTTGGTAAAATAGACAGTTCACACACTGAACTGAGACACCATTTCTTTCACTTTCATGATTCACTAGCTACTTGAAACATAACTTTTCATTGTATTTCTACTCCTGGCTACCCTCTGTCCAGCCTGTAAAACAAATGTCAAAAGCTGTTTTGGGACCACTCTACTGGTCCAGTGATTAAGACTCTGCCTTCCAACGCAGAGGCTGGAGGTATGATTCCTACTGGGCGAGCTAAGATCCTACATGCCTTGAGGTCAAAGAACCAAAACATAAAGCAGGAGTAATACTGAAACAAATTCAATAAAGACTTTAAAAATGGTCCATGTTTAAAAAGACATCTTAAAAAAGCTGTTTTTGCCATTCTTGGACCACACCAAGTCTCCCAAAACTATTATTTCCCTTCCACTGGTTAAAAATGCACCCCCACACACACCTTTTTCTTTAACCTTGCCTGCCTGGCAAATGATCATCACTGAGGTATGGTGGGTTCAAGGTGTGTTAACTCCTCAGGGAGGCACTCTCTGACCTTTGCAAGCATGATCAGGGGCCTTATTCGGTGAGACTCTGCATTCCTCTATTAGTTTATACACTGTTTGAAGGTGAAGGTTCAATTTCTCCATTCCTTGTCTTGCTCTGTGGGTTCTGTGTGGCAGAGACTGTATCTTCGTCTTCGCTGGAAGCCCAGCATTTAGCAGAGTACCAAGCTCTAAACAGCTGTGTGAAGACATAACCCCCAAACTGTGCAAACCCCCAATTACCCTGCGATCACGTGACTTTCTTTCTGTGCAGCATCTGCCGCCCCATGCTAGCAGGTCAGGCCTCCAGCAAGGTTCAGGATTAGCCAGCAACGGGACGAGACGAGCCCCTTGTCGGACACACGCTGTACCAGTGTGGAGCCTCCAACACACTCTACCCTCTGGAGGTAACTTAAAGGGGGAGAGGTCTAGGAGCTGGCGCCTGCTGATGCTGGCAGGAAGCTCAGTGTCCTGCAGGTGCCCTGGGGCAGTGGACAGCAGACAGCTCCCTGTTAACCTTACAGTGTTTGGCGCTTCTAGATGTAGAGGCCCATTGGGTCTTCACATTTGCATAGCCTCTTTTTGTTTTTTTTAAAAAAATCTTACAAGTTAGGAAGAAACTAATAAAACACCAAAGCAGATATATCCATCCAAGAACCTGGCCTACTAGGATGACGCTTCCACTGGTTGATGAATGGAACCATCACCACCAGGCTAGGCTCTAGGATCTGTGCAAAGTTCTGGGAACAGATATTAGATGACTGCTACGATGAGACTTTAAACACTTGTCACATTTTGTCAGCCCCTCCTTTTCTTCCAAAGAGCACTCACAACAGTAAGAAGGGAGTTCGGCCTGGATACAGGACAGGTGCCCTTTCTCAGGCTACGCTCTGTCTGAGCACAGAGGGCGGCCTGAGAGGTGACCGCAGCGCGACCCGCATGGTCCTGGGCAAACGCATCATTGCCTCTGAGCCCATTTTTCACTTTACGAGACGAATCTCGCCCAGTTTTCCCTAAGTGCCCATCTGCCACACTCCAGAGGTACCATCTATATGGAGGTGCAACCTACTTTTGTGGCTTTAATTCAACCGATGTTGACACTTCCGAATTCACAAAGTCAGTCCCTTGTCAACATATAGCCCTTTCTCTCTGATGTCTGGACGAGTCAAACAATTCAATTCCTTTATCCGAGGCAGAGGACAAGAAAGGCAGAGCTGTTGACTTGGAAACAGCCTCTCTCTGTGCTTCACCTCTGTCAAAGGCTGAACGCAAGAATGTTTTTCTCTCTTCCCAGGCTCACCCTGGGATGGAGTGGGCGGAAATCCTGTGACTAGGTATTCAATGAAATGATTTTGCCAAAGACAACTCGGCCCCTCATAGAGGTTTTAGAGAAAATGACAAAGTAAGCCAAGAGAACAGGATTGATGCTGAGGAAGCAGCTGTGATATGTGAAATTTAATTTCAAAGGGCCGTTCCCTGCAGAGACAAATCTAGCTGAAAGGACCGGTGTGGGCCCAGCGTGTATGCACACGGTGGTTTGGCAAAGGCCAAAGCAGTTGACTTATAAATTAGAAGCTGTGCTGGCTCCATGGGGAAATGAAGACAAAGATATCTGGCCACCTAAGAACATGAATAATCACCTAACATCAGAGTCTCTGTTCCTCCAGTTGTTTGATCCTGCAAAGTAATGTGTACCTTTTAGAAGGATGTCCCAGATTACTTTCTTTACAGTCTTTGGGTTTCAGCTGTCTCCATACCTATCTCTGTAAGGGAACTTAACCACAAAAAGAGCTCTAGTCCAAGGTGAAGTATCCCATAGTCTATTATTCCTTACCTAACCTATCCCCAAAGGAAGAAAACAAAAGGTTTTGTTAACATTAGACATAGTTCTCAATCTAGACATTGGATAAAAGTGCCCGTAGAAGAGAATGATAACAGTGCTCCTTACAAAGCTGCTCTGGTGGTATGTAAAATGTTGATATAGGATAGTCCAGATCCTTTTAACTATTGATCTGGGTGACTCCTAAGAAAGAGTGGTCTGAAAAAAGAATAATGCTTTCAATTTCATCATATAGGCCATCATGATAACATTTTGGAATGTTTAAAATGAAAATAAATCACATATGTCCCCCCAACACTTCTGTTTCCATCCCAAGCAGGTTATTATCTCAATGGTGCAAATGTGGATGCCTTCGCATAGGCTGCCACCCAACTCAGTATTGCCGACATGATTTCAAGTGTATTTTCTTCCCCAGTGAGACACAAGTGTGGAAAGGCAGCTTTGGAGTGTGGCAAGTGTGTAAGGGCATGTGTTTGTGCACCAAAAACAAAAAGCCTAAAACAAATGAGGCCTTTACGTTTAGATATCCAAATGCTAATGATTACCGCAGTGAGGAAAGGCTGTGGCGGGACAGATGTTGTCAGAAATTACTTTGAGAGAGGAAGCTGTTCAGTATTCCTTGAAGTTAATTTAGCAATAGGTTTCAATAATCTCATACAGTTCCCACTCTGTCCCTGTGACCAATGATACTTCCGGGAATCTATTTTTAAGAAATAAACAGAGATGTGCACAGTATATCATTATTTATAACTGTAAAAAGCTGAAATGAGGGTATGTTTGAAAATAGGAAAAATTAAATTATGATAAACCTATTTAATGGAAAATACTGTAAGCAATTACAAATGAATGTTTTTGCAAATTCTGTAAAGACGAAAAAAATAAAACCATTTGACTTTCAATTCCATAGTCATCAGACACTAGACTGACCAAAAGATAGGCTTCTGAAGCACTTTTAATTTTAAAATGTTTCTGTTAATGAGTAGAGTAAAAGAAAAAAGTTACCATTGCCCAAGGATTGTCAAAATGTCCAATCATTTGGACATTACCCAATCATTGTCCAGGCCCAGTTAAAGGAACAAAATAAATCTCCAGAAATTGACTGTAGAAAAGAAAGGTATATAATGTATCTGATAAAAAATTAAAAATAACCATCATAAAGAGTCTCAATTGGCTCAAGAAAATTATGCATGAACAAAATGAGAATATCAACAAAGAAAATATTTAAAAATCTAAAACAGAAAATTTGAGACTAAAGCATAGAATGCCACACTGAAAAATTCACTAGACTCACTCATCAGCAGATTTACACACAAAAGAAAGAAGCAGCAACTGAAGACAGAAAAACTGGAATTATGCAGTCAGAAGAACAAATGGGAAAAAAAAATCATAAAAGAGCAAAAACAGCCTAAGAGATTTACAGGACATTATCAGCTGGACAGAATACCTATTAGCAGAGTTCCCGAAGGGGGAGAGAAAAACTAACCGGCAGAGAGCTTTCTGAAAGAAACAGCGGCCAAGTGCTCAGCAAATCTGACGGGCATCCAGATCCCAGAAGTCCAACAGTCTCAAACTAAGATACCCTCACCCACAGATCTGCACAAAGACACATCACCATCGAACTGTCAAGGAAAAAGTGAGGACAGAATTTTCAAATCAGCAAGAAAAGAGAGACTTGTCATATTCAAGGGAATTTCTTAAGAGGGTCGTAGGACTGCTCAGCAGACACCCTGCAGACGAGCAGAGGCGAGCAGGAGGACAGATTCAGAAAGCTGGTGGGTGGAGACGGAAAGCCTGTAAATCAAGAACACGGTGCCCAGCAAATGACTCCTTTAAAAGGGAAAGACAGATGGAGAATTTCCCAGGTAAGCAAAAACTGAGGGATGTGTCACTGCTAGATCTGACTTACAGAAAGTGTAATGAAGACAAGAGACTGAAATGAAAGGAAACGAAGCAGCAGCACTGGAAATATAAGAAAAGAAGATGAAACATAAATCTCACCGGTGGAGGTAAACACAGAGGCAAAGACCGGATGATGAAATACTGTAGGAGCAGTGGGCAAGTCACGTCTAACTGTAGCATGGAAGTTACAATAGGAAAGTATAAGAGCAACTATAAACACAAAACCTGCTAGTAGATACACAGTATAAAAAGAAATACATTCTCACACCAAGATAAGTTATGTGTGAGGACGGAAAAGTAAAAGCGTAGAGTTCTTGGATGTGACTGAAGTTCAGTTGTTATCAGCTTAAAAAGGATGACTTAGAACTGTAACCTGTACTACCACAAAGACAGTAGCAATGGGTGACACACGAAAGAAGGTGAGAAAGCAAGCAAATTATGCTTTTATAAAATATCGACAAAACACAGAGGGAGAGAATAACAAGGGAAAAGTGTCAAAAAAGCCACGAAAGAGAAAACAATTCACAAAATGTTAATAGTAAGTACTTGGCATCAATAATCACTTTAACTGTAAATGAACTAAATTCCCTAATCAATAGTGTCTCCGAATGGATTAAAAGAAAAGAAAAAAAAAGACCCAATTGTATGCTGTCTGTAACACTCACTTTATGCTTAAAGGTACATATAGGCTGAAAATTAAGAAATGGAAAAGAATATTCATGCACAATGTAACCAAAAGACAGTCATACTTATTAGAGACAAAACTGCAAAAAAAGACTAAGAAGGTTATCATGATAAAAGGATCAAGTCACCAGGAAGCTGTAATAATTAAAAGTACATACATACCTGATACCAGAACACACAAATACATGAAGCATATATGGACAGAAGCGAAGGGAGAAACTGACAGCAATACAATAATATTAGGGAATTTCTCAATAATAGGCAGAAAATCCAAACATAAGATGAACAAGGACGCAAAGAGTAAACTAAACACTGTAGACATATGAAGAGCACTGCCCCCGAGAGAAGGAACACAAGTCCTTCCGAAGCGTGCACAGCACACTCTCCTGGGCAGGTTACAAGCCAGCTCGTAAAACAGCCGCAGCAAAGTCAAGACACCCGACATCACACCAAGTGTGTTCCAATCACAACAGGATGACGCTAGCCGCAGCAAAGTCAAGACACCCGACATCACACCAAATGTGTTCCAATCACAACAGGACACCTGACATCACACCAAGTGTGATCCAATCACAACAGGATGACGCTAGAAATTAATAGCTGAAAGAAAATAGCACAATTACAAGTATGTGGAAATTAAATGATATATTCTTGAATAATCAATGGCTCAAAAAAGAAATCATAAGAGAAATCAGAAAATATCTTGAGACAAAGGTAAATGAAAACACAACATAACAAAATTTATGAGATTATAGTACAAGCAATTTTATAGATTAAAACAACAAACAACCTAACTTTACATGTCAAGAAATTTAAAAAAAGAACAAACTAAGCCCAAATAGTAGAAGGAAGAAAACATTAAGATTAGGGCAAAAAATCAGGCCACCCAGGTCCCACAGCCAGCCACCCTGAGATCCAGCCCCACCACCAGCAGGCTGACGTCACTAACCCCTAGGACCACCTCCAAGCCCTCCAGCCAGCTGCAGTGGGGACTGGCCACGTAAACCAGTAGTTAGGCAGCCACCACAGAAAGCAGGGCTGGCAGCCAACCAGGCCAGGGGTAGCCCTGCCTTCCGGTCCACCCACAGTACCCGACTCTGCTACTAAAGAAGGGCCCAACAGCTCACAGAGCGGGTACCCCTAGAGCACACAGCTCTCATGAAGAGAGGAGTATGATGCTGAGCCCCAAAGAACATCTCCTAAATAAGGCCCTTCTCCAAGATTAAGAAGTGTAACCAACTTACCTAAACACATCAAGAAACATCA
Source organism: Oreotragus oreotragus (assembly GCA_006410675.1). Classification (NCBI taxonomy): domain Eukaryota; kingdom Metazoa; phylum Chordata; class Mammalia; order Artiodactyla; family Bovidae; genus Oreotragus; species Oreotragus oreotragus. The sequence continues at coordinate 23,281 of SJYX01022141.1, read as the reverse complement.
TAATTAAAATGGCAAGGATGAAAGATAAAGGGAGATTCTTAAAATCAGAGAAAGACAAGCTACCAGTTATGTATCAAGGAACTCCTATAAGACTATCAGCTGATCTTACATCAGAAACTTTGCAGGCCAGAAGGAAGTGGCATGATATAATTAAAGTAATGAAAGGGGAAAAAGAAAACACCCTACAACCAAGAATATTTTAGGGTATCATTTAGATTTGAAGGAGAGATAAAAGACTTTTACAGACAAGTAAACAGTTCATCACCACTTAACTGGCTTTAAATCTCAGAGAGATTTTTAAAGTGAAAAAGAAAACACATTAAGTTTCATATGAAACTTATGAAAGGAAAATTCTCATTGGTAAAAGCAAACACGTAGTAAAGGTAGTAGATCAAACAGTTATAAAATCTGTTTTAGGAACGCTAAAAGAAAAAGTAGTAAAATCATCTATATCCACAGTAAGTAGTTAAGGGATTCACACACGAAAAGATGTAAAATGATGTCTAAAACATTAAATGTGGTGAGAGGTGACTAAAACTGCAGGTCGGTTGGAATATATTCAAACTTAAGTGATCATTAATTTAAAATAAACACACACACACACACACACACACAAATACGCATGTTTTATATGACCTTCATGGTAACCGCAAGGCAGAAATCTGTAACAGATATATGCACACAAAAAAGAAATGACTCTAAACATAACACAAAGGTAGACATCAAATCACAAGGGAAGAATGCAAAAGAAGAAAAAGGAACAAAAAACAACTACAAAAGATCTCTGAAGCAATAGTATCTGATAAGGAGTTAATATCCTAAATACATAAAGATTCCATATAACCCAACATCAGAACAAAATAAAACAACAAACTGATTGAATTATGGGCAAAGGTTTAAAAAGACATTTTCTAAAGAAGATATACAGATGGCCAACAGATGGATGAAAAGATGCTCAACATCACTAATCATCAAGGAAATGCAAATCAAGATCACAATGAGATATTACCTCATACCTGTCAGAATGGCTGTAATCCAAAAGACAACAAATGTGTGTTGGCAAGGGTGTGGAGACGGGAATCCTTGGGCACTGTTAGTGGGAATGTAAACTGGTGCAGCCACCATGAAAAACAGTGCAGACAGTCCTCAGAATTTAAAAATTAGAACTATCATAAGATCCAGCAATTCCATTTCTGGAGAATTTTCTGAAGAAAACAAAAAGGCTATTTTAAAATGATTCATGCACATCTAGAGTCACTGTAGCATTATTTACAATTGCCAAGATATGAAAGCAGCCTAAATGTGCACTGACAGATGAATGTGGCATGTAGAAAAACATACATAACCGAATATTACCAAGCAGCAGAAAAGAAGGAGATCTTGCCATTTGTGGTAATATGCATGGACCTAGTGGAGAAGGCAACGCATGTGAGTCAGCCCTACTGAGGTGGATGAACCTAGAGCCTATTATAGTGAAATAAGTCAGAAAGACAAAGACAAATATCATACATTAAAGCATATATATGGAATCTAGAAAGATGATTGTGATGAACTTACCTGCAGGGCGGAGGTGGAGACGCAGACATAGAGAACAGACTTTTGGACACAGCAAGGGGAGGAGAGGGTGGGACGAATTGAGAGAAGAGCATGCAATGGCTTTTTACTTGTTGACCTTTTCAGACAGAGCGTTAGCTCCTCTAGAGGCTTATTTGCTCTCAGGCATGTGTGCAGCGCACAGTGTTCTAGAAAACTAGGGCAGTCCAGACCTGAAGATGCATGTGCTACTGGTTTGCTTCCTGTGAGGGCTGGAGTCAGGATGACTGTTTGTCAACCTAAGCTCAGCTGATAATAGACGCTTGACTTTTAAGTGCTGATCTGGGAATCATGAAATGATTGAAATGCTGACATTTCTATGATTGTTCATGCTTCCTGGTAACCAAAAGGAAGATTCTCTGAAAGTAGGTCTGAATTAGAAAATCTTAAAAGCTTAGTTACACTAAGTATGGAAGGTAACTAGAGATAGCCTCACATTCCAGCAGAGGAGAGGTAGCGAGTGCCATGATGGACAGAGGAGAATCACTGATCCTGATCAGAGCAGGAAGCTGCCTTCAGAAAGAAGCTCCTGCACACTTGCTGAGTGTTAGCCAAAAGTTAGGGGTTCTCTAATGCTCAAGTGGTAAGGAATCGGCCTGCCAATGCAGGAAACCTAGGTTTGATCCCTGGTTGGGGAAGATCCCCTGGAGGACGAAATGGCAACCCACTCCAGCATTCTTGCCTGGGGAATCCCATGGACAGAGGAGTCTCATGGGCTACAGTCCATGAAGTCGCAAAGAGTCAGACACGTCTTAGCAACTAAATGATAAAAAGAAGCCAGAAGTTAGTGGAATCTGGTTGATGTGGTAAAGAGTAACAAAGTTCTCCAAAATCACTTGTTTTAAAATTCTAGTAGTTAGAAAAGACATACAATAGAGCTATGTGTTTATATAAGAATTGCTTGTTGTTCAGTCACCAAGTTGTGTCTGACTCTTTGCAACCCCATGGACTGCAGCACGCCAGGCCTCCCTGTCCCCTACCACCTCTCAGAGTTTGCCCAAGTCCATGTCCATTGAATCGGTGATGCCATTCAACCCTCTCATCCTCTGTCGTCCCCTTCTCCTTCTGTCTTCAATCTTCCCCAGCATCAGTCTCTTCCAATGAGTCAGATTATACAAGAGGAGTCTAATGGAAAAAAACACTAGCATGGTTCCGACCACCCTTCAGAAGCCTGAGGAGGCAAACCAACCTCTGAGCCTCTGCTTCTTAATTTAAAAAATGGAGACAATATCCTCCTATAAAGTTGTAGGGCTCAAATATAAAAAGTACCCCCAAAACTACATCATACTAACAAACCCATGTTATTTCTGGCTGAATGGTCACTATAGTAAGTGGTCTCAATAAGCCTACCAGTCCCTTCTGGGCTCGATGAGGCGGGATGCTCTGATTTGGGATGACTGTTCCCTTAGATATTATATACAAAGCAATGCCCTGTAAAGATGTGTATGTGTGTCTTTGTGTGTTCAGGGGGCATGCAACAGAGAGAGTTGTAAGCAAACAGGCATCTGTTTGCTTACAGATGCACCTTAGAGGCATGAGATCTTTATCAAGTCTTAGGTTTCCTAAGGAGTCACTGAAAACCTTCATGAGCCTGTTTGTGCTGGGACGGGAGGAGGGGAAGCCTGGCTGAGTGGGGGTGGAGAGGCTTGGAGCATCTGCCTGGTGTAGGCTCAGCTGTGCCTGGCTTTCCTTCTGGTGACTGTGGGTTTTTTGGGAGGGGGAGGTGGTGGTGATTTTTACTACTATTCTCACTCTTAATGAGGAAATACTAACTGGGTAAAAATCATTAGATTATTTCTTCTTTTTTCTTTTTTATATATTTATTTATTTATTTTTGGCTGTGTAGGGCCTCGGTTGCAGCACGTGGGATCTTTCATTGCAGCTGCCCCCCAGTATGTGGGATCTTAGTTCTCCGACCAGGGATCGAACCCGCCTCCCCTGCCTTGGGAGGCAGATTCTTAACCACTGGACCACCAGGGAGGTCCCTAGGCTATTTCTTAGCTGAGCAATCTTGAGAAGTTTTAAGTAACTGATGAGCAATCGATAATGGAATGGGACCCCAAGCTGCCCGCCCTGCAGTGGCAGAGGCAATGTGTGTGTGTGAGGCATTGTACATGCTCAGAGTAAAAGCAGGGTGAGCTTTGATGTATTCGGGAGACTTATATGACTCCTTTATTTAGGGGAGCAGAGGCCCTGCTTCCTTCGTCTCACAACGCTGCCCCCCTCTTTTAGGAGCCAAGGTCTGGCAGCCGTGGTGGGCGGGGGCCGAGGTGCAGCAGCTGCCCACCTAGAGAACATGGGAGGTGTGGGGAGGAACCTCTGGACAGGAAGCTCTGATGCTGAGAATCTGATCTGGGCAAGCAAGGCGTGGAAAATGAGGATGGCGGTAGGATGTGTGTGCTGGCGAGACCCTGGAGAACATGCCCCGTCCGATTATTTTCACCCCACCCGCCTGGCATGGCCCCGACCCTGACCCAGGCTGAGCGAGACTCTGCCACGCTGAACTGAACCAGTCTGGGGCTGGAGGAAAATTATGTCTTTTTTTCATACTCTTTCATCCAGATTACAGAGAAGTGGCTATAGGAGGCAAGGAGAGGAAGGGGTGAGCTGTCTTCTCAGCTGTACTTGAATCCCAGGAGGTTACATGGAAGAGCACCATGCCTCCTGGGAGCACAGTTACCCAGCAGGTCCTGCGAGAGGGACTAGCTGGCACACAGACAGCTGGCGCTGTCTGGATCCTTTGGGGGCCTGGGTGTTGGGGAGGGCAGCACATAGCTCACTCTCAAAGGGTCTGGCATTCTTTTGGGGGAGAAAACTGCTTCTTTGGTAAAATAGACAGTTCACACACTGAACTGAGACACCATTTCTTTCACTTTCATGATTCACTAGCTACTTGAAACATAACTTTTCATTGTATTTCTACTCCTGGCTACCCTCTGTCCAGCCTGTAAAACAAATGTCAAAAGCTGTTTTGGGACCACTCTACTGGTCCAGTGATTAAGACTCTGCCTTCCAACGCAGAGGCTGGAGGTATGATTCCTACTGGGCGAGCTAAGATCCTACATGCCTTGAGGTCAAAGAACCAAAACATAAAGCAGGAGTAATACTGAAACAAATTCAATAAAGACTTTAAAAATGGTCCATGTTTAAAAAGACATCTTAAAAAAGCTGTTTTTGCCATTCTTGGACCACACCAAGTCTCCCAAAACTATTATTTCCCTTCCACTGGTTAAAAATGCACCCCCACACACACCTTTTTCTTTAACCTTGCCTGCCTGGCAAATGATCATCACTGAGGTATGGTGGGTTCAAGGTGTGTTAACTCCTCAGGGAGGCACTCTCTGACCTTTGCAAGCATGATCAGGGGCCTTATTCGGTGAGACTCTGCATTCCTCTATTAGTTTATACACTGTTTGAAGGTGAAGGTTCAATTTCTCCATTCCTTGTCTTGCTCTGTGGGTTCTGTGTGGCAGAGACTGTATCTTCGTCTTCGCTGGAAGCCCAGCATTTAGCAGAGTACCAAGCTCTAAACAGCTGTGTGAAGACATAACCCCCAAACTGTGCAAACCCCCAATTACCCTGCGATCACGTGACTTTCTTTCTGTGCAGCATCTGCCGCCCCATGCTAGCAGGTCAGGCCTCCAGCAAGGTTCAGGATTAGCCAGCAACGGGACGAGACGAGCCCCTTGTCGGACACACGCTGTACCAGTGTGGAGCCTCCAACACACTCTACCCTCTGGAGGTAACTTAAAGGGGGAGAGGTCTAGGAGCTGGCGCCTGCTGATGCTGGCAGGAAGCTCAGTGTCCTGCAGGTGCCCTGGGGCAGTGGACAGCAGACAGCTCCCTGTTAACCTTACAGTGTTTGGCGCTTCTAGATGTAGAGGCCCATTGGGTCTTCACATTTGCATAGCCTCTTTTTGTTTTTTTTAAAAAAATCTTACAAGTTAGGAAGAAACTAATAAAACACCAAAGCAGATATATCCATCCAAGAACCTGGCCTACTAGGATGACGCTTCCACTGGTTGATGAATGGAACCATCACCACCAGGCTAGGCTCTAGGATCTGTGCAAAGTTCTGGGAACAGATATTAGATGACTGCTACGATGAGACTTTAAACACTTGTCACATTTTGTCAGCCCCTCCTTTTCTTCCAAAGAGCACTCACAACAGTAAGAAGGGAGTTCGGCCTGGATACAGGACAGGTGCCCTTTCTCAGGCTACGCTCTGTCTGAGCACAGAGGGCGGCCTGAGAGGTGACCGCAGCGCGACCCGCATGGTCCTGGGCAAACGCATCATTGCCTCTGAGCCCATTTTTCACTTTACGAGACGAATCTCGCCCAGTTTTCCCTAAGTGCCCATCTGCCACACTCCAGAGGTACCATCTATATGGAGGTGCAACCTACTTTTGTGGCTTTAATTCAACCGATGTTGACACTTCCGAATTCACAAAGTCAGTCCCTTGTCAACATATAGCCCTTTCTCTCTGATGTCTGGATGAGTCAAACAATTCAATTCCTTTATCCGAGGCAGAGGACAAGAAAGGCAGAGCTGTTGACTTGGAAACAGCCTCTCTCTGTGCTTCACCTCTGTCAAAGGCTGAACGCAAGAATGTTTTTCTCTCTTCCCAGGCTCACCCTGGGATGGAGTGGGCGGAAATCCTGTGACTAGGTATTCAATGAAATGATTTTGCCAAAGACAACTCGGCCCCTCATAGAGGTTTTAGAGAAAATGACAAAGTAAGCCAAGAGAACAGGATTGATGCTGAGGAAGCAGCTGTGATATGTGAAATTTAATTTCAAAGGGCCGTTCCCTGCAGAGACAAATCTAGCTGAAAGGACCGGTGTGGGCCCAGCGTGTATGCACACGGTGGTTTGGCAAAGGCCAAAGCAGTTGACTTATAAATTAGAAGCTGTGCTGGCTCCATGGGGAAATGAAGACAAAGATATCTGGCCACCTAAGAACATGAATAATCACCTAACATCAGAGTCTCCGTTCCTCCAGTTGTTTGATCCTGCAAAGTAATGTGTACCTTTTAGAAGGATGTCCCAGATTACTTTCTTTACAGTCTTTGGGTTTCAGCTGTCTCCATACCTATCTCTGTAAGGGAACTTAACCACAAAAAGAGCTCTAGTCCAAGGTGAAGTATCCCATAGTCTATTATTCCTTACCTAACCTATCCCCAAAGGAAGAAAACAAAAGGTTTTGTTAACATTAGACATAGTTCTCAATCTAGACATTGGATAAAAGTGCCCGTAGAAGAGAATGATAACAGTGCTCCTTACAAAGCTGCTCTGGTGGTATGTAAAATGTTGATATAGGATAGTCCAGATCCTTTTAACTATTGATCTGGGTGACTCCTAAGAAAGAGTGGTCTGAAAAAAGAATAATGCTTTCAATTTTATCATATAGGCCATCATGATAACATTTTGGAATGTTTAAAATGAAAATAAATCACATATGTCCCCCCAACACTTCTGTTTCCATCCCAAGCAGGTTATTATCTCAATGGTGCAAATGTGGATGCCTTCGCATAGGCTGCCACCCAACTCAGTACTGCCGACATGATTTCAAGTGTATTTTCTTCCCCAGTGAGACACAAGTGTGGAAAGGCAGCTTTGGAGTGTGGCAAGTGTGTAAGGGCATGTGTTTGTGCACCAAAAACAAAAAGCCTAAAACAAATGAGGCCTTTACGTTTAGATATCCAAATGCTAATGATTACCGCAGTGAGGAAAGGCTGTGGCGGGACAGATGTTGTCAGAAATTACTTTGAGAGAGGAAGCTGTTCAGTATTCCTTGAAGTTAATTTAGCAATAGGTTTCAATAATCTCATACAGTTCCCACTCTGTCCCTGTGACCAATGATACTTCCGGGAATCTATTTTTAAGAAATAAACAGAGATGTGCACAGTATATCATTATTTATAACTGTAAAAAGCTGAAATGAGGGTATGTTTGAAAATAGGAAAAATTAAATTATGATAAACCTATTTAATGGAAAATACTGTAAGCAATTACAAATGAATGTTTTTGCAAATTCTGTAAAGACGAAAAAAATAAAACCATTTGACTTTCAATTCCATAGTCATCAGACACTAGACTGACCAAAAGATAGGCTTCTGAAGCACTTTTAATTTTAAAATGTTTCTGTTAATGAGTAGAGTAAAAGAAAAAAGTTACCATTGCCCAAGGATTGTCAAAATGTCCAATCATTTGGACATTACCCAATCATTGTCCAGGCCCAGTTAAAGGAACAAAATAAATCTCCAGAAATTGACTGTAGAAAAGAAAGGTATATAATGTATCTGATAAAAAATTAAAAATAACCATCATAAAGAGTCTCAATTGGCTCAAGAAAATTATGCATGAACAAAATGAGAATATCAACAAAGAAAATATTTAAAAATCTAAAACAGAAAATTTGAGACTAAAGCATAGAATGCCACACTGAAAAATTCACTAGACTCACTCATCAGCAGATTTACACACAAAAGAAAGAAGCAGCAACTGAAGACAGAAAAACTGGAATTATGCAGTCAGAAGAACAAATGGGAAAAAAAAATCATAAAAGAGCAAAAACAGCCTAAGAGATTTACAGGACATTATCAGCTGGACAGAATACCTATTAGCAGAGTTCCCGAAGGGGGAGAGAAAAACTAACCGGCAGAGAGCTTTCTGAAAGAAACAGCGGCCAAGTGCTCAGCAAATCTGACGGGCATCCAGATCCCAGAAGTCCAACAGTCTCAAACTAAGATACCCTCACCCACAGATCTGCACAAAGACACATCACCATCGAACTGTCAAGGAAAAAGTGAGGACAGAATTTTCAAATCAGCAAGAAAAGAGAGACTTGTCATATTCAAGGGAATTTCTTAAGAGGGTCGTAGGACTGCTCAGCAGACACCCTGCAGACGAGCAGAGGCGAGCAGGAGGACAGATTCAGAAAGCTGGTGGGTGGAGACGGAAAGCCTGTAAATCAAGAACACGGTGCCCAGCAAATGACTCCTTTAAAAGGGAAAGACAGATGGAGAATTTCCCAGGTAAGCAAAAACTGAGGGATGTGTCACTGCTAGATCTGACTTACAGAAAGTGTAATGAAGACAAGAGACTGAAATGAAAGGAAACGAAGCAGCAGCACTGGAAATATAAGAAAAGAAGATGAAACATAAATCTCACCGGTGGAGGTAAACACAGAGGCAAAGACCGGATGATGAAATACTGTAGGAGCAGTGGGCAAGTCACGTCTAACTGTAGCATGGAAGTTACAATAGGAAAGTATAAGAGCAACTATAAACACAAAACCTGCTAGTAGATACACAGTATAAAAAGAAATACATTCTCACACCAAGATAAGTTATGTGTGAGGACGGAAAAGTAAAAGCGTAGAGTTCTTGGATGTGACTGAAGTTCAGTTGTTATCAGCTTAAAAAGGATGACTTAGAACTGTAACCTGTACTACCACAAAGACAGTAGCAATGGGTGACACACGAAAGAAGGTGAGAAAGCAAGCAAATTATGCTTTTATAAAATATCGACAAAACACAGAGGGAGAGAATAACAAGGGAAAAGTGTCAAAAAAGCCACGAAAGAGAAAACAATTCACAAAATGTTAATAGTAAGTACTTGGCATCAATAATCACTTTAACTGTAAATGAACTAAATTCCCTAATCAATAGTGTCTCCGAATGGATTAAAAGAAAAGAAAAAAAAAGACCCAATTGTATGCTGTCTGTAACACTCACTTTATGCTTAAAGGTACATATAGGCTGAAAATTAAGAAATGGAAAAGAATATTCATGCACAATGTAACCAAAAGACAGTCATACTTATTAGAGACAAAACTGCAAAAAAAGACTAAGAAGGTTATCATGATAAAAGGATCAAGTCACCAGGAAGCTGTAATAATTAAAAGTACATACATACCTGATACCAGAACACACAAATACATGAAGCATATATGGACAGAAGCGAAGGGAGAAACTGACAGCAATACAATAATATTAGGGAATTTCTCAATAATAGGCAGAAAATCCAAACATAAGATGAACAAGGATGCAAAGAGTAAACTAAACACTATAGACATATGAAGAGCACTGCCCCCGAGAGAAGGAACACAAGTCTTTCCGAAGCGTGCACAGCACACTCTCCTGGGCAGGTTACAAGCCAGCTCGTAAAACAGCCGCAGCAAAGTCAAGACACCCGACATCACACCAAGTGTGTTCCAATCACAACAGGACACCCGACATCACACCAAGTGTGTTCCAATCACAACAGGATGACGCTAGCCGCAGCAAAGTCAAGACACCCGACATCACACCAAGTGTGTTCCAATCACAACAGGATGATGCTAGCCGCAGCAAAGTCAAGACACCCGACATCACACCAAGTGTGTTCCAATCACAACAGGATGACGCTAGCCGCAGCAAAGTCAAGACACCCGACATCACACCAAATGTGTTCCAATCACAACAGGACACCTGACATCACACCAAGTGTGATCCAATCACAACAGGATGACGCTAGAAATTAATAGCTGAAAGAAAATAGCACAATTACAAGTATGTGGAAATTAAATGATATATTCTTGAATAATCAATGGCTCAAAAAAGAAATCATAAGAGAAATCAGAAAATATCTTGAGACAAAGGTAAATGAAAACACAACATAACAAAATTTATGAGATTATAGTACAAGCAATTTTATAGATTAAAACAACAAACAACCTAACTTTACATGTCAAGAAATTTAAAAAAAGAACAAACTAAGCCCAAATAGTAGAAGGAAGAAAACATTAAGATTAGGGCAAAAAATCAGGCCACCCAGGTCCCACAGCCAGCCACCCTGAGATCCAGCCCCACCACCAGCAGGCTGACGTCACTAACCCCTAGGACCACCTCCAAGCCCTCCAGCCAGCTGCAGTGGGGACTGGCCACGTAAACCAGTAGTTAGGCAGCCACCACAGAAAGCAGGGCTGGCAGCCAACCAGGCCAGGGGTAGCCCTGCCTTCCGGTCCACCCACAGTACCCGACTCTGCTACTAAAGAAGGGCCCAACAGCTCACAGAGCGGGTACCCCTAGAGCACACAGCTCTCATGAAGAGAGGAGTATGATGCTGAGCCCCAAAGAACATCTCCTAAATAAGGCCCTTCTCCAAGATTAAGAAGTGTAACCAACTTACCTAAACACATCAAGAAACATCATAATTAAAATGGCAAGGATGAAAGATAAAGGGAGATTCTTAAAATCAGAGAAAGACAAGCTACCAGTTATGTATCAAGGAACTCCTATAAGACTATCAGCTGATCTTACATCAGAAACTTTGCAGGCCAGAAGGAAGTGGCATGATATAATTAAAGTAATGAAAGGGGAAAAAGAAAACACCCTACAACCAAGAATATTTTAGGGTATCATTTAGATTTGAAGGAGAGATAAAAGACTTTTACAGACAAGTAAACAGTTCATCACCACTTAACTGGCTTTAAATCTCAGAGAGATTTTTAAAGTGAAAAAGAAAACACATTAAGTTTCATATGAAACTTATGAAAGGAAAATTCTCATTGGTAAAAGCAAACACGTAGTAAAGGTAGTAGATCAAACAGTTATAAAATCTGTTTTAGGAACGCTAAAAGAAAAAGTAGTAAAATCATCTATATCCACAGTAAGTAGTTAAGGGATTCACACACGAAAAGATGTAAAATGATGTCTAAAACATTAAATGTGGTGAGAGGTGACTAAAACTGCAGGTCTGTTGGAATATATTCAAACTTAAGTGATCATTAATTTAAAATAAACACACACACACACACACACACAAATACGCATGTTTTATATGACCTTCATGGTAACCGCAAGGCAGAAATCTGTAACAGATATATGCACACAAAAAAGAAATGACTCTAAACATAACACAAAGGTAGACATCAAATCACAAGGGAAGAATGCAAAAGAAGAAAAAGGAACAAAAAACAACTACAAAAGATCTCTGAAGCAATAGTATCTGATAAGGAGTTAATATCCTAAATACATAAAGATTCCATATAACCCAACATCAGAACAAAATAAAACAACAAACTGATTGAATTATGGGCAAAGGTTTAAAAAGACATTTTCTAAAGAAGATATACAGATGGCCAACAGATGGATGAAAAGATGCTCAACATCACTAATCATCAAGGAAATGCAAATCAAGATCACAATGAGATATTACCTCATACCTGTCAGAATGGCTGTAATCCAAAAGACAACAAATGTGTGTTGGCTAGGGTGTGGAGACGGGAATCCTTGGGCACTGTTAGTGGGAATGTAAACTGGTGCAGCCACCATGAAAAACAGTGCAGACAGTCCTCAGAATTTAAAAATTAGAACTATCATAAGATCCAGCAATTCCATTTCTGGAGAATTTTCTGAAGAAAACAAAAAGGCTATTTTAAAATGATTCATGCACGTCTAGAGTCACTGTAGCATTATTTACAATTGCCAAGATATGAAAGCAGCCTAAATGTGCACTGACAGATGAATGTGGCATGTAGAAAAACATACATAACCGAATATTACCAAGCAGCAGAAAAGAAGGAGATCTTGCCATTTGTGGTAATATGCAAGGACCTAGTGGAGAAGGCAATGGCACCCCACTCCAGTACTCTTGCCTGGAAAATCCTACGGACAGAAGAGCCTGGTGGGCTGCCGTCTATGGGGTCGCACAGAGTCGGACACGACTGAAGCGACTTAGCAGCAGCAGCATGGACCTAGAGGCTATTATGCTAACTGAAATATTTCAGAAAAAGATGAATGATTTCACTTGTATGTACAATCTAAAAAACAAAACCAGCATCACAAAGCAGAGAGTCACAGATGCAGAAGAGAAACCAGTGGTCGCCAGAGGGACAAAGGGTGGAGGGGAGATTAAGAAGGTAACACTTAGGTCACGAAGATCAAATGTACAGCAAGGGGAATAGTCAATACAATATAATAACTTTACAGGGTGACAGAAACGAGACTTGTTGTGGTGCTCATTCTGTAATATACAGAAAGTATCAACTCACTATGTTGAACACTAGAAACTAACAGAGAGCTGTAGGTCAACTATATTTAAATAAAACAAACAAACAAACAAAAGAAAAATAGTAAGTGGGAGAACGAAAAAAAAAAAAAAAAAAAAAAAAAAACCAGGATAGCAGCCAATATTTGTCAAAGTTGCTCAGAGCCCTTCCTATAAAATGTTGGTGCCAAATACGATGACATGGATACAGTCATTAGGGAGTTTACATAGCTTCACTGTAGCCCTTGTCACCAAGGGGACTTTTTATAAAGGATTCATTGCAACGTAACATTAAAAAAATAATAAACATCTTGCACCACAGAATCTAATTCTGAAGACATAGTAAGCTGGGATACTGATCATTCGGCTAATTTTTGCTAAACATTTCAAGTTTGGCATAAAGTAGAACTATATTTTTAAAACATGCATTTGAGACAACTTGGAGGAGACTCTGATGCTGGGAGGGATTAGGGGCAGGAGGAGAAGGGGACGACCGAGGACGAGATGGCTGGATGGCATCATGGACTCGATGGATGTGAGTCTAAGTGAACTCCGGGAGATGGTGATGAACAGGGAGGCCTGGCGTGCTGCGATTCATGGGGTCGCAAAGAGTCGGACACGACTGAGCGACTGGACTGAACTGAAAAACAAAAAACCTATCTTTTTGTGCTAAAATAAAAACATTAAATAGTGGTAATTTTTATTGATTTTCAAATAATGTCTTAGATGTGAAAACACTAATTTCAGTATCATACTTCAAGTGTGTCTGTCTTAAAACCATTTTTGCAGAAGAATAGCAAGTCTTCAAAACACCAGCAGCTAAACGAAATTCATTTCCCTCAAAAAAGATTATTACAGGAATAAATGAAATAGAGACTAGAAAACAAAAGGGGAAAAAAACAATGAAATTAAGAGGGTTTATTTTTCGAAATAACAATAAAAATGACAATCTTTTAGCCAGACTACTAAAAAAAAGAGAGAAGATGCGAATAAAATAAGAAATGAAAAATGAGACATTACAGCTAGCATCAGAGAAGCAAAAACATAAGAAACAACTATGAACAATTACATACCAACAAACTGGACAATCTAGAAGAAATGGATAAATCCCTAAACCACATGATTTGCCAAAACTGAATCATGAATAAATGAAAATCAGAGTGGAACTAAAACAAGCATGTAGATTTAATCAGTAATCAAAAACCTGCCGACAAGGAAAAGTCTAGGACCATTCAGCTTCACAATAAATTCTATCCAACTTTAAAATGGGACCAATTTAAGTTAAAACCAATCTTCTTCAAATTCTTCAAAAAACATTTAAGCGGAGAGAAACTTCTAAAATCATTTCATGAGGCCAGCATTAGCCTGATATAAAAACCAGAAAAAGATACTATAAGAAAATAAAACTAGAAGTCAATATCCCTCATGAATATAAATTCAAAAATTCTCAACAAAATACCAGCAAACCAAATCCAACATCATATTATGAGAGAGGCATACATCATGACCAAGTGGGATTTACCCCTGGAATGCAAGGATGCTCCAACTTATGAAAATCAATTAGTGTGATAAATCACATAACATAATAAATGTTCAAATCTCATGATCATCTCCATAGATACAGAAAAAGCATTTAATAAAAATTCAACAACCTTTCACATGGTAAAAAACATTCAACAAACTAGGAATGAAAATAAATTACTCCGCTATGATAAAGACCATATATAGAAAGTCCACAGCTAACATCATATTTGAAACGGCAAAAAACTGAAGGCTTTTCCTCTAATAAAAGAAAAAAGACAAAAATGCCCACTCTTGGCACTTCTACTTAATACAGCCACCACCATCAGAGGAGAAAAAAACTTAAAGGCAATCAAATTGGGAAGGAAAGAGTAAAATTATCTTTGTTTACAGATTCCATGACTTTAAATACAGAAAACTCTAAAGATTCTACAAAAGGCAAAAAACTGAAGGCTTTTCCTCTAATAAAAGAAAAAAGACAAAAATGCCCACTCTTGGCACTTCTACTTAATACAGCCACCACCATCAGAGGAGAAAAAAACTTAAAGGCAATCAAATTGGGAAGGAAAGAGTAAAATTATCTTTGTTTACAGATTCCATGACTTTAAATACAGAAAACTCTAACGATTCTACAAAAGAACTGTTAGAAATAAGAAATGAGGTCAATGAAGTTGTAGGATACAAAAATCAACTGTACTTCTGTAAACTAACAATGAACAATGTGAAAAGGAAGTTAAGAAAACAATTCCATTTATAACGGCATCGAAAACAATAAAATACTTTAGGAATAAACATAATGAAGGAAGTGAAAAACTTAAGACAATAAAAGATACAAAACATTGTTGAGAGAATATAAAGACAAAAACAAACGGAAAGATACCCCATGTTCACGCCTATACTATCCAAAGTCATCTACAGACTCAACGCAATCCTTATCAAAATGCCACTGCTAGTTTTTGAAGAAACTGCGTAATTTACATTAACGCTGATATAGAGCTACAAAGGATCCTAAATACTCAGTCTTGAGAAAGAACAACAAATTTAGAATCCTCATACTCCCTGACTTCAAAACATATTACAAAGCTATAATAATAAAAACTTAGGGTAGTGGCATAAAGACATACATGTAGGCCACTGTAACAGAATAGAGAGCCCAGAAATAATGCCATCAACTGATCTTCCAAAGGGTCCCAAAAGCACACCAAGGAGAAAAGAGAGTCTGTTCAACAAAAGAGTACCAGGAAAACTGGGTATTGATGTGAAAAAGAATGCAAGTTCATCCTTAACATACACCACACACAACAGGGAAGTCACCGTGAACTTAAATGCTTAACACCTTCTGAAACTCCTGGAAGACAGCACAGAGGAGACGTTTCTTGGCGTTGATATTGGCAATGATTTCTGGTCTATGACCCCCAAACAACAGGCAACAAAAGCAAAAAGAGAGAAAAGGGACACGTAAAACTAAAAACCTTCTGCACAACTAACCCTAACCCTAACGCTAACCCTAAGCCCAACCCTAACCCTAATTAGGGAAACAAACGAGAGAGTGAAAAGGCCATCTATGGAATGGGAGAAAACGCCTGAAAACCATATATATGATAAGGAATTAATGTTCAAAATACGTAAGGAACTCCTACAACTCAATAACAAAAACCCAAATGACCTGATTAAAAAATGGTCAAAGGATCTGAACAGACAACACATATATGGTCAACAGGGATAGGAAAAAAATGCTCAACCCCGCTAATCATTAGGATTAGTGTAAATCACTATCAAGTATCCTTTCACACTCATCAAGACAGCCATTGTTAAACAAAGTGTTTTTAAAATAACACATGTTGAAATGCATGTGGAGAAACTGCAACTCCTGGGCATCGCTGGGGTAAATTTAAAATGGTTCAGCTGCTATGGAAAACAGCACAGAGGTTCCTAGAAACATTTAAAGTAGGGCTACCATCTGACCCAGAAACTCCACTTCTGGGAACTGAAATCAGCATCTCAAGGAGACATCTGTACACCATGGTCTCTGAAGCACTGCTCACAGTAACCAAGAGGTGGGAACAACATAAACAGCCACGGACGGATGCACAGAAAAAGAAGTGAACAACGGAACGCTGCTCGTCGCAAAAAAGAGGAAAATCCCATCACGTGCCGGCTGGACATTTAGGACGCTGTATTAGGGGAAATCAGGCAGTCATGGATGAACACAGCTTGGTGCCACTGACGTAAGGCATCTGAGGGAGTTAAACTTACAGAAATGGAGGGTAGAAGGGTAGCTCCAGGGGCCGTTCGTTGGTGGTGTTTGTCAGGCGAGATGGAAAATGCCTAGAGACCTACTGTGCGACACGGTGCTTATAAAGTTAAGAACACTGCACTACTGACTAAAAATTTTATTGAGGGAGATCTCATGTTATGTTTTTTTAAATCACATTAAAAAGAAAAAATATTTCCTAACAGTCACCACCGAAGGCAGTGTTGTCACGCTTCCGAGCCTCCCTTCACTAGAGTCCGGCTGGGCCCTGGGAGGGGATGCACCTTCACCAGGTCAAGACTCGACTTCCCCACCTCCACACACAGAACTAGCGAGGATGGGCTTCAGGGACTACCCTGCAGGGGCCAGAACATGCCAACTGGATACCAAACTAACTTCCAGATCTGGGGACTAGAAGAAAGGATCCTGCCAGGAAATGGTCTGGTCAAACACTTACCCAGGTAACTGGAATACACTTGCATTGTTAAATATCAGGGCTTGAATGAAAATGTGTTTCTACATTTAGGTAGGATCCAAACGAAGATAAATAAATAAATAGGGATGTAAGGGATGTAACTTCACATTATAAATATCCACTGAAACAAGTGTTACCACAATCTGTACCTGAACAGACAATATGAAGTCTAACGTATCAACTTATATTCAACATTTATAACTGAATGTATTAGAACACAGCTCATCCATTCCCTCTGATCACACACACTCATATATACATGTATATAATCTTTTATATTTATAAAATGTAATATATACACATATATAAATAATTTCCAAAACAGTTTTTTTCACCAGAAAAAAAAAAAAATCTAAAACAAAGTTTAGACATCAACTAAACAATCTTTCTGTTTGATGTGGCCTCTTTGTACACAGTGAATATTCCCCAGGTAACTTGTCTAATTATCACTCCATAAAGTTCTGTGGGCTTCCTTTCTTATGTATCTACTTTTACCTTTTGCAGGTAAAGCACTGTTCCCTTTAGTACAGCATAAAAGGTCTTCCATCCTCGCTTGCCTCTTGGAGCTAGAAAAGGAAAACAAATGGGAAAATTTAATTTGACAAGTGGCCTCTTTGTACACAGTGAATATTCCCCAGGTAACTTGTCTAATTATCACTCCATAAAGTTCTGTGGGCTTCCTTTCTTACGTATCTACTTTTACCTTTTGCAGGTAAAGCACTGTTCCCTTTAGTACAGCATAAAAGGTCTTCCATCCTCGCTTGCCTCTTGGAGCTAGAAAAGGAAAACAAATGGGAAAATTTAATTTGACAGAAATTTGCATTTTAGAAACAGAACCTGAAACATCAGTGTGGTAACTGTTCTCCAACGCTCCTGGTTTATTTGCTACCAAGACTAACATGGCTCAGCGGCGAAGAATTCGTCTGCAATGCAGGAGCTGCAGGAGACTCGGGTTCGAGCTCCAGGTTGGGAAGATCCCCTGGAGGAGGAGATGGCATCCCACTTCAGCATTTTTGCCTGGAAAATTCCAGAGGAGCCTGTTGGGCTGCAGTCCATAGGGTCCCAAAGAGCCAGACACAACTGAAGCGACTAGTAATAACTAAAATTTTCTTGAGCCTCACTGTGTAACAGTATTATCTCCTTTAATCCTCACAACAGCCCTGTGAGGTAGGTCCTGTTACTCTTGTCTTTCTATGAAACTGAAGCACAGAGAAGTAACCAGCTCATGATCACATGACTAGGAAGAGAAGGAGGAATCTGAACCCAGGCGGTAAGGCTCCGCGGTTCGTGCTCCGGTAGAGACAACTAAACGACTGGAAAAGCAAGTGGTGTGTTGGAAATACATGTTAATCTAAGGGCTCATGAACCAGCGCCTTCATGGCTTCATCAGAGTTTCTGAGACATAAGAAAAGAGTCTCAGAATACAAGAGGACTCCTCTTGGCCTTTCTCCCACACATCCACCAGCCCAATTGTAACTTTAATTATTACTCCTGTGGTAACCTGTAAGACCTCTCCAGCAGGTGCTGCCACACTGTAACATGGTGGTTTTTTTTTTTTTTTTTGGTCTAAATGTCTCTGAGTAGGCTGTGAATAACCTGAGAACAAGATCCTTCATCTTCAGAATTCACAGAACCTAGTATAATGCAAGGCAGACACGAGGCACCTTTTTAAAAATTCTCCAAGCAGATTTTCTTCCAGAAGTCCTTACAATCCCCATCTTTGTATTTTCCTGGAGTATAAAGTAGAATTTCTGTATTGACTTACATAAAACTTTACAGATTATCCTAAAGTAAAAGCACAGATTAGCAAAACAGTTTACTATTTATTCTTAATCTTAATAAAATTAAAATCTGTAACCAGAAAAGGTTACCTTTTCTGTAAGGTTATTACATTTCTCTAAACATGTCTACCCAGCATGTAGGAAGGGCATGTATTCTTATTCTGTTATCAAATATTTGACTGCCTTTAACCTGGATGGTGAATAAATCAGAAAGCACATTATTTTCAAGCACATCTTTTAAATGTCCTTTGACTGAAGAAACCTTAAGCTTGGAAACCAGGTGAACAGCCACCTACAGAATACAGGTGCTCCTGCCAATACCATACTGAGATATCCACCTGGCAAAATTAAAAAAAAAAAAGGACTCAAAACATCCGCTCTGCAGGTTTCCAGGGGAAATTAAAAAAAAAAAAATCATCCCATATGTCTCTACCACATAAGGTTTGAAAATGTGCACTCAAAAATAAATGATCAAAAAATGTATACCATAATCTTCTTTATAAAGGAAAAAGAGTGGCTACTATAAAGAAAGCCACAGACCACTCTACATATACATGAAGTAACGGCTGGGTGCACTGTTAACAGACGTCAGGGTCTGACCCGGGCCGTGTGAGAGCAGTGTGCCTGAAAGCGGCCGCCGGCTGGAGGAGCTGCTGCGGTGCCGGAGAGAGGAGGCTGGCGTGCTGGGCCGTCAGGCTGCAAGGCCGACCAGCTGGTCCACGGCCCTGGTCTCAGGCCTCTCATCTCACCCACCAGCCCTCACTCGGTCATTCCTGACTAGTCTCCCAGCCTCTCAGGACCTCAGCCGCTTCATTTTAAAACGTGGATAATTCATATAACTTGCGGTAAAACACTGGCTTAATGCTGGAAAAGAACTCAGACAAACCCTTCTGTTTTCTACAGGAAGAATGCAGGGCCTGGATTTGAAAGGCTATTCCCAAAGCCTTAAAACTAATTTGGTGGCATTTTGAGATTCCTTCTGTTCAAAGATTTACAAATCAATTTTATTTTTCTGCTTTTCAGGTAGAAACCTATTAATCTGTTATTAAGGTTGTTGCCCTAGAATCAGACCTCTGCCCCTCCCCTCAAATGGAAACCAACTCCTCTCATCTAAGTTTCAGGAGGAGGCGCCAAAGAGAAAAACAAGAACTGGTTAGAACCAAGTAAACCCAAGAGATGGTGGAAGGTTTGACTTCCAGTGACTTTGAGCCGTATTAGCTGAACGACACACCCACCGGCACCAGACAGTTGACAATCGCCATGACGACAACTGCAATTGAAAAGACTCTGATGCTGAGAAATATTGACTGCAGGAGGAGAAGGGTCAAGAGAGGACGAGATGGTTGGATGGCATCACCGACTCAATGGACGTGAGTCTGAGCAAGCTCCGGAGGGTGGTGATGGACAGGGAAGCCTGGCGTGCTGCAGTCCATGGGGTCGCAAAGAGCTGGACACGACTGAGCGACTTCACAGCAACAACCGCTGCAAAGCCCTCACAAGGACAGAAAAGGAGGGAAACTAACCTCACCCCTGGTTACGAACACTCCTCCCTCTCTTTCCAGTCTTACCTTTAACCTCGACTCTCCTACATACATCGTGCTGCCTGAACGGGGTTGAGAAGCTGGCTTGCTGCCACGTTCCGGCTTCTTTCCATTCTTTGGCCATTGAATAAAGCCTGTGCCGACCCGACAGCTGTCCCAACGTCCTAACGGCTGTGCGGATCCAAGCAGATAAAGAATCTCCTTGATGGAGACAAGCAGTCTCCACCTGGGTTAGGACCCAGTGTGGGTCTAGTGCACCGGTTTGGTTCACGGAAACTTTTAACAGGTCTTCACCATTACCACACTAGGCCGATCAGAATTGGATCCCAGCTAAACTGCGACCTAAAGTCACCTGGGGGTGATGGATGTTAAGTCTGCTGCTGCCGCCGCTGAGTCGCTTCAGTCGTGTCCGACTCTGTGCGACCCCACAGACGGCAGCCCACCAGGCTCCCCCTTCCCTGGGGTTCTCCAGGCAAGAACACTGGAGTGGGTTGCCATTTCCTTCTCCAATGCATGAAAGTGAAAAGTGAAAGTGAAGTCGCTCAGTCGTGTCTGACTCTTCGCGACCCCATGGGCTGCAGCCTACCAGGCTGCTCCATCCATGGGGTTCTCCAGGCAGGAGAACTGGGGAGGGGCGCCACTGTCTCCTCCGGATCTAAGTCAGGGAGCAGTAACCCTGTGTCCCATGCTCTATTTTTCCAGCTCCCACAGAGGTTTAAAACTTAACCCTGTTTTCGGTCAGTTATAACTTAGTTGTTCAGTCCACACCACAATGCTAAGAATAAGACACTATTATTATTTCCATTTTACAGCTGAAACAGTATGGGTGCAAACGGGTGGAATTCAGGGAAGAAAGGGACCACGGTGCGCAACATCAGGCTGAAAAGGCTTAGAAGCAGCCTCAGTGGCCGTGACTGTAATGCACCCCCCCCACACACACGCATGCACACACACACACATACGCACACACACACACAGAGTGTGGCTTAGAAGAAGCCTCAGTGGCCCTGACTGCAACGCCACACACACACACGCACACACACACACACAGAGTGTGGCTTAGAAGCAGCCTCAGTGGCCCTGACTGTAACGCTGCACACACACATACACACACACAGACACACACACAGAGTGTGGCTTAGAAGCAGCCTCAGTGGCCCTGACTGTAACACCACACAGACACACACACACACACACAAAGTGTGGCTTAGAAGCAGCCACAGTGGCCCTGATTGTAACGCCACACACACACACACACACACACACACACACACACACCGTGTGGCTATGGCTTTACATCCTCCCAAGGAGCACTGTTGCTCATGATGACAACCGCAGAAGAGTTAAATCTGATGTCACAACACACGTATCATTAAGTACAGAAGGCTGGGGAAAGAGTCCTAACTCATTTTGGACCAACACAGAGGGAGGAATGAGTGGGGTTACTGGCGGGGCCCTGGATGCATCCTACTGATGGACTCCAACACCAGGACACTCGGCGGATGTATTTTTAACAGACAGTTGGGTGCCTACTGTGCAAAGGTGTGTGCTGAACTCGATCAAAAGATACTGCTTTGTGCCCCTGCCTATGCTTTCAAGGCTATTTTTAACATGCATACTTGAAGTCCAAAGACCGCTTTCCTTCTTGAAAATAAGAGAATTGTGGCATATTTTAACTCTCATCAACTGCCTCCAGCCTAACATGAAAACAGGGTCTATTACCTTTTTTAAGGCTACTTTAATAGACATTTTCCACGAATGGCCACTGTCTCTTTAGACTTCCCCTCACGTTTACTGTTACCTTCATTTGTTACTTCTGTATCTCGGGTTGGTTTTGGAGGCCATTTTCACCTACCTCTTGGAATCTATACTTAGAAGTTCTTTTAGTGAGAGTCTTTTGGTGGTAAATATTTTTTATTTTTCATATAAAAATGTCTTTCTTCCATTAAAAATTGTAGGTGGACAATTAATTCTTTCCTATGAAGATATTACTTCCTGTCACGTTTAGGTTCAGCTTGCTTGGGCTTCCCATTTATCATCTCCAAACACTTGCAGTCATCATATGCTGAACAGTCTCTCCATTGTCTCCTCTATTGAAACTTCTGCTACACTGACTTTCCAGTCTATCCCATCGGCATCTTCCCACTCCCAATCCTCTGTCCTCTGTACTACAAGCTGCAGGTTTTACCTCCAGTCCTCCTGGAGCACCCAGATCCATGGATGCCCTGAGGGCTCAGCCGCCCCTGGGGTAGCTCACCTGCTAGATTTGTATTCATTCCTGCCTCGTTGTTACTGGCTCATCTACTGGTTTAAAAGGTGTTTACAAATGTTTCAATCACTTTTAGATGTTTTACAATGTACAAGTTTTGGAATTCTTAGGCCATCATATTAGCAAAAGGACTTTCTAGTTCTTTATTTAAAGAATTTATTCACAAATTTTATAATCTAGAATTCATTTGTAGCAGGATAAGGAGATAAGGTTTGTGACATTGTACAGGAGACAGGGATCAAGACCATCCCCATGGAAAAGAAATGCAAAAAAGCAAAATGGATGTCCAGGGAGGCCTTACAAATAGCTGTGAAAAGAAGAGAAGCGAAAAGCAAAGGAGAAAAGGAAAGATATAAGCATCTGAATGCAGAGTTCCAAAGAATAGCAAGAAGAGAAAAGAAAGCCTTCCTCAGCGATCAATGCAAAGAAATAGAAGAAAACAACAGAATGGGAAAGACTAGAGATCTCTTCAAGAAAATTAGAGATACCAAGGGAACATTTCATGCAAAGATGGGCTCGATAAAGGACAGAAATGGTATGGACTTAACAGAAGCAGAAGATATTAAGAAGAGGTGGCAACAATACACAGAAGAACTGTACAAAAAAGATCTGCATGACCAAGATAATCACGATGGTGTGATCACTCACCTAGAGCCAGTCATCCTGGAATGTGAAGTCAAGTGGGCCTTAGAAAGCATCACTATGAACAAAGCTAGTGGAGGTGATGGAATTCCAGCGGAGCTGTTTCAAATCCTGAAAGATGATGCTGTGAAAGTGCTGCACTCAATATGCCAGCAAATTTGGAAAACACAG
>SJYX01022140.1:137517-148291 GCA_006410675.1 Oreotragus oreotragus | reverse complement strand
AAGAATCTATGCTTTTGAACTGTGATGTTGGAGAAGACTCTTGAGAGTCCCTTGGACTGCAAGGAGATCCAACCAGTCCATTCTGAAGGAGATCAACCCTGGGATTTCTTTGGAAGGAATGATGCTGAAGCTGAAACTCCAGTACTTTGGCCACCTCATGAGAAGAGTTGACTCATTGGAAATGACTCTGATGCTGGGCGGGATTGGGGGCAGGAGGAGAAGGGGACGACAGAGGATGAGATGGCTGGATGGCATCACGGACTCGATGGACATGAGTCTGAGTGAACTCCAGGAGATGGTGATGGATAGGAAGGCCTGGCGTGCTGCAATTCATGGGGTCGCAAAGAGTCGGACACGACTGAGCGACTGAACTGAACTGACTTGTCTTATAAACACAGATGGATTTCTGTTAGAGGGAAAGAGAAGAGAAAGAATATTGTGTAGGCAACTAGCCTCACTCCCCTCCTTTGGCTGCTCAGACATACCCTTCTTTCTGTATGTGGAATAGAGTCTCTATCATCAAGAGAGAAGGCTCTGAAGCCTCATATAGTTGGCAAGATTAGAGCCCTGGGTTTCTGGGGAGTGTAGGGTCCTCTCCATCAGTTCTGGATACAACTCCTTGCAACTGAGTAGTGAAACATTTAACCTACAGTACTGGGGAGATATAAAATAGCTACAGTAAAAAATTTTGCTTTATAAAATGAGGTATGGAAAACAGAGCAGTCTCTGTTCTTAGCAGTGACAATGCCTTGTTCCAGTGGCAAGAACTGTTCCTTGCCCTCCATGACCCTTGCTCTCTCTAGGAGTTATTCATCATTCATTGTCTTCCAAGACCACTTCTGGGGTGGGCACGGGGAGGACACCTTCTCTGGGGCTATACACATCATCAAGTCTACTTCTTATGGATGAGAATGGCTGCAAATCAGATTGGGGTCTTTTGACAACTGAGTTCCCTCCAAGCTTAGTAGGCTTTTCTGGCCGATTCCTGACGACTTGTTTCCTTTAGTTTCTCGTTTAGGAGTTCTGCCCATGTGCCTACGCTTAATGTCTGCTACATAATGTGTGCTGCTGGTCATTGCTGAAACAGTGACCTCCAGCGGGTGATCACACCCTTGGCAGCAGCCTTACAACCTCTGTCTGATGGGGTACCACCCACCCCTTTCTGATCAAGCAGACTGTCTGCCCCCTGCCAGGGTCCAAGTGCAGGCCTCTCAGGCAGCAGGTTGCAGGCTGAATGTTGAGCATGCCTTCTTAACAGAGCGGTATTTCTTCCCATCTCACTTGCCAACTGAGTTGAAGAACTCAGGACTTTGCTAGGACTGAAAAAGCACCACCAATATTTAAAATTTTTCCTACCAACTTCTTTAACACCACAGCTTTAGCCAACAAATCTGTGACTTTCCACTGCATAGCAGCTGCCAGATGGACCAAATACTTCATAGAAGAGCGAGGGGCACCTTTTCAGCCCACAGTATCTAAGTCCTAGGCGTCTGCCTCCCTCCCTCCCTTGCTTATCTAGTTCCACAGTTTAGGTTCTGTTACTTTAATTTTCTTTACTTACTTATCCATCTCTCTCTCTTTTGGCCACACCACCCAGCATGCAGGATCTTAGTTCCCTGACCAAGGATTGAGCCCACGCTTCTTGCAGTGGAAGCCCAGAGTCTTAACCACTGGACCACCAGGGAAGTCCCAGCTTCTGTTACTTTCAGTTTCCCCACTTTTAGGTGCCACACTGTACATTCGTTTGGAGTTTTATTCAGCTAATTTGTTGGATTTTGAAACATCCAAATAATAGTGATTAAACAACAGTAGTTGTTATTAAGTATCTAAGTCATATCCAGCTCTTTGTGAGCCCATGGACTATAGCTTGCCAGGCTTCTCTGTCTGTGGGATTTCCCAGGCGAAAATACAGGGGTGGGTTACCATTTCCTTCTCCAAGGGATCTTTCCAACCCAGGGATCGAACCCACATCTCCTGCACTGGGAGGCGGATTCTTTACCACTTAGCCACCAGGGAAGCCCTGATTAAACAGCATCGGGGGGTTATTTTTTTCCTTCCACTTCTGCTCTTAAGGAATGCCGCTGTGAACCCCACCCAGGATTTCCACTTTCATCTCATTGGCCAGAACACTGTTGTAGAGCTCTTTGTATCTCCTCTAAGAGAGGCTGGTAGATGGATACATCACCACACCCAGGAACATACAGGAAGAGAGAGAGAAGTGTCATCAGGTAGACAGCCACAGCTTCTGACTTTACCTGCTCCTTGATCTTAGGAGGTCCGATGGTGGCGGGGCAGAGATCCCCTGCAAGTCCAGTGCAAGTGCAAAAGGGCGAGGTTGTCAGGAGCAGGCAGGGAGGTGCTGATGTAGAGAGGAGCAAGGCCCTGGCCCACAAGGCGGGGCTCTAGTCCTGGCTTTGTTACTTAGTGTGAGAGCTCAGGCATTTAATTGGCCTCTCTGTTTCTGTTCTTTTTTCTGAGCCTTTAAAAACTGCAAACTAACAATACCTCCCTGCAGTAATGTTGGGTAAATTAAATAACAGAATCACTGGAAAGGGCTCATTTAGAACAGTGTCTGATACATGGTTATCCTCAGAAAATGTTAGTCTGTAGCCCGTGTTGGTAAAATGGATGCCCTTGTTTTGTAAGGTGGTTGTGGCAGAATGAACAAGACAGGGAGGAAGCAGCCAGCACCGAGGACCCTTTCTCCCCTTCTCCTTGCAGCCAACAGTCCTTTCTCTCCCGGCTCTGACCTCAGGGTCTTTGCACTTGGGGTTCCCTCAGCGAAACCAGCCTTCCTACAGATAATCTCGTGCCTCCACCTCTCACTTCATTCAGGTCTCTTCCCCAGGGTCCTTTCCTAATCCCCTTCCATTCCCGTTCCTCCAGGGCCTCTGACACTGCTGTAATTCTCTTCACAGTGCTAATCACCATGTGACCTTACCCTGTTCCATGATTACCAATGCGCCTTCCTCAGAACACAAGCTTCTTGAGGCTCGGTGGGAATGTCGTCTGTTTTGTTCTGGGCTCAGCACATGATGGGCACTCACTGAACCGCTGTTGAATAAGCCAGTAGTCAATATTTAATCCACATTGGTTTTCTTTTAAAATGTGAGTATTTTCTAAAAGTCAAAAGAGGAACCCAGTCTGGTAGGAAGGAAGACCAGATTGAGGTGGAGGAATTTGGACTTAACAGAGGTCAGAACAGGAGAACGTTTGGAAGAGAGTGTTGGTACAGGACAGCCCAGTGTGAATCAGATTTTGAGGCAAGATCTGGCTAAGCCAGGAGGCCTCTTCACATCCCCCTCTAGGTTCAGGATTTAGCCTTGGGTTTCACATGACTCTGAGCCTGTGACTTTGGGCAGATGATTGGTTTCATTCAGTTCACGGTTGTTACTGTTTTTTTTTTTTTTTTTTTTCATTGTTAGCCCCCTCCTCTCGCCCTGGAGAAAATTTTAATTTAATTTCAGTTCTAACACACACAATTAAATGCTATGAAATAAGTGTCAGGTGGGATTGAGGATTGCAGCAGAAAGAGGCATTAACCATTATAATCTCTAAATTTTGTGGATGATGTCACCCTGCTGAGAATACATGGCTCAGCTCAAAGGAGAGCTAAGAACGGTGGTTGATTCTAACACCATATCAATAAATTAACTCAGGGACAGAAGCATTTATTTGGAATGTTAAGGTTGTCAGCTTCAAGTTACTCAAAATTAATTTAAATTATCACAGCTATTTGCTTGAGATGGGAAACTAATTGGAGAATTAAGCATGGTGGATAAAAGTGATCTGCACCGTTGCAGGGGCTCTCCAAGTCCACAAATTCTACTCCCTCTTAAAACGGGTCCATCTTCAAGATGAGCTTTTAGACCTTGACACATATCAGTCGTGGAGGGGTGTTGGTATTTGTGATGATTGGCAGACTTCCGTGTCTTCTCTGTGTCAGCATTCTGTTCGCTGAGATATTTGGTACTGGATTGTTTCATGGGCTATTGGGAATATACCACATTTCTCCCAGTAGCGTTGTAAGAGCGTGTATTTTTGCATATGCCCTGAGTCATCTCAGACCGTTTATTGGATGGGAATGCCTCTATGCCCTTTATTTGTAGAAAACCCCACAAAAGGAGTTGATCAAATGGGGAGCTAGAAAGATTACTGGTAAATTCCAAGTTTTAGGTACAGAATTGAAAGGTTATATAGTTTGTGAATAACTTCAATAAGATTAACTAAGTCTCTTGACGGTGTCTGTACATTTGAAATCATTTTTCCTTTTCTGAAAACTCCACTGTCCAGAGAGTGGACTCCCAGCAGCCATGTTGATACCTTGTGACCACACCTCCGTGGCCATAACTGATGGATGGACTCCTGATGGACAAATGATCCAATCCAAGCCAATCAACTGTATTCACCGCCAATGTACTAATTAACAACTTTTGAGTTACAAAGAGCAGGAAAAAAAAAAGGGTTTTTTTCTCTTAAGTTGTTAAAATGGTCAAATATAATACATTACAAAGATCAATGTTGTTGTTCAGTTGCTAAGTTGTGTCCAACTTTTGGCGACCCCATGGACTGCAGCGCTCCCGGTTTCCTTGTCCTTCACTATCTCCCAGAGTTTGCTTAAACTCGTGTCCATTGAATGAGAGATGCCATCCAACCATCTCATCCTCTGTTGCCCCTTCTCCCACCTTCAATCTTTCCCAGCATCAGGGTCCTTTCCAATGAGTCAGCTCTTCACATCAGGTGGCCAAAGTATTGGAGTTTCAGCTTCAACATCAGTCTTTCCAGTGAACACCCAGGACTGATCTCCTTTAGGATGAACTGGTTTCTCTTGCAGTCCAAGGGAATCTCTAGAGTCTTCTCCAGCAACACAGTTCGAAGGCATCAATTCTTCGGCACTCAGCCTTCTTCACAGTCCAACTCTCACATCCATACATGACTACTGGAAAAACCATAGCTTTGACTATACAGACCTTTGTCAGCAAAGTGATGTCTCTGCTTTCTAATATGCTGTATAGATTTTGCTTTTCTTCCAAGGAGCAAGCGTCTTTTAATTTCATGGCAAGTTTTCATTTATTTATACATCTCCCACTAGACTATGAATGCCTATGGGACAGGGAATTTACCTTTTGACAATATATTCCCAGTGCCGAGTTCAAGGTCTATTTCTCAGTATATGTTCGTATGTTAGATACATGTTGAAAAAAGTGGAAAAGAAGTGAAAGTGTTAATTGCTGTTCATTCACATCCAACGCTTTGTGACCACATAGACGGTAGCCCACCGGGCTCCTCAGTCAGTGGGATTTCCCAGGCAAGAATCCTGGAGAGGGTAGCCATTCTCTTCTCAAGGCTATCTTCCTGAGAAGATAGATTCTTTACTAATTGAGCCACAAAGGAAGCTGTAAATGCATGTTGCATAAATACAGTCTGACATTGAGCGGGGAAATTCTCTATTGCTCCTAAGTTTGGGTCTCTTCAATCACTTATTTTCCAAATGAACATCTAACCCAATATGTTTAACTCTTGTTTTCACATGTATGGAACCATCTGAACTGTCACTAACACCTTGAATCTTTAAAATTTTAATTTTAAAGAATCTTTTAAAAAATATTTTAAATTATTGAGAGTCTGCAAGGTGACAGACACTATACTGGGCTGGGGAGTATATTGATGGACCAGACATTGTCACTGTACTTGAGAACCTGTCTGTGGAGTATAAGAAGCCTTAGAAACCATTTAACTCAACTTTCTCATTTTACAGATGAGGAAACAGAGACTCCTAAGAGTTGTTCAGCCTGATGGAAAATGTTTTGATTTATTCATAAGACTTTAATATGTCTGTGTGGAGTTACTGTTCAGTGAGAGGTGTTACCTATTTGGGCCAAAGAAATTGGTTTTTGCCCGTGTATGGATTATCTTTTCTTTCAACTTGCCTTTCTTTTTAATAGGTGCATGATTATGTAGATGATATTTACTAAGCCTTTGATTTATAAGGAACCAGTTAATAGCTGGCACTCCAGTTCTCTGGAAACTCACAGCCTACTCTACTAGAAATTTCTTTATGGTTCATGAGGAATAAGGTCATTTATTCTTGACGTGGCTTCTGACACCTCTCCCATTTGTTATTATTCCTTGTTAAATCACTTCCTGAGAGGCTTGAGAATGTTTTCCATCTTAGATGGCACAGTTTATATTGACTTTCTCTAGCTGAAAGTGAAGTTCTAAGAAGAGACTGAAAGGGGTCATTTTTCTGTGTTTACAGAGGATGGAGGTGAAAATCTCTTTGGAGGAGAAGGAGAATTGGCCAGGGAGTTCAATTAACCTTCCACCAGGAGGGATGGATTGTGCGCTGGGCACTCTGCATGTTTGGGCAGGGGGAGGGGAGGGGAGAGGGGATATCACTGCCCACCCTCGCACAGGAGCCTGCAGTAGCCACGTGCCGCCTGGGGAGTCTGTCACTGAGTGAGCCACACACCCAGGACAAACCAAGGAGTGGTCAGGGCCGCTCACCCAGAAACCTGGAGAAACATCTCTCTGCAGGAGACAGCTTTGGGGTTGGCCTCACATAGGTTGCTTTCAACAGTTTGCCAAAGAAAAAGAAGACAGGAGACTAAAAGCTGGAGGCTGTAAAGAGACACGATTCTGTCTGAATGTACATGACGAAGCCAGGACCCCAGCTAAGCCTAGGACTCGCAGTGGTTTAGGGGAGAGCCGCGTCTCCCTGTGGTGTTGGCCGGCTCTTCCTCTTGGTCGTACTGTCGAGCAGCGCTCTGGAACGGAGAGACCTCCTGTGCATGCACTTGGGCCCATCAAGGCCAATGGACATAGATCTGAACTTCTAGGAATGAGAGCTCTTCAATATGTCCAGCACCCCTCTGCAGTCTTCGGGGGAGTCTTGTCACACAGCCTCCGGGGTGGATGTGAGTTTGAGGGGACTTGTCCTGGCAAAAGCTATCTCATTTCCTTACCGATCAGGGACATGTCCTGGGGAAGGTCAGCGTTTCAGAGTGCTGTTGTCTGGGGGAAGGGTGTGTGTGTGCACCCACGCGTCTGCGTATCTGTGTCTGTGTGTGTGTGTGCCTCTGTTTCTGTGTGTCCCTCTGTGTGCATTCGTGTATCTCTATGTGTCTGTGTTTCTCTGCATGACAGTGTGTGTATACACCTATGTGTGCATCTGTGTGTACATCTGTCTGTGTGCACCTGTCTTTCTGTGTGTGCCTCTGTGTATTTGTGTGTGTGTGTGCACCTCTGTATGAGTGTGTCTCTGTGTGTGCATCTCTACATGAGTGCGTTTGTGCATGTGCACAACCATGCATCTGTGTATCCGTGTGCATGTGCACATCTCTGTATGACAGTGTGTGCGTGTATTTCTGTATCAGTGTATATGTGCATGTTCACACAGGGTGGAGGGAACACAGCAATAGGATGAGGAGGGGCACTAGGTCCCTGACTCAAAAAGCAAGCACCCTTCTTCTGTAATGCTCTCCTGCCATGTGTTTGATCTGAGAAGTCTCACTGTTATAACAGGAATTTTTGTTTTTTCCCCTCCCAGGTGTGAACGAATCCAGGGGAGGTCACCCTGTCACCACTGGAGGAACACCTCATTTCCAGGTCCTCTGCACGAGCCCGACTGTGAAATGAACCAAGCAGGGACTGGTCGGACACTTCCTTCCTTTCCTCGTTGACGCTCCGGGCCCAGCGATTGTTTCCCTGTTGCTCTGATTGTGAACCGTCCTCCTCTTGCCAAAGCAAACAGCCTGGACTAGGGGAGGAGTTCCTCAGGCTTGTCTGCCAGCCTGAACATGAACGCAGGCCGAGCAGACAACAGCCCGCGTTCCCGAGGGACGTGGGGCCCTGCGGGGCCTGACCCTCAGGAGCAGGTCCTCTCGTGATGCTGGCGCCTGGGAGTGAGCACCATGCCCATCACCCAGGACAATGCCGGGCTGCATCTGCCCCTCCTCTACCAGTGGCTGCAGAACAGCCTGCGGGAGGGTGGGGATGGCCCGGAGCAGCGCCTCTGCCAGGCGGCCATCCAGAAACTGCAGGAGTACATCAGGCTGAACTTCGCTGTGGATGAGAGCTCCATCCAGCCCGACCGCAGCCCCCCAGGGATGGAGATCTGCACGGTGTACCTCACCAGGGAGCTGGAGGACGCAGAGACTGTGGGCCTCAGTTTTGGGAACATCCCTGTGTTTGGGGACTATGGGGAAAAGCGCAGAGGGGGCAAGAAGAGGGAAACCCACAAGGGCCCCATGCTGGACGTAGGGTGCATCTGGGTGACCGAGCTGAGGAAGAACAGCCCGGCCGGGAAGAGTGGGAAGGTGCGCCTGCGGGACGAGATCCTCTCGCTGAACGGGCAGCTGATGGTCGGAGTTGATGTCAGTGGGGCCAGGTGAGTGGGGTAGCACCAGCCGGCAGTGGGGGTGGAGGCGGATGTGGGACCCTTGTGGCTCACTTATGCCTGATGCTGAGGGCTGAGAGTCCTCCCATGGTGAGAAGCCAACAGCATTTATCCTATGAAAGGAAACGACACACTCTTGAGATTTTGTGATATTTATATGTTTGTTTTGCTTCATTCTCTCTTAGAAGACTCAGGCTCAGAGTTTTTCCTTTTTTCTCGACACTTGGGGTAAGAAAGAAAAGAAAGAGTACATGAAAGAGGATGAGAAGTATTACGTTGAGTTAGACCCTCTTTTCTACTCAACCCAGCATCTTACTTCCAACCGGAAGGCCATAGATTGAGTCCTGGGTATGTTTCCATCTGCCTGTCCCTATGA
Source organism: Oreotragus oreotragus (assembly GCA_006410675.1). Classification (NCBI taxonomy): domain Eukaryota; kingdom Metazoa; phylum Chordata; class Mammalia; order Artiodactyla; family Bovidae; genus Oreotragus; species Oreotragus oreotragus. The sequence continues at coordinate 139,517 of SJYX01022140.1, read as the reverse complement.
CCTTTGCCACCAACTCACAATTCAGAAGGCTCTTGAGATGCTTAGAAATGTCTTTAGACCACCACCCTGCCGTTTCCTCGTCCTGGGAAGATCCCCTTGGCTCTCATCTCAATGAACTTATTTCTGTTTTGTACCCATGTGGCCGCTTACCATGGCAGTAAGTTATGGTTGGACTGTTTTGTTGTTTCTTGAGTGAATTATGGTCCCCAAGACCACCTTCAGCTTCTATGATTCACTAGGAGAACTCACAGAACTCAGAAAAGCTGTTATACTCATGGTTATAGGTTTATTACAATGAAAGCAATCAGATTAAAATCAACAAAGGCGCATAGAATCCAGGAGAGACCAGGAGCAAGCGTCTAGTTGTCCTCTCCTAGTAGTTATACAGAAGTACTCAATTCTCCCAGCAACAGCGTGTGACTACATATATGGGGTTAGTCAGTCACCTAGACACTCCAAGCCTGTGTAGCTGACCTTTGTTAGTAAGTATCCAGTCCTTCCAGAAGTCAGACTAATACTACAGGGTCCGAGGCCCCCACCAGAGATCACATCGTTAGCATAAACTATCTGCTGTGTGTACATCAGGTACACAATGGCCTCAGGTATACAATGACACTCTTTGTTGCTTTTCAGTCGCTCAGTCCTGTCCGACTCTTTGCGACCCCATGGACTGCAGCTCACCAGGCTTCCCTGTCCTCCACTGTCTCCCAGAGTTTGCTCAGACTCGTGAAATAGGAAACAGGCCTGTGGGTGTTCTAAGATGCACCCAGGCTTTTTTTAGTCAAGTATGGTAAGACATGCAGACAGAGGAACAACTGTCACGAAGGAAGGAGTTTATACCCCAGATGCCTAGAGGCAGGAGGCACAGCACTGTGTACAGAGCCACGGCGGGAGGCACCAGCGCTGGTCAGGAGGCTGACGGTGGGAGGGGAGAACAGGGCCCAAAGCCTTTACTAGGGGTTTCCAGGGAGAGGCTGGGCGAGACGCGGCAGGCACACTGAGGAACCTTGGGAGAGGATAGCTTTAGTAATTTCGGCCAGCTCTGCGCTATAGGGTTGGTCTCCAGTTGCCCAGTGCCTGACCCCAGCTAATTTAGACAGGGGATTAGAGACTGGATATGTGGTGGTGCTGGTGGTGGTTTAGTTGCTAAGTTGCGTCTGACTCTTGCAACCACGTGGACTGTAGCCTGCCTGGCTCTTCTGTCCGTGGGATTCTCTAGGCAAGAATACTGGAGTAGGTTACCATTTCTTCTCCAGGCGTGATGTGTGAGAGTTGGTTAAAAGAGACAGTTGGGATCTGGGCTCTGGACTGGTTGGTTAGTATTATTGATATCAAAGGCACAGTCCTCAAGAGAGTTATTTTCTAGCTCTAGGAGTTAGCTGCCCCTGGTGGATAGGAGGGGCAGTCTCTCCAGGATCAAGTCTCCAAATGCCAGAGCATCAAGAATAAAGGAACTAAAGGAACAGCCTTTTCCATGGCTAAGGGAGTAAATCCTCCAAACAAATCTTTTTCACTAGGCAACAGTCACGGCTCTGACATTCCCTTCTCTAAGGGGCTGTTGTGTGTAGGCCAGGTGATGAAGGGCTAGGTCAAAGAAAGTCTACCCAGGAGGTCCTCAGGTATAGGCGTGGAAGAAGGAGAAGGCGAAAACCCTCTGCTTAGTCTTCAAGACATTATAAAAGGGAATCAGGCAATGAGACAAGGGCTCCTGGAGTCCTGGTCTCCTAGTGCCCAGAACAACCAGGACATTCACAAGACAGGAGAGAAGAAAACTGGGTTGATTTGTCAGGATTGCCTCCTTAGTTCTTTGGCATCAGTTCAGTTCAGTTCAGTCACTCAGTCGTGTCTGACTCTTTGCGACCCCATGAATCGCAGCACGCCAGGCCTCCCTGTCCATCACCAACTCCCGGAGTTCACTCAGACTCACGTCCATCGAGTCCGTGATGCCATCCAGCCATCTCATCCTCTGTCGTCCCCTTCTCCTCCTGCCCCCAATCCCC
>SJYX01022140.1:120490-133836 GCA_006410675.1 Oreotragus oreotragus | reverse complement strand
CTCTGCCTTTTCTAAAACCAGCTTGAACATCAGGGAGTTCACAGTTCACATATTGCTGAAGCCTGGCTTGGAGAATGTTGGGCATTACTTTATTAGCGTGAATTATAACAAAAACCATTTATTGAGCAGTTATGGCTCTAGGGCGTCTCTACCGCCACTGCCATTTAATACCCACTACAACTCTATATAAGGGCTTCCCCGGTGGCTCAGATGGTAAAGAATCTGCCTGCAATGCGGGACACCAAGGTTCGATCCCTGGGTTGGGAAGATCACTTGGAGAAGGAAATGGCAACCCACTCCAATATTCTTGCCTGGAGAATTTCATGGACAGAGGAGCCTGGCGTGCTCCAGTTCATAGGCTTGCAAAGAGTCTGAAGTGGCTGAGCATGAACAGGAGCCCAACTCTGTAAAGGACAGCCTTAGATGAGAACCTTTACCACAGAGAGGGCATGCGGCTTACACAAGGTCACCTGAGAAAGAGGCAGAACCAACTGTGAACTTGAGCCTAGCCGCCACAGTCTGTGCTCCTGAGCCCTGTCCTATACCACCTCAAATCTCAGGTCCTTGTCATGCCGCCTGGTGCTCAATTTCACGGATGGTTTACAGCTTCACAAAGTACCTCCTCAACATAATCATAGACAAAAGGGCAGTAAGTGACAAGAACAAACTCTAAGGCTTCCACTTACCCAAATAGACAAGGAAAACAGAAGCCACTCCCTGTTCGCCCCTACCATCTCTTATGTAAGGAACTCAAATTTTCATATAAACTTCCTTTTGCAAACTTACATCTAGCCTGAACTTGAGGACTAGAAGCACTTTGAGATTAAGGTGTCAAGGAGCTGAAAGTGTTTTGAATGTTCTCAAGATAGCCTTTTTCACTCTTTGTAACTTAACTGTTTGCTTCAACACCAGATTTCCCCACATACCTATGTAGGTTTTGTCCTTAAAAAGGGGTGAGTGGGAATTTGGTTTTGCAGAAACCCCAGTGTACCTCTCTCCCCCTCTGCAGACAGCCCCCTCAATGACTGTATATTCACCATTACTTGTAAGCAACAGATTTTAGGTGTCAACATGCTAACTTCCCTATCCCCCCACCAACATGACAAGTTGGAATATCACTTGGAAATACAATAAGAGGCATGCTTTTGAGGCCAGCCATTCTGCCCCTTCTCTTGAGTTTGATGTTGAATTCAAAAATCCCTTAGATGATGTTATGGGTTGAATTATGTGTCATGCCCCTCCAGATTCATCTGTTGAAGTCCTATCCTCCTCCCTACCCAGTACCTGAGAATGTGGCTTTATTTGGAAGTAGAGTTGCTGCAGATGTATTTAGTGAAGATGAGGCCCTATGGGAATAGGGTCAGCCCTTGGTCCAGTATGACCAGCATCCTTATGTAAAAAGGCAGATCTGGGGACACAGACATGCACACAAGGAGAATGTCATGTGAAGGTTGAGGTCAGGCTGCCACAAGACAAGGATCTACCAGAAGTTACAAAGTTCTGTAGGGTCTATAGGAAGTTCTATAGGAGAAAGAAATGGCAACTCACTCCAGTATTCTTGCCTAGAGAATCCCAGGGATGGGGGAGCCTGGTGGGCTGCCATCTATGGGGTTGCACGCAGTCAGACACGACTGAAGCGACTTAGCAGCTTAGCCTAGGGTCTATGGGGTCACAAAGAGTTGGACAGTACTTAGTGATTGAACAACAACAAAAAGAGAGGGACCTGGCACAGATATTTCTCCGGTACTCAGAGGAAGTGTAGCTCTGCCAACACCTAGATCTTGGACTTTTAGTGCCAGAACTGAAAGACGAATTTCTGTTGCTTCGGCTACTTGGGAAGCAAGTGGTACTTTACTGTGACAGCTCTAGCAAACTAACACACGTGACATTTCGACCCTGTCACCTATGGCTGGTCAGGTATTCAAACAGTTTCCTCCCTGACAAGGTCATTCTGGAAACTTTAGAGCACTGTGGCTGTTTTTGGAAGAGAACACTCTGAAAATTGTGTGTGGGTTAAGTGTGGGAGGAGCAGGTGCAAAATGTAGAAGATGAGCTCATGGTTGGCTTATTTTAAAAATTAGCTTAGGGTCAGTTTAGAAAGATCATCCCTGCAGGAAGAGCCGAGAATTCACAGCTATGGGTCTGACCCCTGTCTGCTCCCCTAGAACCATTTTCAGAGCTTAACCTGAGAGCGTCCCAAACTTATCCCCAAACCACAGACCCCATTCTGCTCTCTCCCTGACTGACGCTCCCAAGGTCTGCAGTTTGCTTCCAGGCTCCCCGAGTAGCTCTGGGAGCCCCTCATTCTCTTGAGTCACGGTGGAATGAACTTCTTGAGAACTTTCTGAGGTGGGCAGGGGTACCAGTAATGGGTGCTGTCTCATGCTGCATCTTGCAGGCACGGCTGGTAAACACATGGAGGAAAGCTTTTGTTTGCAACTCTATCATACCTACTCTGGGGAAGATGAGGTTTTCTGGAATGTTCTATTTATATCTTTTTGGTGAAGGGAGAACTGGGAAGACTTTTTTTACATTATTTCCTACAAGGAATACTTTGTAACCCCAGTCCCTCCCCGCTCCCCCACCACCCCTCCCTCCCCTAGCTTTCTATAAGTAAACCAGATCTGTTCCCTGAGGACAGATTGTTCCAAATTGGTAACAAGATGTGGAATTAATTAAAATACAACCCACACACCNGTAACCCCAGTCCCTCCCCGCTCCCCCACCACCCCTCCCTCCCCTAGCTTTCTATAAGTAAACCAGATCTGTTCCCTGAGGACAGATTGTTCCAAATTGGTAACAAGATGTGGAATTAATTAAAATACAACCCACACACCAAAATAAAAACAAGTAGCCTTTTCTGAAAAGTAAAAGGGCCCATGTTCCACTGAAAATGTGTTTTTTCAGGGTATCAAACTCAACTGCACTGTTTGGTACTTGAGTGAATATGAGCGGGGCAGCACAGTGCAGAGAATGCATGGGCCTGGGCGAGGCGGATCTGGCTTCTAGACCCTCCTGCTGGCCGTGTGGGTGAATGACCTCAGCCACGCGAGGCTGATGCTGTCCCCAGCGGGGTCGTTTAGTGGGTGAGATAAGAAGATTTACTTGATGTCCTGAATAGGCCTCTGGCACATGTAGATGTTCAGTCAAAGGTAGCTTTTCACATTCTTCCTGGTTGGCCTCAGGCGACCTGAACCCAGGGCACAGCCTGAACTAAGAAGAGGCCTTTGAGTTTGAAGGGCAGCATCCGGGTGCGTGCCTAGTTGCTCGGTCGTGTCTAACTCTGTGCAATGCCCCCATGGACTGTAGCCCCCCAGGCTCCTCTGTCCATGGGGATTCTCCAGGGAAGAATACTGGAGTGTTGCCATGCACTCCCTCCTCCAGGGGATCTTCCCAACCCAGGGATCGAACCCAGGTCTCTGGTGTTGCAGATGGATTCTTTACTCTCTGAGTCACCAGGGAAGACCTTAAAGGGCAGAGAAGAGCCTAAAACTCTAGGAGTTTGCTCAGCAGGAGGAGAGAGTAATCTTCAACCCAGAATTCAAGGTAATATTCAAACTCTGAGTGACCTGTAATGGTGTGGGTATCAGCCTGTAGGAAACGATGCTGGTGCCTTCAGGAAAGGGTCCTGGAGCCCCTCAGGGCCAAACCGCACCTTTGGGTTACTGGGGTGTGAGATGCATACATGGTCCACGGAGAGAGGCCAGGGTACTGGGCTGGCAGGAGGACCCGGGGAGCTTAGGGCCATTGGCCAACTGAGACAGGAGAATTACTCCTGGATGTCAGCCCTGGCCAGAGGTAACCTTCAGCTCAGTACCACTGCCTTTAAATTGTGTGTAAAATTAAATTTAGGGTTGTTACAAGCTCAGACTCTGGTTACCCATGGCAACCCTGAGTTCTCTCTAGGTTATAGCAGATTTTAAACAGAGTGTCAGGAGGCTGCTAGAAGGTGTTACTTGGAGAAATGACTGCAGGTAGTGATGCAGGAGACTGCAGGAAGGAAGAATTGCCAATTATAGCTTTGTAATGTAGTCTCTGGGGCCATTACACACAAGGGTCCTCCTGCCTGCCTGAATATGCCCATAGGCACCCAGTACTCTACCGAAGACTGTATATATAGTAAGAGGTAGTCATCCTGATGACCTAGAACATTCAGGAAAGGTTAAATTATATTCAGTTTGCCATTTAAGGAGCCAGAGAGGCGTGTAATACACTTCTGAGAGATTTCCATTACGGAAGGTTAAAAGGAAAACAAGTTTCAGCATTTAAAATTCAATTATCTGGAAACTTCATCAAGTGGAACAGCCCATTCCCCAAGGATGCGGCATCAGTGGAGCGTTGCAAGGGCCTTACATTCGTGCCCGCTTCATTCTTCTCTGCCTGCTTGCCCCACGTGCTGTTTCATTTCATGTCATGCTTTCTGGAAAGCAGCCCAGATTTCATCCAACTCCTATTTTCTCATTGTACTGAGCAGGAAACTAAGGTTCTGGGAGGAGGTTTCCCGGGGTCAGGAGCAAGGACCAGAATTCAGGGTCTCTGACTCAAATTCTAGAACTTTTTCTTCAACACTATAGTAACCAAAGAAATTAGATTTCTTTCTTTTTTTTTTTTTTACACTTTACTGTTGGTTGTAAGATACAAATTGAAAATCACATTTTCCTGCATATTTCTACATCCATTCTCTAAATGGATGGTAGTTACATCTAGAACCTTCCTTCTCAACCAGAGTTTAACTCTTAGCAGCTTCATCAGTGTGTAAGTAAGTGATGGCCGTCGGACTGGGCTTTCCCTCAGGTCTTCCGCAGGCTTTCTGGACAAGGCTGTGGCCCATCCTCTGCCATCGCCTGCCACCTTGTGGTTGAAAGCAAGCATGCCACTAAGGAGCTTTAGTCCAGCTTATCATTAGGCTGTGCGGGATTTCTCAGCTGCACCGTTAGGGTGTTTCCAGCCTTCCGAGCTCTCTTCTAGAATGGGAACATCTGAGCCATCCCTAAGCAGAGGTGACTCAAGCACCATCCCCCTCCTCTGGGTACCTGGTCTCCTCGTGCTGCCCGCAAGAGGTGCCCCATCCTGGCTCCCCCCAGGGCAACCCCTCCCCACTACACTCAGAGCCCCTGTCCCCTACAAGCAGACAAGTCGCCAATCTGATAAACCCACTCGTGCTTAGCTCTTGGTGACAGATGGTGGGGGGAAGTTGTCCGTCCGCAGCCCAACTCAAGTCTGGAATCAGAAAGCCTCAGGGGAGGGTGAGTAGCAGGCAAAGCCAATGGGTGGATTCCTTTAGAAGCCTAGCATCTTTGTGCACCCTCAGTCACAGCCTGTAGGTAACTCCAGGGCCACTTACAGAGCGTATTTTCAAGGTTTGTTTGTTCTTTCTTTTTTTTTTTTTTAAATTGGGGGATAATTGCTTTTCAATGTTATAGTGGTCTCTGCCACACTACAATGTGAATAAATATATATATAATATACATATATATTATTTATATTTTATATATTTATGTATAATTTAATATGTATATTATATATTTATATGGTTATATAAATATATATTAAAATACTATGTATTTATATAATTATACTGGTTTATACTGGGGGCAGGAGGAGAAGGGGACGACCGAGGATGAGACGGCTGGATGGCATCACGGACTCGATGGCCATGAGTCTGAGTGAACTCCGGGAGATGGTGATGGACAGGGAGGCCTGGCGTGCTGCGATTCATGGGGTCGCAAAGAGTCGNCATATATATTATTTATATTTTATATATTCATGTATAATTTAATATGTATATTATATATTTATATGGTTATATAAATATATATTAAAATACTATGTATTTATATAATTATACTGGTTTATACTGGGGGCAGGAGGAGAAGGGGACGACCGAGGATGAGACGGCTGGATGGCATCACGGACTCGATGGCCATGAGTCTGAGTGAACTCCGGGAGATGGTGATGGACAGGGAGGCCTGGCGTGCTGCGATTCATGGGGTCGCAAAGAGTCGGACACGACTGAGCGACTGAACTGAACTGAGGGGATATATATACACATCAGTTCAGTGAACTGAACTGATGTGTATATAAATCCCCTCCCTGGGTCTGTTCTTGTGAGGGGAGAGATTATATTAAAAGAGCCACTTTCTATGATTTAAAGAGGGGTAAGGGTGCAGAGCTCCATTCAGAGATGCTCTTTAACTTCAGCCCAGTAACCTGCTTCTCTTGGTAGCCCCATCAGGGCTGCTACTGGGGGACTGATTTCAACCATGGGAGATGGAAAACCCAAGTATTCCACTTGAGACACTCGCTTTGAAACTCTTAGCTGTACTTTTAAGAATCATTGTAACTGTAAACCAGAAAGAGAAAGAAATGCTGGGAGCATCTCAATGTGATCATTGTGCCACCAGCCTGATTTCGTATCCTCCTCTCTCTGGACACTCTGGGGCCATTTTCAAGAATTTTGACTCCTACTTCATCTTATGTCCAGATAGTAAATGAGTGATAAATATTTTTGTTCTCTTATCTTGAGCACCAGACGCCCTGAAGAGGTTTTCTTTTTCTTAAGGTGACTGTCCAAGCTTTAGCACCTGTTTTGGCCCTTGTCCCTCTTCGATCTTCTGGAATGAAGACAGATGACCACATGGCCTGGCTTAGATGTCCCTAATTAACCTGTTTGCCAGGCCCAGAGGTTCAAAGACTTGAATCCCTGTGTTTTGGGGTCCACCTAGTGGTTGCTGCCTGCTTGTAGGGGACAATAAAATCTGATATTATCAGGACACATATGCGTGTGTATGTGCAGTGTATGATTTTGCAGTTTATAATAAGACATGGGGCTCCCCTGGTAGCTTGGCTGGTAAAGAATCTGCCTGCAATGCAGGAGACCCTGCCTGGCTCAATTCCTGGGTTGGAAAGATGCCTTGGAGAAGGGATGCTGCTAAGTCACTTTAGTCGTGTCCGACTCTGAGTGACCCATAGACGGCAGCCCACCAGGCTCCCCCGTCCCTGGGATTCTCCAGGGAAAAGCACTGGAGTGGGTTGCCATTTCTTTCTCCAATGCATGAAAGTGAAAAATGAAAGTGAAGTTGCTCAGTCATGTCCGACCTAGCGACCCCACGGACTGTAGCCTACCAGGCTCCTCCGTCCATGGGATTTTCCAGGCAAGAGTACTGGAGTGGGGTGCCATTGCCTTGGACTCCAGTATTCTTGGGCTTCCTGGATGGCTCAGACAGTAAAGAATCGGCCTGCAATGCAGGAGACCTGGGTTCGATCCCTGTATCGGGAAGATCCCCTGGAGGAGGGCATGGCAACTCACTCCAGTATTCNGCCTACCAGGCTCCTCCGTCCATGGGATTTTCCAGGCAAGAGTACTGGAGTGGGGTGCCATTGCCTTGGACTCCAGTATTCTTGGGCTTCCTGGATGGCTCAGACAGTAAAGAATCGGCCTGCAATGCAGGAGACCTGGGTTCGATCCCTGTATCGGGAAGATCCCCTGGAGGAGGGCATGGCAACTCACTCCAGTATTCTTGCCTGGAGAAGCCCCAAGGACAGAGGAGCCTGGTGAGCTACTGTCCATGAGGTCACAAAGAGTTAGACGCGACCAAGTGACTAAGCCCACAGTACAAAACAATGGGTTTTCAAAAGCTACATAGATGTCTTCGTGAGATTCTTCTTTGTCTTTCTCCAAAGATTTGAGAGTGTGAGTTGTTATGCTGTTTAAAGTAAACGATGTGGAGCTGTCACTGTTAGTGGCATTTTGGATGACGAGGCTTTCCAATGTTGAAATGCACAGAGCAACACCCAAAGGTGTGAGTATCTGGGTCTCTCTGGGTCACAGACAGCTGGAGGCAGGGGTATCAGCGATAGTCTAATTAGCTGGCTTATTCCAGCAGAAAAAGAATGATTCTATCATTTATAACATCTCTTGGGCTTAAATTTAGCCTTTCCGGGTCTGGGGGATGGCAGAGGGAGATGGTGGGCTAGGCTCTTTCCCAAACTGAAGTGTGTGTTTGCTGTGCCCTTAAGCTGGACTTGAAGGCTAGTCCATTTAAATGGGGCTTGGATTTATTATGAAACTTTGACCTTTGGGGAGACAGATATACTTTCACAAATGTCCCTGAAGGAGGTCTGAACTATTATCAGGGGAAGAGGAAGTAGATGTCTTTAAAAACTCAAGCTCCGTTAATTACAGGTCTCTGTAAAACTGCATGGCAAGTCTAGAGGGTTTTCCTGACTCAAAGGTTTTGTTTAGTCCCCATGTGCATTGCTGGGAGGTCCTTGTCTGACCCAGCAGAATAGGCAGAGAGGGCATCAATGATAGTCCCTGGAAATGGTTCTTGCTCTAGAAAGTTCATCATCCAGGTGGGATGAGAAGATCCATGGGGGAAGGGAAAAAGTTATTAACCTCTCAGGACATATTTTTATCTTAAAAAAATAAGAAATTGAGCTTGGCTAATATTTTAGATATGAGTTGACATTGGCATCCTTAATCTGTATGTCAGACATAAGAGGGTCCCATGTCCTGTGTGTTATGCGACATATCCTGAGGGAAGAGATTGTGACCCACAAAGGCCTGTTCACTGATTAATTCACTTTTAACTCATTTCAAGGATCTGTAGCTTATGTAGGCTCACTCAGAGAAGTAGGCTTATGAATTAAAGTATGTATTTTGTTGGATTTAAATTAACTTTACCAAATGAACAGATAAACTAAAATTCTTGAGGGGCTAAAAAGGAAGATTAAAAATAATCATCGCAGGTGCAAGCAAACCATGAGAAAATGGCTGGGTCAACCCTTGCTTTACTGCTGATATGTGCTTAAACACGTTATAAGTCAAACCAATGACACTCTATTCAGATCGACAAGAAATCAGACAAAAAAAGTAAAGGTTGAAGCTTTCGAAAGACTATGTGAAATACAAATTTTCAGCCTCTGTTATTAAAGAAAAACCTCACCATAAGCATAGATTGTGCCTTGAGATAATCCCTAATGATGGTATAAGGCCATGATAATTAGCAAGATATTTAAAATCTAAATATCAACCACACGCATACAAATAATGTTAAATGTTTTAGCAATGTTACAAACTATGCAGTGCTAAATCTAGTCCAGAATTTTACTAAACTGAATATTTTAAGAGCCTCTTTGAAATTTCTTTTTACTTAATTGCTTACGGCAAAAAGTCACACGCCATGAGGAAAACACTCCTTCTTACTGATGCCATTTTAAAAAGAACTAATATAATATATGGAAAACAATATAGCTATACCATAAAATGCCCAATTTTGTCTGCAAATTCTGCTGGAAGGTGCACAGAAACCTTACTGAAGTTTTAAGGAAACAGTTTGCCTTGTGGCAGTTTGCTGTGTGGCTGGAAATAAAGCGTCGCTGATTCTCACATGTTCCAAATAAGGATATTTCCTTGGTTCTGCTTCCGTAATGTGATAGGACACCTACTTATTCGTGAGTCACTAAAGAAAAGAGGTACCAGAAAAGATATATTTTCAAAAGGCAATGACTTCTTTAGTTAAAATAATGCTTTATGGAGAAATTATATAAGGTAACAGCTGCTTTGATTCAAAATTTAAATTCAGGGTAAGGTTATAAAAATAGGCCAGAACATGAAAGTGATTCACTGCATTGGTCCTAGGAAAGTTGAGACAGCAAAGAAATTAAAGTCGGAAGTGCCAAAAATGCTAAAGAATGTCATCAGTTTGGTTAATTTTGTAAAAAGAAGACTTTTAAAAGTAGTGGAATTTTTATTCTTTTCTGTACTAAGATGGGGAATGACCGTGGAAATGTTTTACTCTGTAGAGGTCTGATGTTTATCTTGAGGCAAAGCATTTAGAGTAATCCAACTTTTAAGATGGCTGTGCAGTATTTTCCTTCTACAAAAAAGACAGTTGTTTCAAATTTGCCCACTTTATCTGTGAACAAGTAGTTTTCAATGGCCTGCTTCCTGGAGGCTATTTCTGCAAGCACACACACACATAATCTGTCTTTCCGAGGTAAAGATGATATTGAAAGAATGAATAAGGAAGTATTTGGAAGCAACCCAAATGTCCATCAACAGATGAATGGATAGAGAGGGTGTGGTACATATATACAATGGAATATGACTCAGCCATAAAAAGGAATGAAATTGGGTCATTTGTAGTGATATGGATGGACCTAGAGTCTGTCATAGTGAGTAAAGTAAGAGAAAAGCAAATATGGTATATTAACAGATATGTGTGGTACCTAGAAAGATGGTACAAATGAACCTGTTTGCAGGGCAGGAGTCGAGACACAGGCGTAGAGAACCGGCACGGGGACACAGCAGGGAAGGGGAGCATGGGATGAACTGGGACAGTAGGACTGACATATATACACTGCTGCTGCTGCTAAGTCGCTACAGTCGTGTCCGACACTTTGCTACCCCATAGACGGCACCCACCAGCTCCCCCGTCCCTGGGATTCTCCAGACAAGAACACTGGAGGGGGTCATATATACACTACCATCTGTGAAGTAGATAGCTGGTGGGAAGCTGCTGTATAGCAGAGGGAGCTCAGCTCAGTTCTGTCTTGACCTGGGCACAGGGGCGGGATGAGGAGTGGGGTCAGAGGGAGGTTCAAGAGGGAGGGTATATATGTATACTTACAGCTGATTCACTTCCTTGTACAGCAGAAACTAATACAACATCGTAAAGCAATTATACTCCAATTAAAAACAAAGCACTAACTACTACTTGAAAGAAATTCATGCTATAGAAAGAGCATTTTCAAAATGGATTTTTGGAAATGTTTCCATGCTTATTACTTTTTTTTTTGCCAAAATGTTATATATGCCAACAAAAAGTTTCATAGGCACATATTTGAAATCTTGAGAACAAAATTTTCTATTTTTTAAATCTTCCATAGAGTTTTACAAAACTTATGTTAAAAATTATTTTTAAAAAACAGTACCTCCCAATAACTTGGCAAAGAAAACCCCAAGTTGAAAATTAACACAAAATTTTAACTAAAACCTTTGCAAAAGTGGATAGGGCTGCAAAATGAAAACCACTTTTTATTACGTGCTACCGCTAATGTGCTGTTTCCATTTGGGTCTCCCTGTCCTTGAGAGGTAGCTTCAGCTATGGCAGACTTTAAACCCAACATCCATTTATTTTGAACTTAAAGTCATACTTGTGAATTATCACATTCCAAAATGTTAAGCCAAGTTTTTGAAGCCCTTGGAGTATATTTAACTATATAGCTTTAACTAAAAGTAATATTCACTGTGTATAATTTATTTTAGAAAGGTGGAAAAGATTTTAAAGTATTAAGCACTTCATATTAAGTGTATATTTTAAAATTTTAGCTTTTACATATATGTTTGATAATGTGTATATGTACTAGTATGTGTACATGTTTAATAAATAAACATATGTATATGTATATATTGGGTTGGCCGAAAAGTGTGTTTGGGTTTTCCATACTTTTTGGCCAACCCTGTGTATGTATGGGCTTCTCAAAGTGGCTCAGAGATAAAGAATCTGCCTGCCAACTCGAGAAACATGGATTTGATCCCTGGGGTTAGGAAGATTCCCCTGGAAAAGGAAACGGCAACCCACTCGAGTATGGACAGAGGATACTGGCGGGCTATAGTCCATACAGTTCATGGGGTTGCAAAGAGTCAGACATGACTTAGTGATTGAGCACGCACACATGCCTGCACACACACACACACACACACACACACACATGGGGTGCAAGCTTGTATCTTTTTTTTATTTTTCTGAGCATAAGAAGTCAACAATTCTAGAGTAGTCACCTCATGATATAAAGGTTAGCCCTAGCCGCTACAGAAACGTCTCATTTGAGATTTGTGGGATCTAAATGTTTCCCATCAGTCCAGCGCCCAGCAGTCCTCCTTGACTGGCTCTCCAGAGAGCTGGCTTCCTTGGGCTCTGCAGGCATGACCCTAAACCTTTCCGGTCCCTCCACACTCGCTGTCTGGTGGCCCCTGAGTTCCGGCCGTGGGGTGTCCTGCTCAGCCACCCCACCAAGCACAGATACCCTGGCCCTGCTGCTCTCCCTCCTCTTGCTAACTGCTTGCTCCCTGGACCATTTTGCAAGCTCTCTTTGTCTGATTATTTCTCCTTTTATTCGTTCCAGAGCAGCATGTTTATAAAGCTATTAGTTAATGTTTCAGGCTCCCAGTCCCTCTCCCCACACTAGTCATTGTTTATTTCAGTGGCAACACTAAAATAGCATTGAAGAGGCATTTCAAAGAAAAGAATGACTTGCAATTCTACGACTATAATTCTCAACTCCCTTAATTTTTCTATGTTAATATTTAATCTGTGACCATGCGAGTGTAGCCCTCCCACCCTAACTCAACAGATTTGTCTATTTCTATCTCATCTATGTTCATCAGCAATATCTATTCTTCAGACTACCGTATTTTACCATTGGTGAGTCATGCTTGTACATGGCAAAACATTCAAGTAGAATAGAAGGACAGTGACTGAGATTTCTCCCCAGTTCAGACCCCTCTCTCTCGTTTCTAGCTATACCCCAGGGCCCCACTCTGTTACCAGTCTAGGAGTATCTTTCCAAGACTTCTCTAAACACATCCAGGTTCTCTGTGTTATTTCTGCTTTACACAAACAGGAGCACACTATCCCTGCTATTCTGCATCTTAATTTTTTTTTTAATTTGAAAACCTGTCTTAGCGATAGGAAGAACATAGTTTCTTTCTCCTTTTCAACAGCTGTATAATGTTCTACCAAAGGGTTCTAATATGATTTGTTTAATTGGTCACCAATTAATGGGCATTTTCATTGTACAGCCTTTGCTGTGTCAACAATTCTGCAGCAAATCTTATGTTCACAAGTCTCTGTGTACTGTGCATGTACAGTTAAGTGAAGGATGAATTCCTAGATGTGGACTCCTCAAAGAAATCCCATTAAAATTTTTTAATCATTGCAAATTGTTTTGCCCAAGATGTTACACTAAATTGTATCCCCACTGACAGTATGTACAAGTATAGTTTTTCACAGTTTCACCAATGCCAATACTTTTAAAATATTGAATTATAATATGTATAGAAGTCTGTATTATCTTTCTTCACGTTTTCAGACTCAACCCACCTAAATTAATAGTCTTGATAAGCATAGTCATTAGCAATAATTTAGGTAAGCATGCTCTTTCTGTCATTCCCATTTTTTCAGTATTTATGTGTAACACTATATTTAAAATGCTTGTGACCAGAACTTTTCCTTTTGAATCCTCCTCCCAGGACAGATTCCCTGAAGTGAAGGTACTGTGTCAAAGGACATTCTGGCAAATTGCTTTTCACAAATAGCTTTTCCAAATTATACTCTCAC
>SJYX01022140.1:70016-108737 GCA_006410675.1 Oreotragus oreotragus | reverse complement strand
ATTTCATTCTGTTACTATTTGTCTTAAGTAAGCAGTGATTAAAAAAAAAACCAAAACACACACCTCAACTCTCCAGGAATCTTTGCTCTTCAGAGCTATCTGTTGGTATTTCATAACTCTGATAGCCCAGTCAGGTCTCAGTTGCTTTTGAGACAAAGAAAGTACACTCTCCATGTTATGACTTAGAGCAAGACAGTTCAAATCGTTTCTATGCTGGAGTCTGTCCAGAGTACACAGGCCAGAGGAGGCACAGTGGGAAGGTGGGCACTGCTGTGTGGGCAACACTGATGCAGTTGTTGTAGCCTGAGGCCACTGCAAGTTCTTTTTTCTTCTCTGTGCTGCTCTATTTAATGTTTGTAAAAGTGTATCTTTTAGCCAAGGATCTTGGCTTACTGACTAAGGGCTGAAGTTCATCTAGGGAACTTACAGATAAGTCATCTTCTCCTTCAGTGATTTTTAAATCTGATATTTAGTGTTTCATCAACAGCACTGAAAAAAAGCCAGAGCTTAATGGTTTGGGTTGGGAGAAGACGATGGCACCCCACTCCAGTCCTCTTGCCTGGAAAATCCCATGGACGGAGGAGCCTGGTGGGCGGCAGTCCATGGGGTCGCGAAGAGTCGGACACGACTGAGCGACTTCCCTTTCACTTTTTACTTTCATGCGTTGGAGAAGGAAATGGCAGCCCACTCCAGTGTTCTTGCCGGGAGAATCCCAAGGACGGGGGAGCCTGGTGGGCTGCCATCTATGGGTTCGCACAGAGTCGGACACGACTGAAGCGATGCAGCAGCAGCAGCAGCAGGCATCTCTGATTAGCTCAACACCTAAGACGTAATGAAAACTCAGTATATGTTTGTTGAATAAGATAAATATTGCTTCTTAAAATGAAAGTCTCAGGTTGTGTAACCTGAATCAGTCCCATTATTTGTGGCAGTAGCATCAGTGATTGAGAATGTAGTCCTAAACCCCAGGGGACCCAGATTTGGAATTTCCATAATTGTCCACCTGAAAATAGATAGAAACATTATATGTTATGTGCTTTTTTAATTTGCTGTGCATGCAAAAAGGCGTTCTATATTGGTATTCCCAATTTACCAATCTGACTTACATGTTTTAGAATAGATTGAAATGTATCCTTACAAAAAATAGCATCCTGGTGGTGTTTGTGGAAGCTTGTTTCAGTCTTTTCTCCGTAAACAAATAGTAGTGTTTTTATAAAAACAAAATAAACATGATTTTTGCAAATTTGCACAACTCAGTCTAAAATCCTCCTTTCTCTCTCCCACCATGATAGTGCTCTAATGACAAAAGTAGAAGGATGGGCAAAGGATTATCTGACCACCTCTAGGAATTCCATTTAGAAAAAGATGTCCAGTCTATCCAGGATTATTATAAATTATGTAAATTAACTCACTTTTGAAAGAAGAGAAAAGGTATATTTTAGTTAATTGCCCCAAATAAAAATCTATATAGTAAATATTGTAATAACGATCTCTAATGAGTTTTCAAACAGAATTCACATCCCTAGACCCTCCCCTCAAAATCCATTCTCACCATGTCTTTGTTGTGCCTTCTCGATGCTGCATTGGTCTGAAACACTCATTTTTGAAGATGGGAAAGCATAAACCTACTAGATGAAATATCTCCCTCCAGGTCACATGATCACATGACCTGGAGGACCCCCTCGTCCCCCAGGATCTCTCACCCAGGCCTGGGCCCCAGCTCTAGAGGACTGGCGGACCAGCTCTCTCACATCTCCTGCACTATTGCCAACAGCAGGAAAACAGGAAAAGGTCATAATGTTTGAGTTCCTTCAATTCGCTTTTAATTCCTTTCCTCTCCCACTGAGGTCGTCCTTGAGGACTAGCTCTGTTTTCAGGGGGTACAGAGTCTTAATTTATCATTGCAGTTCTCTGGAAGAAGACTTCAGAGTTCAGAGCAAACAGAAAGATGAATGTTTGCTTTGGGGATCTTTCATCACTTTATCCTTAGTAATGACTGGAGAAGAAAAGGGGTTTGCTCATAAGTTATAAATCGTCATGCAAAGAGAAAATGTAGTAAAGCAAAACAGATTTAAGAACTCGTTGATGGTGTCCTAGAGTAAATAATTGAAAAATCTTTGGATTATTGTTGATGCTCAGATCATAAAGAGATTTAAGATTTAGAACTCAGATCTTCTGCCCAAAAGCCAGGACTTATGGAATCTGAGCTTTTAGGTGGCAAAGAGTAATGTAATTTTTATTTTCAAGAATTTTGTTTTATTCTGAAGTCTTCTTTGACTGATAGCTCAGTTAATAAAGAATCTGCCTGCAATGCAGGAAACCCCGGTTCGATTCCTGGGTTGGGAGGATCTGCTGGAGAAGGGATAGGCTACTTACTCCAGTATTCTTGGGCTTCCCTGATGGCTCAGCTGGTAAAGAATCCATCTGCAATGCAGGAGACCTGGGTTTGATCCCTGGATTGTGAAGATCCCCTGGAGAAAGGAAAGGCTACCCACTCTAATATTCTGGCCTGGAGAATTCATGGACTGTATAGTCCATGGGGTCGCAGAGTCAGACACGACTCAGCAACGTTCACTTTCTTTTCACTTTTCTGTGACTGAAAAAAAAAAAAACACCTTGTAAGTTTAATTACAATGGACCCTGAAAATGCCGTGCCCATTTAGAGCTTTCCTCCCTCAATATGTGTCCAAGGTGTAGTCATTTTCACTATATTTTTGAAGCCTTGTTTTGATTTGCAAAGTTTGTATTTGTTGTCAAAATGAAAAATATTTATTTATTTTAAAAATTAATTGTTATTGGAGTACAGTTCCTTTATAACATTGTGTTAGTTTCTCCTGTACAGCAAAATGAATCAGCCACACATAGACTTGTATCCCATCCCTTTTGGACTTCCTTCCCATTCAGGTCACCACAGTGCATTAAGGAGAGTTCCCTGTGTACCTGTTTTATACAGAATGAAATATTTTAAACGGTAAGAACAGTGCATACACAGTTCATCAAGGCAAAAAGAAGAAAGTGACCACCTGTAATCCTACTACCTGGAGGTATATACTGCCAATACTTGAGGTATTTTCTTCTGAAAGCATGAGCACCGATGCACACATCCATGCACGCACACACACACCCTTACAAAGAATGGTTTGGTTGGTTTGCTTCTGTCTATTTAAGAGCGTAAACTTAATGAATCCTGATCCTATCACTTATGAACTGCATAACAATGGGCAATTTTTTAACCCCACTAAACCAAGGTTTCCCTAACTACAAACTGAGGTAAAGAGCGATTCCTGATTTCTAGGGTGATAGGAGAGTAAATGAGGATGTGCATGTAAAGGGCTTATGACAGTGTCTGACACCATGAGCAGTCAACAGATGGGAGCCATCATTAGCTTGTAACTTTCTCTTGTCACTTCAGAAAACGTACACCACCACCAGCCTTTTGGTAGCTCTGAAAAACTACTGGTTCTCACCAATTACGTCTCTACCTTAGTGAAGATTTGCATAGATGTGAACACGGGTTAGATTCCTGAACCCACAGGTAGAGTCACTGTTAATAATAATGTCTGTGCTTACTGCAGCTCTGTGCCAGCACTCCACACATGTCAGCTCAGTGATTGCTCACAGCACCTCTTGTCCATGACTATCATTATACCCAAACAAAGACGAGAGAGTCCAGGCTGGCAAAGAAGAGACAGGATCCAAACCCAGGTCCGTTTTTCTTCCTGGGCTGCTCACTACGACACAGCCTCTGAAAGCCCAGCACATCCTTCCAGAAGTACTGAAATATGTCTGAAAGCAACCTCCTGGCCAGGGCCGAGCTGGTTCTAACACAGTAACAACTATCTGCTCATCGTGGAAGGCACCCTGGACCGGAAGTCAAGAAACCTGTGTCCCTTGAAGTTCCTAAATCCTTCTCGTCACTTTCTTTTCCTTTGGAGTTGAAGAGGGTATAATAATTATCTATCTTACCTTTCTCATGAGGATGAAGTGATAGAGGAAACTGATCAGAATCCCTAGTAATATGATGGAAATTGTAAATAGCAATGACATCATCTACCTCTCTACCACCATGGCTCTCTTTGGTGATGATCTTCTGGTAATTCAAAATGTTTTTTCCCTTTGATATATTAATAAATCTTTCTTGATCTCGCTAATATCCTTCCTTCCTAACCAGCCCACCTGGGGACCATCCAAGTCTCATCATATTCTTTTAAGATCTATTTTTATTTTTTAATTGGCATATATTTCCTATACAACGTTGTGTTAATTTCTGCTGTACAACGAAGTGAATCAGCTGTATGCATACATATATCCCCTCCCTCTTGAACCTCCCTCCCATCCCTCTAGGTCAGCACAGAGCACAGAGCTGAGCTCCCTGTGCTATACAGCAGCTTTCCACTGTCTATCTATTTTACACGTACTAGTGGATCACAAAAAAATCTACAAATGATAAATGCTGGAGAGGGTGTGGAGAAAAGGGAATCCTCTTGCACTGATAATGGGAATGTATATTGGTACTGCCACTATGGAGAACAGTATGGAGAGTCCTTTAAAAAAATTAAAAATAGATCTATGACATGACCCAGCAATCCCACCCCTGGACATCCACCCAGGGAAAAACCACAGTTCAGAAAGAAACATGTACCCCAGTGTTCTCATCAGATCTTGAATACTACTCTGTTTCCCTCTCTGAGCTTTATCCACAGTCTTTTTTTTTTGGTTTCCTTTATTTTTTTAATTTTTATTTATTTTATTTTACTTTACAGTACTCTATTGGTTTTGTTTTTTTTTTTGGTTTCCTTTATTTTTTTATTTTATTTTATTTTATATCCACAGTCTTTCACAATCCCAATCTCTGTGCAAACTGGAAACTAATTGCAAAGTTATAGCTCCTCTTCATGTCCTTTCCCCTGCTGCTGCTGCTGCTAAGTCACTTCAGTCGTGTCCGACTCTGTGTGACCCCATAGACGGCAGCCCACCAGGCTCCCCCATCCCTGGGATTCTCCCGGCAAGAATACTGGAGTGGGTTGCCATTTCCTTCTCCAATGCATGAAAGAGAAAAGTGAAAGTGAAGTCGCTCAGTCTGTCCGACTGTTAGCGACCCCATGGACTGCAGCCCACCAGGCTACTCCGTCCATTAGATTTTCCAGGCAAGAGTACTGGGGTGGGGTGCCATTGCCTTCCCCGGTCCTTTCCCCTAGACATACATTTATGAATGGGTTAAACTCTCCACTCCTGGAGTAATGCTAAAGGGCCCTTTTTGTGGCACCATTTAATAAACATCATGGCTTTGTAAACAACACGATCAAGATGTCCCCTGGGACTCTGGGAGGAATCCAGTTTATTCATGTGTGAGAAAATTGTTCAGGGTTTTATCTGATACCTTGCTTTTCCCAACCAGGGACGTCTCTGGCTAATGGAGAGCAATGGTAGACCAGACCAGAACTAGGATTGGGGGTCCTGGAGTTGCTTTGCTGGATGTATTTCCTAGAGTTAGAGAGCATGGGACAGTTAGGAAGAGGAATCTGATCCTTGAGGTGAATTTGTAAGACTTAGGGAACTGCTTACTAGCCCTTCAGTGTTTCCTTAATGTGGTTCACTGACTTGTAAAGAGGAGATGTTTTGATTTGTCATCATAAGACAGAGCAAGTCAAGGTGAAGCCCTCGATTGAATGGTAATTGCTTGGGAACGGAAGAAGGGTCAAAATGGCTTAACTTAATGATGCAAAGAGTGATCATGGGAAGAGAATTATAAACTGAGCGAGGAAGGTTGGGCAGAGACAAGGGACTTCAAGTGAGCTATAAAGATGTTTGCAAACCTGTCCTTGTAAGAGATGTCCATGAGAGTGAGAAACAGAGAACATAAAGGATATTTTCAAGAGTTCCAAGTTTTAATTATGTATGTGGGTTTTGTTTTTTGCATAATTATTTGCCTGTTAAGAGTAGATACAATTTTTCTAAAAACGGAGTAGCAAGTACAAAGTAAGTTGTCAAAACTGTATTTATGGAATTAAAAATCCCATAGAATCTTTGGGAATAACTACTAAAGAAGTACCCATTTTTCACCTAAAATTCTAATTTTACTGGGTCTCCTGTGTTGTGTCTGGAGACCTTAGCACAAACCTGTAGAAGGAAGGGCACCAGCCCCGAGTAGATGAAGGCATCCAGGGAGAGGGCATATCTCTAGGATACTACCCATTTTGATTCCACTAGAGCATCTGTGGGCTTCCCAGGTGGCGCAGTGGTAAGAACCCCCCTGCCAATGCAGAAGACACAGGAGACTCAGGTTCAATGCCTGTGTCGGGAATATCTCCCAGAGTAGGGACTGGCAGCCCACTCTAGGATTCTTGCCTGGAAAATCCCATGGCCAAAGTAACCTGGTGGGCTCTAGTCCATGGGGTTGTAAAGAGCTGAACACAGCTGAGGGACTGAGCACGCACACAGGGCTCGCTGCTGGGAAGCCAGCGGGCCAGGGTGGGGTATGGTCCAGAAGCCCTTCTGGGTAACACAGGGCTCACTGCTGGGAAGCCAGCGGGCCCGGGTGAACAGAGGGCTCACTGCTGGGAAGCCAGCGGGCCAGGGTGGAGTATGGTCCAGGCCTGGAGGTGGGCAGTGGCTACAGTGGGTGTTCCGCTTCTGAGTCTGTCCTGGTCAAGCCCGAGTTCTTGCAAACAGGTCAAAATAGAAGACCCCTGTGGCCTGGAACAAGTCCAGGGAACTTTGGCTGGTCCAGGGATCAGGACAAGGGGAACACGGAGAAGGAGCTTGACGGTGTAGGCAAGGGAGGTAGACACAAGGACTTGCTGTTATGTCCTTGAAGGGAAAACATCAAGTCATATGCAGTTGACAGGAATACACATTAATGGGATTAAGGCTGGGTGGAATTCTCTACCAGGTTAGCCCGAAGTTCACGAATGCTTCTTGCAGAGGGTGGGACTGTTTTATTTTTATAACATCTCTTAAATAACGAGATGGATTTAGGAAATCATATAGAAGGGAGTAGCTGCTCCACATAAGTGAGCTTACCCCTGGGAAACTTTCAAGATGGTAGGGGAGGGGCACTTTAAGCCCAACTTGTGTGAAGTCTTGACTGGATGGAGTGGTGGGATGAGCTAGGCTGTCGTGAGAAAAGAGGGCAGCGTAAGATGTTCTGAAGGCTGTGAAGACGAAAAAATCAAAGTCTATGCTTGAAGTTACGAGTAAAGTGAGTGTCAGCCTACACCTTGGAGTGACCAAATGTGAAAGAAGTACAGTGGTTGCTGAGGAGGTTTGTGCAGGCAGCCACAGCAGAGAGGGGGTGCTGGTGGGGGCTGGTGATGAGGAATCCAGGGAAATCATTTTTGTAATTAAGGAATTCTGTCCTTCAACAAGCACCACCAACCCTTTACTGAGAGCTTTATCACCTGGGAGCACTAAGGCTCCAGAGATGAGTAAATTCCAGTTTCTACACTCAAGGGACTGACGGTCTAGCAGCAGCAGAGAGCTATACACAGAGCCAGGCTGGAGTTTCATCTGAGATACAGCGGAAGTGTGGGCCTACAGAGACTCCAGAGGCCAGGCGCCATCTTGTCTTGCCCGGACTCCTCACCCGTCTCCATGCCTCCATTCCGCTGCTCCCTTGAGCCAGAGTGATCATTCTGACATGGAAATCCGTTCATGCATTCCTCCGCTAAAAGCCTTTTACGAATGAAGCCCAAGCTACCGCCTCACAAAGCCCAGTTTCTCCTCACTCTGCCTGCCCTGGACTTCTCTAGTGGTTCAGTGGTATAGAATCTGCTCACTGGGTTGGGAAGATCCCTTGGTGAGGGGAATAGCTACCCACTCCAGTTTTCTTGCCTGGAAGATTCCACAGACAGAGGAGCCTGATGGGCTACAGTCCGTGGGGTTGCAAAGAGTCCCACAGGACTGAGCTACTAACACTTTCACTTTCACTCTGCCTCCAGCCAACCCTACTTGCAGCCATGTTGAACTTTTGCGTCCTCAGAGCACAAGAGCCCCTGTCTGCGCTCTCGACTTTGGCACTTGCCAGTTCCTCATTCTGGAGTCTTTTCTTCATTGTGCTAATGCCTGCTCATCCTCAGGGCTCAGCTTCCAGTCACGTCTCTGGAAGCCTTCCCTGACCTTCCAGGTCTAATTAGGTGTCCCTGATGGACTTAGCAGCTACTCCATACTTCACTGTAACTAACGCTTGTTGCTTTTCTTCTTTAAAAAGTTTCGGCTGTGCTGCATCTTTATTGCAGTGTGCAGGCTTAGTTCCTTAATCAGGATTGACCCCGCGTGCCCTGCATGGGAAGGCAGATTCTTAACCACTGGACCACCAAGCAGTCCCCACCTGTTGCTTTACTTGGCCTGTGGACATCTCTAAGCTCACTCGGCCCATGGCCAGTGCTGCTCATGTTTTCTCAGCACCTAGTGTGGCCCTTCGGGGAAGGCAATGGCACCCCACCCCAGTACTCTTGCCTGGAAAATCTAATGGACGGAGTAGCCTGGTGGGCTGCAGTCCATGGGGTCGCTAACAGTCGGACAGACTGAGCGACTTCACTTTCACTTTTCTCTTTCATGCATTGGAGAAGGAAATGGCAACCCACTCCAGTATTCTTGCCTGGAGAATCCCAGGGATGGGGGAGCCTGGTGGGCTGCCGTCTATGGGGTCGCACAGAGTCGGACACGACTGAAGTGACTTAGCAGCAGCAGCAGTGTGGCCCTTTGCTCAATAAGTCACATCCTAAAGTAGTTTGCTAAATTAGACTTTTTCAGGGTTTAGGAAGAGACTTGTCCAGATTATCTTAGGTGATTGGGGGTCTATCAGAAGGATCTCTGCCACGTGCAGGCAACTTGGGGATTCCTCAGCATTCCCAAGGGGAGATGAGTTATCAAGAGAGCCAGTTATCAAGACAGCAGTTAGTTTTTTTTTTTTTTTTTTTAATGATTTATTTATTGGCCCGACCAGGACTTTGCGGCTGCACTCAGGCTTTCTCTAGCTGCGGTGAGTGGGGGTGAGTGCTGTACTCGTCGCTGGGGGTGCAGGCTTCTCATCGCAGTGGCTTCTCTTGATGCGAGCACAGGCCCTAGGGAGCACGGGCTCAGTGGTTGTGGCGCCCGGGCTTATTGTTCCTTGGCACGTGGGATCTTCCCAGACCAGGGATCAAATCTGTGTCCCCTGCTTTGGAAGATTAGTGTTGGAAGATGAACTGGTTTTCTCCAAGAGACCAAGGTAGGGAAGTGTGTGTTGCCTGAAGCAATTGGCTGCTCAACATCATCAGATTCTCTTGTTAAGCATCAGTAGCCTCTGATGACAGAGAAGGCAATGGCACCCCACTCCAGTACTCTTGCCTGGAAAATCCCATGGACGGAGGAGCCTGGTGGGCTGCAGTCCATGGGGTCACTAAGAGTCGGACACGACTGAGCGACTTCCCTTTCACTTTTCACTTTCATGCATTGGAGAAGGAAATGGCAACCCACCCCAGTGTTCTTGCCTGGAGAATCCCAGGGACGGGGGAGCCTGGTGGGCTGCCGTCTATGGGGTTGCACAGAGTCAGACACGACTGAAGCGACTTAGCAGCAGCAGCAGCAGCAGCAGCAGCCTCTGATGATCAGGAAAGGCTGAGAACGCTAAGGCCTCAGGGTCAGGTGGCAGGTTACCATGGGAGCAAGTCCTTGCCTCCTGCCACAGGTAGAGCGGGTGTTAGCAAGGAGTGTGGAAGTAGTCCCACTGCCTGCTTGTATTAAGTTTGGCAGCATCTGTCCTGCTGTTCCTGTAGGTGCTCCAATGGGCCCCTTGTAGCAGGCTCACTCTGAAGGGCCTGCAGTAGTCCTCTGACTTTAGAATCACCTGACTTTATCATCAGACCCAGGGACAGAATCCTCCATTAATTGGGGGGACCCCACACGCATGGAGTCTCACCGATGAAGCAGTAAACCCTGCATTCTTCCAGCTCAGCAGGCAAGGACAGATCTTTCTAACCAACTTATCTCATTCCACAGATGGAAAACAGTATTTCTAACCTCCATTTCAGAAACTGCAGAACCTTCCGCTGCAAATTTAGGTAGTAATATTTCAGATGTGTGCTGGGTGCACTCTGATCAGTACCCTTCAAACGTCAGCTCATGGCCTCTGGAGTGTAGATTCCTACTGTCATCACTTGATAGCCTATATCAAAATATTTTAAAATAAATCTCAGATGATATAAAGAATGGATAGGAACTTTCCAGGCAAGGGACAGACATCAGCAAAACTCCTGAGTGAATTCACAGGTTAGCTTTTCTTAGTAGATGTGAATTAAGCCCATGTAAATAAACCAGGAGGAACTTAAATGTCAAAGATTTTTTTCACATTAAGGTCCATAGGAGTGGCTTGGCATCTTTTTTCATTTGTACAGTGGGAATAATAATAGTATCTGCCATGTGGGTATGCTGCTGCTAAGTCGCTTCAGTCGTGTCCGACTCTGTGCGACCCCATAGATGGCAGCCCACCAGGCTCCCCTGTCCCTGAGATTCTCCAGGCAAGAACACTGGAGTGGCTTGCCATTTTCTTCTCCAATACATGAAAGTGAAAAGTGAGAGTGAAGTCGCTCAGTTGTGTCCGACTCTTAGCAACCCCATGGACTGCATGTGGGTATGAGGGGGAGGATTAAAAGAGAATACAGAGAAAATCTTGCCATGATCCCTGGTACATAATAAATGCCCAATAAACATTAGCTACAATAGTTTTTACTGTTGTTGTTGTTAGTACTAAGATAGTAATAGTGGTTTTCCCAGTGCCTAAACCAATATCTGATTCATAGCAGGCACTCAACAAGTAATTTTAGAAATGAATGTTTTCTATTCATTCATTCAACAACTATTTGTTGGGCACCTGTATGTGCCAGACACAGTGCTAGTCTCTGGGAATAAGATAGTAAACAAGGCCACTGTCTGTAAGGGTAACCAGACAAGTGAATGGGCAGTGGAGATGCTATTGAAGCTGCAAAGATGGCCTCCAGTGTATTCCAGGGGAGAGTCAGGGTGGGAACCCAGCAGGTGATGTCCAGAGAGATGAATAGGAATTGGTTAAAGGTGAATCCAGAAGGTGGTTAGAGTGCAAAGGATAATCCCAGCTTAGATATTTTCAGGCACCCAAGGCAAGAAAGAACCTATCTTGCTCTTATAGTTCCAGGCAGGTAATTTAGTTCAGGTACTTAAGCTTAAAGATGACTAGAAATTCAAGTTAAGTTTTAGATTGTCTCATATACAGCTACACAAAAAATCATTCATGGATTCTGACTGTAAAAGATGAAGAATTCTTGAATTCTTAAGAAATTAAGAAGTAGATGTTGCCACTCAGTCTGCAGAATGGGAGATAGAAGAAACTTTTGGATTTCCGGTTTGTGTTAATGCGATTCATGCTGTATCCCAGAATGTAGACTTTTATTCTTGGGTTTCCAGTTCTTGCAACCAATCTTACTGAACCTGTTGAAAGTTTCAAGTAATGACCACATGTCCTTTTTGCTTCCACTGTGTTTTTCAATCCACGTTCTGGATGAAAGTTCACCTGACTGGGCTCTAGGTAGTATATGATTGTTGCAGGGGTGGTGATTGACTAGGGTAGAGAGCTGAATAAATTCTTCCATGGTCTTCTGGCTGTTATACTGTATCTTTAGGGTGGAGAATAGAATTAGGTGAAGGAGCATTTGTAGACTAATAGCTAAGTCACTTGGGAAGCCACCAGTGAGAAGGAGCTGGCCTTTGTCTTAGTTCTCCAGCTCTCCTCATGTGATCAAATTTAACATCACTTTCAGTGGGCTCAGACCCCAGTATTATATTGAGTCTATTTCAGAATTCCTTTCACTGAGCATGGATATTTGAAGGTTCTGGTTCCAGGTTAATTGTGGTGATTTAGTTGCTAAGTCGTGTCCAACTCTTGTGACCCCATGGGCTGTAGCCTGCCAGGCTCCTCTGTCCATGGGGATTCTCCAGGCAAGAATATGGGAGTGGGTTGCCATTTCCTTCTCCAACCAGAACCTTTGCCATGAAAAGACCACACTCTCAAGTGTTTTCAGTGAAGTATCTTGCTACTAAGTCGCTTCAGTCGTGTCCGACTCTGTGTGACCCCAGAAACGGCAGCCCACCAGGCTCCCCTGTCCCTGGGATTCTCCGGGCAAGAACACTGGAGTGGGTTGCCATTTCCTTCTCCAATCCATGAAAGTGAAAAGTGAAGGTGAGGTCACTCAGTCATGTCCGACTCCTAGCAACCCCATGGACTGCAGCCTACCAGGCTCCTCCATCCATGGGATTTTCCAGGCAAGAGTACTGGAGTGGGGTGCTATTGGCTTCTCCAGTGAAGTATCTTAGAACTCCTATATTCACTTACCCATTTATCCAAAGGTTTACTCAACAAAGATTTACTGAATACCTCCAATAAGCACAGTACGAAAAATAAGGACAGGGAAGATAATGGAAACCTTTATTTTTGATACATTTTTAATAGCTTACAGCAGAGTGTCTCAACCTTGGCACTCTTGCTACTGATATTTTGGATGGATAATCCTTTATTGTGGGGCCTGCCCCATGCTTTTAGGGTGTTTAGCAGTATTCCTGGTCTCTATCCACTAGATGCCCATAGCGGCCCCCTGCCACCACACACACACAGTTGGGACTATCAAAAATATCTCCATACATTGCCAAATGTCCCTTGGGGGTCAAAATAGCTGGTGATTGAAAATCACTATCTTACAATATCAGGCATCATTCCATATTTTATCCTTCATATACATTATCTCATTTAATCTCACCTTTTCAGCAAGCCCTTAAGGATTATAGTTTGAATATGAGAACAGGAAGTGTTACATGATTACCTAGAGTCCTATGGGTAATAATTATGAGATTTGGACTTTAGTTCTAGATCTTCCCTATTCTTCTATATCCCCAGACTGCCATGCAACACACAGTCCTGACTTCAAGAAACAAGATCTATTGGATTTGCTTGGGTATTTCCATAAGATGGTACAAAAAAATTTGAACGAACTTTCTGGCTAACCCAATAGTTGGAGAGATGTGTTATGAGTCAAGTCACAGTTGTGTTCATCGCAGAATAAGTGATGTGAGCACGCAGGAGAAAGGTGCATTAGGAAAAAGATCTATTGGATTTGCTTGGGTATTTCCATAAGATGGTACAAAAAAATTTGAACGAACTTTCTGGCTAACCCAATAGTTGGAGAGATGTGTTATGAGTCAAGTCACAGTTGTGTTCATCGCAGAATAAGTGATGTGAGCACGCAGGAGAAAGGTGCATTAGGAAAGTCAAGGATCGCATCCTGCAGAGATTAGAATGCTCTTTGAATATTAATGGGTAAATATTTCAATTTGGATAGTGATTTTTTTTGTTGAGCAGTGACGAGAGTTAAGATTTGGACAGGTAGCATCAGATAGCAATTAAGAGCAGGTGCTGGTTCCAGCTGGAATCTGAGTTCCAGCTCTTACTAATTGTGTGACCCATGAGCTAATTAGGGAATCTTTTGGCTCAGTTTTGTTTTTGATGGGTTGATAATAATAGTACATATTCTTAATAGTACATGCCCTCCCTGGGGGAAGGGCATGGCATCCACTCTAGTATTCTTGCTTGGAAAATCCCATGGACAGAAGAACCTGGGGAGCTAGATTTCATAGGGTCGCAGAGTCTGACATAACTGAAGTGACTTAGCACACATTCTTAAGGTTATAATAACAATTTAACGAGTTAATATGTAAAGGGCTTAGAAACAAGACCCAACATCCAGTAAGTTCTCAATAGATGCTGACTACTTAGTATCTGATTCTGTTGGACTTCAAATAATTTAGAATCTATATGGTAAATAATGGGAGTTTTGAATCAAGGCCTGCAAAGATGTTCCACGGGTATTGCAATCCCCCTTCCAGTGTTCATGCAAAATCATAAATTGGTTATCTTTGGGTCAGAAACCAGTGTCTGGCTCTAGAGCTGTTCCTAAAGGACCTGTTCAAATGGCTCAACATCTTTGTGGGGGCTTTGGGGTTGAAGCATCTAAGACATCTTTCCAACATCTTTCATTCAAAAGGAGAAAGAGGCAGCTTGGGCATCTGTTCAGACATTCATTCACTCATCCATCCATTCAGTCATCATTTACTGAGTACCTTTTTTATTCTAGGCATCATGTTTCTATTAACTACATCTGGAACACCAGTAAGTCACCCCTCTGGCCATGTGTTGGCTGAAAGTTTATTGGATAGAATTGTCACTGTTTAGTTTTAAGACAATTCAAAGTTATTTCTGTGGCTTGTGTTAAAATCCTGAGGTTTCTTCTTGTGTTCCACTTGGTACCACTGCTGGGCTTTTTATTTTATGGAGATCTGATGGCCCTGGATGTGGTTGGGGATCTTCTCCTGGGAATTTCCTCTTTCTTCCCCTCTCCAGCTTTTTATAGCTACATAAGGTTTAGATCTGTTCACAAACACTTGGGTAATTATGCCCCTCTCTGTTTATAAACTCAGGATAAATTGTCCTAATGGGAAAATATCTGTCCTTTGCCGTAGTTTAGATCAAGGCTTTTAATTTTTTGTTTGTGTGTGGTTCGTTTGCCTTTCTAAAAATCATTTTGATGTCTGTTTCACTTATGAATCATCTATTGTTGATATACAACAGCACTCAGTAAACCCCACTAAAAATCTATTCTTGATCTAAAAGTAGTTGATGCTGGGAAAATGTAACCCATACATATGCCTTTCTCATGGATACTGAATTAAAGGAAACAGTTGGATTTTAAGACTCTTAGGGAACATCTGATAAGAGGCCCATAGAAATGACCCACCAGAGCTTTGATCACCAGCATGCTGGAGAAACACAATTCAGCTCAATTTGCTTTAAAGCATCAAAGTCATAATGCATCTGTATTAATTCATTTAACAGTCATGAAACACCTACTATAAGCAAAATTAGACTATAGATGAATAGCTAGGTGTTTCTTATTAATAAAATATAGATAGATTTTTATTAGATTTTTAGCTTTGTGGGAGACAGCAAAGCATACTTCTGATCAGAAGGCAAAGTCAGCCCTTCCTCTACGCTGGGAAAAAAACAACTATGTTTCCCAGGCTATGCAAACGTGTGGAAGACTTGTTTTTTAATCAGTTTGCACCAACAAGAATACATGCTTCCTTTTGCAATGTTTTCTCCCTCCCAAGAGCTAAAACTAGTCAACAAGAGGCAGTAGTGTAGTGGTTAAGCATACCCTTTTGAGTCAGATTAAATAGGTTTGAATTGGGACTCCAACATTTACCAGCTGTTGTTACTTAACCTCATTGTGTTACTTAACTGTGCTGCTGCTGCTGCTGCTGCTAAGTCACTTCAGTCGTGTCCGACTCTGTGTGACCCCATAGACGGCAGCCCACCAGGCTACCCCGTCCCTGGGATTCTCCAGGCAAGAATACTGGAGTGGGTTGCCATTTCCTTCTCCAATGCATGAAAGAGAAAAGTGAAAGTGAAGTCGCTCAGTCTGTCCGACTGTTAGCGACCCCATGGACTGCAGCCCACCAGGCTCCTCCGTCCATTGGATTTTCCAGGCAAGAGTACTGGGGTGGGGTGCCATTGCCTTCCCCGTTAACTGTGCTACTTAACTCAGTTTCCTTATGTTAGAATAAAGCTAATAATTATATCTACTTCACAGGGATACTGAAAAAATTAATGAAATAGGCAACCTACATAAAGTAGCTAGCACAATGCCCAACATAACTATAGGACGAGTTTAATTCATAGCTATTATTATCATCATCAACTAATATTTGTGTGCTCATTAAACAAAAAGGAATGCTATCCTGGGGCTTCCCTGGTGACTCAGTGGTAAAGAATGCACCTGTTAATGCAGGAGACTCAGGTTTGACCCCTCCAGTCGGGAAGATCCTCTGGAGAAGGAAATGGCGACCGCTCCAGTATTCTTGCCTGGAGAATTGCATGGACTGAGGAGCCTGGTGGGCTACAGTCCACGGGGGTCGCAAAGATTCAGACATGGCTTAGCGACTAAAAAACAACAGTGATGTCCTATATATAGAAACAGTATAGAGGACTGCATCCATAAAATATGCTTACCAGTGTCAGAAGTTGAGCATATTTTTAGAGATACCCACCCAGTAAACCGGAAAGGATAATCTGGGCTCATCTGGGATTTCAATCCAGGACCTCTCGTACCCAAAGTGAGAATCATTTCCCTAGACCAACAAGCCACCCCTCAACATGCAGGAAACTAAGATTAGGGCTTCTGGTCCCATCACTTCATGGCAAATAGATAGGGAAACAATGGAAACAGTGACAGACTTTTTGGGGCTCCAAAATCACTGCAGATGGTGACTGCCACCATGAAATTAAAAGACACCTGCTCCTTGGAAGAAAAGTTATGACCAACCGACACAGCATGTAAAAAGTGGAGACATTACTTTGTCAACAAAGGTCTGTCTAGTCAAGGCTCTGGTTTTTCCAATAGTCATGTACGGATGTTAGAGTTGGACTATAAAGAAAGCTGAGTGCCAAAGAATTGATGCTTCTGAACTGTGGTGTTGGAGAACACTCTTTGAGAGTCCCTTGAACAGCAAGGAGATCCAATCAGTCCATCCTAAAGGAAATCAATCCTGAATATTCATTAGAAGGACTCATGCTGAAGCTGAAACTCCAATACTTTGGCCACCTGATGTGAAGAACTGACTCAATGGAAGAGACCCTAATGCTGGGAAAGATTGAAAGCGTGAGGAGAAGGGGATGACAGAGGATGAGATGGTTGGATGGCATCACTGACTCAATGGACATGAGTTTGAGTAGGCTCTGGGAGTTGGTGATGGACAGGGAAGCCTGGCATGCTACAGTCCTTGGGGTTGCAAAGAGTCGGACAAGACTGAGTGACTGAACTGAACTGACCCAATAAACAAAGGTCTGATGAGATGTGCGAATATGTTTGAAGAGAGAATCGTATTCTCACAGCACCCTGTTTCTGCCTTAGGGAACACGGATCTTAGGACCACTGCCCCCCACATTAATGGGGTGATGAGAACTACTGCAGCCCTATAAGGAAAGGAAAGGAGTTCTCCAGCCTGGCGTCTGCTGGAACATGAAGCTTATCTCTAGGATGGAGTCTGAGAGGTGAAGACTGCACAGTGAGGTCAATGTCAAGTCAGTTACCATTAGCATCAAGCATGTCTTCTGTGCCTCTGACCCACATTTTAATGTTGCATTTTGAGTCTTACCTCTTCTGTCTTCTGTAGAGATGAACAACAGCTGGTCGGTGTCCTCTCTATAATAACCTTTCAAATGGGAGGGGAAGATTGTTAAGTTTGCCTTTAGGCACTTTTTCACTCTAGACTAAACAACTCCAAATCCTTTAACCTTCCCTCATAGGTTCTATTTTCTCTCTCTTTAATCATTTTGGTTTTCCTCTGGACCCTTTCCAGTGTCTCCACTTTGCCCTTAAAATAAGGGGCCTCAGACTGGACCTACCATCCTATTAAGGGTCTGTCTGCTGCCAAATTCTTTATCATGGGGGAGGGAGACATGGGGATATACTTTCCTTTCATGTCAGACTCCCACCAAGCGAATTCACCCCGCTGTTGTATTGCTTATTTCTTATCAGTACAACACACAGATTCCTTTTAAATAACACGATGTTCTGTGATCCTCACATCTTTGTCAGTTTTTTTCCAATCTAGATATTAAGCCCCTTTTATGCCTGTCATTTGATCATCACCCCTCAGGATACTACTTTTGTAATCAGCCGTCACGCTGAACTTGAAACTTTTTCATGAAACATTTCCTTCATGTGTTGAAGCCAATTTGGATTCTCCTAGCATATCAGTAATTCCCACTGCAATTAATATTATTTGTAGACTCTGGGTGTGCTCAACACAATTTTAAGTATTATTTAAAGCAGAGCTAGGGTAAAATTGGAGGCCATGTTTTAAGCACCCTTTTGTTTACTGAGCCGTTGATCTCTTTTCCAGTCTGCAGTGAAACCCAATGAGGAAAAGACAGACCAGATCGTATCTTTCTGGCTTGCTGATGAGAATGTCATATGCATTCAAAAGCTTTCCTGAAATTAAGATGTTGTACAGATGTGGTCAAATTTTAATTCTCAGCACATACACACCCTAAACTGAGCTTAGGCACAGAGTTGGTGGAGGAAGAGGGAATATTTATTTGCATTATGCTTAAAATCATGGATTTCCTTTAAACAGCATTGATTTGCACATCATAAATTACATACCAGATGGAAGGAGCAGAGAGAGTTAGAAAACTGGAAGTGGAGAAAGCAATCAGAAGGAAGAAAGGGAGCCCTTCTGAAATTATTATTAGAAGACTATTCAATTTGAACCTAATTCCCATAAAATTTATCAGATATGGAGATGCCACATAAAAGTATGCTAATTAATCCACCAGGACTACCACCTCCTGGCAGAAGAAAGGGAAAGGGAAGTGGGGAGGAGCTAACATTCACTGGAACCCTTAGAATATATTGTAAGGCAGTCACTTTCTGTTAGAGACTTTTGATACACTTGGCTTTACCTAAAATCATCAGCCTAACTTGCTTTGATCCAGGAATTGCAATATTTTGAGGACTGGCTTGCGAAAGCTTGTTCTTACTGGGCACATGTACTGTTCTCGTAATGTCCACTGTCATTGTTGGTTGCAATGCCCATCCCTCCTTGAGATATCCTTTATCCTGGGGTCTTGTTTCCTTCCAGTATTTCCAAAGGAGGCATGTCTCTGGCTTTGCTGTTGTGCCAACCTGAAGGAAGCAACTAGGGGTGATTTCAGGGCTGGTGATTATGATCAGTACTTACCATGTGCTCTGTGGGCTGCTTCCAAGAGTGGGCAGATATCCAGGAGAGCCTGGACATGGATTGGCCCCTCCCAGGCTCTCATTACCCTTTCCAGTGGCAATAGTGATACTGAGAACTGAAGCTTTCTTTTGCCTGCTCCTTTTTAATTAATTGCTTTAAATTCTACCAGATTGTCCATTGAAGAACTACCGGACACCCAGGAAGTGAACCATAGCTTAGAGACACAGGGGTGGGGAGCCGGACTGGGGGCAAGATTCTGGCATGAACCCGATTGGGTGGGGTGGAGTGTGTGTGCCTGTGTGGCACGCAGCTTCAGGCTGTAGGGAGATTTGTGCCTTTCGACCACAGGAGGTCCCCAGATCTGTCGTTCCTCCTGGGAGCTCCAGCCTGGATCCCTTCCGAAGCCAGGTGAAAACGTGTTTTGAGCAGAAGTTCCTTGATGGTTTGAGGTTTGGCACAGCGATGCTTTTCGTTTTCAACAAGTGTTCCAAGTGGGGGAAAGGAATAGAACACAATTGAAGTTTTGAAAAGCAACCTTTTCACGCAATGAAATGTGGGGCGACCCCACCCTCCTCCGCAGGCCCTCACCCTTGCTCTAAGAAAAGCAAACACTGTTTTCCTGTCTTATTTGTATTCCTATTAATTTAAGACAGGAAGCCCTCAGTGGGTGTGATGTAAACAATTCAGCCTCGTGGGTCGGGCTTCCTCATCAGTTTGCAGCTGGAGAGATGTCTGCACGGCCCGAGCCCATTCATGCCTCTTCCGGGGATGTCTCGTTGACTGAACCCCGCAGAAGGCGGGAGGGGCGCGGGAGCCCGAGAAGGTATAAAGGAAATGCCTCAGTCGTGCAGTCACCGGCGATTGTCATTCAGCAGTGGTAAATTTGGTTTCTCCAGCAGAAAGAATCTCACTGCAGCTTTCTGGAAAGTTGCCTGCTAGCTTGCCCAGTGCGATGGTTGTTGATTCTGGTGTGGGGCTCCCCCTCACCCCACCCCACCCCACCCCCAGGAAGGACCCATGCTGCCGCCGATTATGAAACGGAGCGGTTATGAAATGAATTGATGTCGGGGAGCTGGAGCTCCTCGCGGCGGCTGGAGGGAGAACTTTTGACCGGGCGAGGGTTTATCTGGGTGGGGCGTTTTTCTCCCCAGACCTGCTCCCGGTTACCGCTGGAAGCTCCGGAGCAAGTTGACATAAACAAAAGGTGTCTGCATCAGAAACCCCAAACTCTCCGAAATCTCCCCGGTGCGGTTTCCTTTTCCGACTGCGAAGGGGGTAGGGGTGGGGGGAGTGACCGGGGAAGGGATTCTGGAATGCCGTGGAGTTTTGACAAGTGAGCCAGGGGAGTGACGAGGCGAGCCGGGATTCCATTACAGTCTTTTTCAAAACCTCCCCAGCCGGGCTTGCGGAGGGGGGCGTCCTCCCGCAGACCTGCGGCGCTCGGGGCTCCCCGCGGGAACCGTGCTCCGGAAGGGCCGTCGCGGGGCGCGCAGGGGGCCGGCTTCCCGGGCGGGGCGCGCGCTGAGCGGCCCCGCCCCGCCCCGCCCCGCCCGCGCCCAGCAGGTGATTAGGCTCCGGCTCGGCCCCGGGGCGTGCGAGCCCCGCCCGCGAGCGAGGATTACCCGGGGCCGGCTGCTCCGGACCGAGCCTCCGCCGAAGACGTCCAGAGGAGGCGCCCCCGCCCCCGAAGGTGACTTCAGACCTGGAGGTAGGAATCTGCTCTAGCAGACAAAAACCTCAGGCGCCCCCCATCCGATCCGGCTTTGGGGTGCCGACTGAGGCTGCCTGCGGGGGTGTGGAAGCTGAGCACCAGCCTCCTCCGAGGAACACCCGCCGCCGCCGAACGCCCGCGGCGCTCATCTCGCAGACCCCTCGGGTGTCTTGTTTTTGATTTGGGGGATTTGCGTGTTTACGGATGGTTTGTGCTCCTTGGGAGGAGTACCGGACGAGGAACTGGTTTGTCAGTTACTAGACGGAAGGAGGCGCCCTGAATGTGTGTATGTGTGTGTGTGAGCGGCGGGGTTTGGGTCCGGGGGTCTCCAGAGCCAAGGTCCTGACAGTCACCGCGGAAAAGCAATGCTGTGGAAGTCCAGGAAGGGAGAGAGGGTGTCCAGCAGCCAGGCTTCTGTAAACGCTGCCCTCATCCCCCTGCTTCTCGCTACGGCCAGCAGGGAGTGAGTCTGGGTACAGCATAGCTGCCGCTCCTGCCAGCAGGAACTGTTTATGATCCCTCAAGTGCTTATAATCGCCTTTGGGGACAGGTCTTCGCCCTGAACTACTAAACAGCCTGCTTGGACAACTCCCCCACCCCTAATTCACAAAATGTTTTGACTGTCGCATTCATAAATCAAAGGTTTTAAAGATGAGGGCTTTTGGGAAAGAGAATGACATTTTCTGTCGTGTTGCAACTCTCTAGTAAGCAGTTTGTAAACACTAGGAGTGAAATTAAGTCAAATTTTGTCTGCTGAGATGGGGCTGGTAAAGAGGAGGGAACTACAGTTGTCACTCTGGGAACCACTTCTGGGAAGATAGATTTCTGTGAATGTAAATAGTAAATGCTTCTCATAAAAATAGGTCAGGCTAAGTTTTATATCATAAGGGGGATGGCATAAACTCTAATGGAGAAGTATCTTTAAATGCACATAAAATACAGTACTTTCAGCCTTTAGCCTTTGCATTCCTGTACTGTTTTGCAACTGTACATTGACTTTGCAGATCAATCGAAAAGGTACAAGGGGATCTTCCTTTGTACTTATTCGCTCAGTTGTGTCGGCTCTTTTGACCCCATGGACTGTAGCCCACCAGGCTCCTCTGTCCATAGAATTTTCCAGGCAGGAATACTGGAGCAGGTTGCCATCTCCTACTCCAGGGGATCTTCCTGGCCCAGGGATCAAACCCGTGTCTCCTACATTGGCAGGTGGATTCTTTTACCGCTGAGCCACATGGAAAGCCCCACAAGGGATTTTTCCTACCACCAAATGCTCATCTAGTGGTTAATCTCACTAACCTGTAGAAGGCCACAGCACTCTTCTTTTACTGAGGTGTTAGCAAAGTTAACAAGGCCCACCTACAGTTAATTGCTTTCAGGGCCTCTGGTCAAACCCATGGTCCCTCCTGTACTGCCTCTGGGATCCATAGGTAGGCGGGCTTTAGGAAACCAGGCCTGTGCCAGACTCTTAAAAAAAGAGTCCTCAGAGACTGCTACACAGAGAAGAAACAGAAATAGGATGTACCAGGTAAACTGATGGGGAAACCAGTGTGGACTCAGGGTTTCGGGCTTGCCCATGCCCTTTCACCCTTGAGCTCTGTGAGCTGGTGCAGCTGAGCGTAACTGTCTGAGGAGATAACCCATGGGGGAAGGAAGACAGCCTGCCTGAAGAGCAGCAGGGTGTCCCCAAACCGCCTTTCTGCTTGCCTTCTTTATTCTGTAAGTTGCCCAACCACACGCTTGGCCCGCACAGCTCCCTTTAATCCCATATTCCTACTAATCTCAATAACTCAGGCATGTCACACTCAGGAATTGTTTCCTTGAAGGGGAAGAGTGACCCCTTTCCTGCCTATTTCCTGGGCCTTCAAGTTCTTGTTGCACCTGCCTTGCCAGGTGCTCAGCCGTTGCTGCCTTTAGCATCAACTCTTCTTTCTGTCTCTGAGAGGTTTCACCAAATACCTTTGCTGCTTAGAGAAGCAGGTTCTCCTGATCTCTGCCTGGGTTTTCGTTCTGGAATCTGATTCATTGCCTGAGCTTCCTTTCTTTCCTTATCAAAGCTATTCATAGACATAATTGTAAAGCCATGTATTTCTAGAAGGCTTATACATAGAAACAGCAGTTATTTGACCCACCCCTCACCAACCTCAGCTTCTGTGCCCCAGAGACAAGAGCTTCCACCTTGCCCATGTTTCTGAATAGTAGGCGTGTCCCGCTCCACCTGGTTCATCCCTCTGGCTGAGCCTTCTGGTCTCCTTCACTGTGGAGTTGCTACGAGGGCCAGAGGCACAGCTGTCATCCTGGAATTCCTTATCACAGCAGGGATTCATTTGCTCTTCATGTGACATCCCTTGTTTTTTTAGATCCATGTCTTCCTCCTTCGCTTCTGCTCTCTTGCTAGTAACATCTTCTGGTAGTTCTGAGAAAGACTGCCTGGGAAATAAGTGTTTTGAGATCTTCGAAGTTAGATTAATAGTTTACGAGGGGTATGAACTCTGGTAGAAGTCTGTTCCTGAATTTGGAACGCTTTGTTCTTCCAGGTGCAGTATTGCCATTGAGATGTCTGTCATTCTAACTCCTGATGCTTTGAATATAATCATTTCCCCTTCTCTGAAAGATTTTCTTGTCTTTGTAATGTCCTTTCCCTCTGTAATGAAATCTCATTCAGTACACCTTGCTGTGTCTTTTTTTTTTTTTCATCAACTTACTTGGCTTTCAGTGGACCTTCTCAATCTGAAAATCATGTCCTTCAGTTCTGAACTGTTTTATGGAATATTAAAACTGATTTCTGTCCTTTTCTGGGACACATATTAAGTTGAAATGGGGCCCTCATACATTGAATCTCTAATTTTCTTACTTTTCCCCTATGTTTTCTCCTTTTTTAAAAAAGTTCTGCTTCCTGGGATATTTCCTCATTTTATCTTCCAAC
This sequence comes from Oreotragus oreotragus, assembly GCA_006410675.1. NCBI lineage: Eukaryota > Metazoa > Chordata > Mammalia > Artiodactyla > Bovidae > Oreotragus > Oreotragus oreotragus. The sequence continues at coordinate 85,296 of SJYX01022140.1, read as the reverse complement.
CCATGTATTGAATTCCCATGTCTGTCAAATTTCTTATTTCCAAGAGCTCTTTAAAAATCTCAAATTTTCTTTTTATAACCTCCTGTTCTCGTTTCATAGATGAAAAGCTTTTCAATCCTCAGCTCTTACCAGGATCACAGTGGCAGTTTCTTTGAAGTGTCCCTCTGCTCCCTGTGCTGTTTGTTTTCCTCTGATTTCCTCTTAGTTTTTGTTTTGGAATCTGTCGCATGTTAAAGGCTTTGCTCAGATGTCTGAGGATCCTGGAACTGACTGCTGAGAAGTTAACTGGAAGGTCTGCATGCCTGCATGGAGCTGACACCCAGGATCAGTTCCACCTTACCAAGAAGGAACACCTAGAACAGTGTTTTAGAACCTGGAACAATTCCTGGCACACAGTAAACTTTCCATTTAAGTTGCCCAAGTATTTGAATGATGTTGGGTCTGGCTAGGGCTCAGGTAGTAGTGATTACAAAGAGCGCCGCAGGTGAGTCACATGTGCAGCCAGCTGTAGGTTTATCCTGCCGAGGGATTTTATTGGAGGATTCCCACCTGTGGGTGAAAGGTCTTTCCCTCAAAAGAAACTGAAGAGAAATCCCAGTGCCGAGGGGAATTGGTGGCTGCTGCGTTCTATGAGCCAGACTCAGATGGAGACCAGGAAGCCAGCATTTGGTACGGAACCTTCTCCCATTTCCCTGTTTCTAAGTGCACCCCTTCTCTCAGCTACATTGAAGTGTCTCTGAGTCCACAGTTGCTCTGATTCAGCAGAGGAAATAGGTTGCAGAATGCAGGCAGTCACTTTGGAGCCAGGGCTGAGAGGGGAGACCCAGGGTCTGACAGCTTCTGGCACAGACTCACAGCCAACTCTCCAGCTTTGGGGCCCCTGACTCCCTCAGTACCTGGCGTCCCAAATTCCAGAGATGCTGGAGCTCTGCTTCCAGGCTTCCCATCCCACTGCACTCGGTGTCTGCTGTCAGTTACCGTGGGTTAGACCACTTGACAGCTTCCAAAATTTTGTTGCATTGTTTCCTCTTTTTATCTTTAAGAGTTTAGCAAACCTGTCCTGCCCTGCCCAGTTTAAAAACCTTTTTTCTCATTTCAGTCCATCATGGTTTACTGGCAAGTGACTCTCCCTTCTCCTCTCAGTCCTTCTGTTTTACACCCCTCTGCTGCGGGTGCCCCCCTGGAACAGAATACTAATAGGCCACGATGTACTGTCAGCTCAGCAGTGATCATTAAAGATGTCCCGACCGTGGATAGAGTGGTTCTTGGGCATTTATACCAGGTATGTTAGCATCTTCTCCATCAGGTCAGTGATTCTTCTTCTTGGTATGCGTGGAGCATAAGCAGAAGCATTTCTGAGTGGGATGCTGTGGCTTACCAGAACTCTATCTGTGAGAATAACCGTAGAACATGCTAACTCCTGAAATACATTCATGTTCATTCTTCCTTTGCTCCTGGCCAGAAGCCTGTTGCAGGCTCAGTGGTCACATGGACCTGGTAGCGTCCGTTATGTGAGATGATCCGTTCACTTCATTTGTGGGATGGTACGTCCATCCCACACCCCAGGGATGCGTAAAGGAAAGAGGATGTGATCTAGGTCTGGGCAATGAGGTGCGAAGGAATGTCTCTTGTGGAGCTTCTTGCGGGATGTGGGCTTATTACCAAAAAAAAGACACACAAAACAAACGAACCCTTTGCTTTCTTGGCGCACTGCTGTCTAGAACTACTGTAGGCATCTTGCCACCAGCCTTAGGAGAGAGCAGATCCCTGAGTGTCCTCAAGAAGCACCGTATTTCTCCACGCTTCCCATCTTGTGAGATGATGAATTTCCTCCTTGTTCAAGCTGTTTGGAATCGGGGTTTGGTATCATTTGCTGTCAAGCTAACACAGGTGGATGTTGATCTACATGGCGTCCCATTTCCAAAAGGAGTTAAGCACACCCTGGGCTCACCTTGCGGATCTGAGCTGCCTGATTCCTCATTCTGATTCCAGGGAGGATTCTTCTCTACTCTGGTGATTTCCAGGCAGATGAAAGTAATTTTACTCTCTCTTCCAACTTCAAAGGAAAGAATAACCAATGAGACAGTTGGAGAGGAAAAGAGGATTCCTTTGCTTTGGAGATTGCTACCCAATCCCAGCCAGAGAACTTTTGGGGGCTGTCACAGAAATGAAGACTGTTCTTAAAATCGAAAGGTCACGAGGACACCCCACGTACTGCAGCCTGTGAGAAGCCAAGCGCCTGTTGCCACTCACCCCTGCAGTGGTTGGGACTGGCAGGCCTGTTTGCACACTTGGTGTCATTTCCTCTGTCTTCCACCCTTTGTCTTCTGTGCATCCCAGTCTTGGGGAAGCTTGTAAGATGAAATAAACTCCGGAAGTGCTCAGTGGAATGCAGGAAAAAGCAGACGGACTGTTCCAGTTTTCTCCAGTCTGACTCAAGTGCAATGACTCTCTTGTCTTTTTATGATCGGGAGGCCCTCCTGATCTCTTCCATTCCCAGTTCAATGCTAGCCCGAAGGGAAGGCTTTGATTGTCCTTAGCATTATACCATCATCTTCCTGTTTGCATCCCTCACCAGACCAAGACTGTAAGGATGGGCACTTCATATTGTGCCAGGCACTATTACAAGCTTTACGCTATGAACTTAACCTCACAGTGATCCTATGGAGAGAGTACCATTATTATTCCTGCTTTACAGTGGAGATGACGTGAGGCACACGGTATTTTAGGGAAATTGCTCAAGGTTGTCCAGCTTTTCAGGAGTGAGGCAGAGATTCAGACGTTGGCAGTCTGGTTCTGTGCTATATAACATGTATGCTTCATGCTATATAATTCATCATTACAGCCGGAACACCCTTACACCATCTGTAGTATACAATAGGGATTCAGCTGTTACTGTGAGTGAATAAATGCAAGGATTTTTCATGTCATTACTGGCTCATTAATTTTAATAGCAGCATATTTCCCCATCAAGTTAAAGCACCATGATTTGTATAACTTGTCTCCCCAGGATTGGACATGTAAGTAGTATGCTCTAGGATATCCGAGACTGAGTTTGTCCTGAGAAATCTCAGACATGCGGTCCCTAATTGGGGAGTGACCATGAGGCATCTTTTAACCCTTCTCTTCCTCTGCCGTCCCTGCCCACTTCACCCTCCCCACTCTCTGCCACCCTGAGGAGCAATCCTGATCCTCACCCCAGCGCCAGGTTCCCATTACCATCACTGGAACTCTGCACAAAAGCAGATGGCATTACAGAGGCTTCAGTACTCCACACTTCCAGAACTTTCTCCGAGGGTCTCTGGTAAAGGTTAAGTATTAGTTGGCAGGGAGTTGACGTTTGAACTGTGGATCTCTGAAATGGCGCCTGCCAAGTGCCGTTTTCCAGGTGGTTTCTCATAACATGTCGTTTTGCGCTTTTGAATCCAGAGATAATGTATCCGACTCTTTCATTTGTTTTTTAAGACTTTTGGCTGACCTCTGGGATTCTTGTTTTAATTGCCAACTGATAGAAAATATAAATGGAAAAATGTGTTCATGTGCAAACTTGGGCCTTTATCTTTGGAAATTGGGGGTGGGTTAGGGTAGAGGGTTAAGGAAAATTTAAACAATTTTGTCTGGTCAGTGGATGCCTTAACTTCCTTGTAAACAAAAGTAAACATATCACCTGTCAATATGAGCATTTTGTAGAAACTATTTGCAATTTAAAATGTTTCTGTTTGTACACATTTACTTGAGGTTTGTTAGAAGACTTTGTTTAAGTTTAGATTAGGGGACCGCCCTGGGGGTCTAGTGGTTGAGACTTGGCACTGCCAATGCAGGGGTGCAGGTTCGATCCCTGGTCAGGGAACTAACGTCCCACATGCCATGTGGCATGGCTGCTGCTGCTGCTAAGTTGCTTCAGTCGTGTCCGACTCTGTGCGACCCCACAGACGGCAGCCCAGCAGGCTCCGCCATCCCTGGGATTCTCCAGGCCAGAACACTGGAGTGGGTTGCCATTTCCTTCTCCAGGGCGGGAAAGTGAAAAGTGAAAGTGAAGTCACTCAATTGTGTCTGACTCTTCGCGACCCCATGGACTGCAGCCTATCAGGCTCCTCCATCCATGGGATTTTCCAGGCAAGAGTACTGGAGTGGGGTGCCATTGCCTTCTCCAATGGCGTGGCTAAAAAAGATTTTAAAAATTAGATTAATCCTATGTGAGATCTTTTGGTAGGATAAATCGTTTTTTTCTGGACTTTTTTCTTTTTTTACGTTAGAGATGTATTTGGAACAAGTGGCGGCTCAGATGGTAAAGAATCCGACTGCAATGTAGGAGACTCAGGTTTAATCCCTGGGTCAGGAAGATCCCCTGCAGAAGGGCATGGCAACCCACTCCAGTATTCTTGCCTGGAGACTCCCCATAGACAGAGGAGCCTGCAGGCTACAGTCCATGGGATTGCACAGAGTTGGACATGACTGAGCGATTAACATGTTCACTTTCACTTTGAATACATCTCCAGCGTCTATGCGTGTGGGCATATATGTGTGTGTGTGTGTTCTCTCTCTTCCCTCAGGTCATTTTCTCCCTTCCTTTGGACCAAGTGTCCAGAACTACAACATCGAGGCTCCGTTATCCTGTTTCTGGTTGGGTTCAGGCAACAGGTACAGGCAGGGGATCAAAAGGCAGGAGGAAAGAGTGTTGGGGTATTTATCCTCCTCACTGTTCTCCCCTCAGCTTTGCCAAAGTCCTGACAATGGCTTATTTCTTCTGAACTCTTATGGACAGGTCGGGCTCATGACCGCAGCTCACACTATTTCCTCCCCTTGCCCCTCAGACCTGTAGGTGCTAATAGTTCCCCAGCTGTTGCCAGCTTCTAGGTGCTTCATCCTCCTGCAAATATCCCCTGTATATAACTTTCTCGAGTTCAACCCTTTTGAGTGTCTCTTCGGTTTTCTGCTGGGAACCCTGACTGACATCATCCATATGGCCACGTCTTTCTCATAGAAAATCATGATTGTCATTTCTGGCTCTGAAATACCGGTCGCATTTACTTGAGCACATCTGAATTTGAATCATATCCTGTCCTGTCCAAGAGTTGTCATCTTATTCTTGCGTCTCTTCTGTCTTTTCTATTAGATGGTGAGGGACAGGGAACTGCATTATCCTGCCTTTTCCCTATAATGTCTAGTACATATGGTGGTAACAACAGTTGGCAACTCTTGAAGTAAGATAATATACATACAGGTGTGCATGTAGGTATGTAGTATATTTGTGTGCATCTGTTTGCTCACTTGTATTCCACTCTTTGCAGTCCTATAGACATGCGGTCCTATAGACATAGCCTTCTAGGCTCTTCTGTCCATGGGATTTTCCAGGCAAGGATACTGGAGTGGGTTGCCGTTTCCCAGTGCAGAGGATCTTCCTGACCCAGGGATCAAACCTTCGTCTCTTACTCCTGCATTGGCAGTCGGGTTCTTTGCCACTAGTGCCACCTGGGAAGCCCCATATGGTATGCGTGTGGGTATACTATATCTGTGACTGTTGTTGTTTTTAAATACCCTTTAGGTTTATCTTCGGGGAAGGCAATGGCACCCCACCCCAGTACTCTTGCCTGGAAATCCAATGGACCGAGTAGCCTGGTGGGCTGCAGTCCATGGGGTCGCTGACAGTCGGACAGACTGAGCGACTTCACTTTCACTTTTCTCTTTCATGCATTGGAGAAGGGAATGGCAACCCACTCCAGTGTTCTTGCCTGGAGAATCCCAGGGACGGGGGAGCCTGGTGGGCTGCCGTCTATGGGGTCGCACAGAGTCGGACACGACTGAAGCGACTTAGCAGTGGCAGGTTTATCTTGACCAGCACTGGCTCATGTTTTTATAACGTGAACAATGACCAGGGACCAGTAGGCAACTCATTATGCCCTTTCGTGCATTAATGCATTTTCAGAGTTCATAATGCTTCTCAAAGGGGAGTTCATCAAGAGCTGAAGTTACAGAATTTTCAAACTAAAAGGAATCTCGGAGTATATCTTACTCGGTTTCATCCTTTTTGGGTGACGCTCCGGCTGAGTGGCTCAGTGCCCCTTGTTCTGGGGCACAGATGGTATGGACGATGCTAGAACTTGGTGCTCTTGACTCTCTTCCCAGGGTTTCATTCAACCAGCCCTCTCCAGGTCAGTCTGCCTGGTCACTCATAGGTGCTCTTCGGTGAAATGAACTTCCACGAGGTGCCCCTTAGAAAGCCTCTCTGCTGTCCCTTATTGCTTCCCTCTGTGTTGCAAATGCAAACCAGATAGTCACGCTCTGAGCTCATAAAAGGGCCTAATCGGATGCAGACGGTGGATTCTAACCCAGGCTCCAACCTTGGCCCCACGTGTAGACAGCTGGGGGAATACTTGGGCCAACCCACAGCCACTCTTGGCCATCTCCCTTCACCAACTTTAAGCTTTGGAGCAGCATTTTATGCGGGCGTACGAGGTGCTGCGGTTGGGTTGGGCGAGTGAGTTATAAGTTTTGTGGTTATTGGAGCCAGAGTCCCAGGCCTCATCCGTGGGAGATGAGATCTCCAAGTCAGACTCAGCTGCTTGCAGAGGGTGTTTGCCGACGGGCACTGCTCCTGTGATGATGGCTAGCACAAGGACCAGAGTATAAGGTGTTCCCTGTAAAATAAGAAATCTTTGGCTGCACTAAATCACGCTTAAAGTTGGTTTAAGACGGGTAAGAGGAACCCTTTCTTTCTCGAACAGAAACAAAGTAGATTGGTCTAGGTCTGCATGTGATAAGATGAATGTCAGTAGTTAGTGTTTCTTTCTCTGTGTGTTACATTTTCTCCCGTATGCAAATCAGCTGGAGGCTGATAAATTGCTATACCTCACCTGTAAGACTTAGGTTCAGGAAGATGAAGAAAGGAGATGCAGGGGATTGTGCCTGCTGCTTGTCAGGCTTTGTCCTGGCAGCTTTAACACAAAAGATTTCACTTCCAGAAAGCTGTGTCATCGTCATGCCCATTTTGTAGATGTGAAAACTGAGGCTCACAGCTCCGTGACATCCCCAGAAGTACACAAGCAGGATGAGGTGCTATATCACCTCCTCAGTTCTGACTCTGCAGATACACCTTGTCAGAGGAGGAATGCCGTTCTAAACCCAGCTGGCCCGCATTCTTGCCAAATGACTCTGGGGAGCATTGGTTTCTCTGCCTTGGTTTTCTCAGAGAAGCTAAAGTGGGGATAGTGTCTGTTGATCCCTCCTAGGTTGGTGATGAGGATCGAGGTAACGCACAGAAAGAGTTCACCTCCATGCCGGGCATGTGAAAGCCCTTCATGCAGTTAGCTCCCAGGCCCCTGGAGCTGGGTTTGCTTCTCCTTTCAGGATGTGCTTTGTCAACTGTTATCTCTCAACTTCCCTGAGCTGTTTCCTCAGTTATAAAACTAGGCTTGGGTTAAAGGTCAGTTTTCTGAATTGAGAAAAACCAAGGAGAAGGAGACAAATCCCTATCTTTCTTGTTACAAACTTCTGAAAGTGCTGGGTCTATGTACTGTTGTGGTGGTTGACTCATTTTCAACTCTTTGCGACCCCAGGGACTGCAGCACACCAGGCTTCTCTGTGTTTCATCATCTCCCAGAGTTTGCTCAAACTCGTGTCCATTCAGTCAGTTATACCATCCAACCATCTCGTCCTCTGTCACCCTCTTCTCCAGCGTTTCCCAGCATCAATGTCTTTTTCCAGTGAGCTGGCTCTTTGCATCAGGTGGCCAGAGTATTGGAGCTTCAGTCCTTCCAATGTATTACTTTGGGATAAACCTGTCCAAGTCTCCTGGAGAGAATCTAGGGTTGGTCAGCTGCCCTGGAGGTAGCTTTTCTGAATCAGCGAAATTCAGCAACACTCTCCAGCTAACCCTGAGTTCCTACCTCCGGGATTTCCTCTTTTGTATCTCTGTCCTCCGTGTAAAGAAAAGCTCTGTTGCTTTCAGCTACATTGTACAGAGTAGACTCTGAACACTTCTTCCCTTCTGGGTCACCAACTGTGTGTGTGTGTGTGTGTGGTGGGGGTCCACCAGCTGGGTGTCCTCCAGTTCAGTGCCCTTCTGACGCTGTCTCCCTGGAGGTGGCACCAGATCTCACAAGTTAAGGGCTCAGTCCCCTCAGACTGTCCCCCGCCCCCCACTACCCACTCTCCAGCTGGCAGTCAGAAGTCCCAAGTTTCACCTGCGTTTCTGACAGACTGACTGTAAATAGGTTTCCACAACCACTCCTATTAATTAATAGGGTTAATTAATCAGGTTTGATTAATTTGCTAGAGCATCTCATGGAGCTCAAGAAACAGTTTACTTGCTGGATTACTGGTTTGTTATAAAAAGATCTCAACGTGGGGAGGTGCATAGCGCGCATGCAAGATTTGGGGAAAGGGCATGGCATCGCCAGGTGCTCACCAACCTGGAAGCTCTGCGAACCCATCCATTTGGGTTTTTTGGGGGAGGCTTCATTACATAGGCACGATTGATGAAATCATTGGCCATTGATGGTTGAACTCAGTTTCCAATGCCTCTGCCTTCCCCAAGAGGTCAAGGAGGGTGGGGTGGGATGAACAGTTCCAACCTTCGAATCATGCCTGCCACACGCCCCCACCCCTGCAACCAGCATCCATCCTTAAGGACTTTGCAGAAGTCAGCACATGATCATCAGCTCAGATGTGACTGAAAGGGACTTGGGGGAGCTTCCCTGCTGGCTCAGTCAGTGGTTAAGAATCCTCCTGTCAATAAAGGAGACATGCGTTTGATGGCTGATCCATCCGGGAAGATCCCATAGGCTACGGGGCCACTAAGCCTGTAGGTCACAACTGCTGAGCCCAGGCTCCACAGCAAGAGAAGCCGCTGCAGTGAGGAGCCCGTGCGCCACAACTAGAGAGAAGCCTCTGCTTGCTGCACCTAGGGGAGAGCCCACCCAGCTGCAAAGATGCGGCACAGCCAAAAGTAAGTCGATAGCCAGTTTTTAAAAAAGGAAGAGACTCGTTAAAAAGATGCTCGTTTTACTTTGATTGCTCTGGAACTATTTCCAGGACTGAATAGAATATTTAAGCTTCCCCTATGACTCTCATGTATTGAATTTTAAGGGTTTTAGGAGTGCTGTGCCAGGAACAGCGGGCAAAGACTAAATGCTTTTTACTCTAAGTCACAGTATCACGCTGTTAGTATAGATTTATCATTGTTATCCTCTTTTTTTTTCCTCTTCCTTCACCAGTCCCCTTTGAACTGAAATTTGAGGGCTGCACCAACACCTTGTACAGCTCGCAGCATTGCCCCTTGTTCCTTCCACTCCAGTCACTGAAATAGGTAGCCTGGGGGGCCCACTCATGCTCCCAAGGTATTCAGGCCTTTCTTCAGAATGTTCCAGAAAATTCTCTTACATGCAGGCTTCCCTGGCTCCCTTTGCCTTTGGCAGTGCTTCAGTCGTGTCCGACTCTGTGTGACCCCATAGACGGCAGCCCACCAGGCTCCCCTGTCCCTGGGATTCTCCAGGCAAGAACACTGGAGTGGCTTGCCATTTCCTTCTCCAGTGCATGAAAGGGAAGTCGCTCAGTCATATCTGACTCTTTGCGACCCCATGGACTGCAGCCCACCAGGCTCCTCCGTCCATGGGATTTTCCAGGTAAGAGTACTGGGGTGGGGTGCTGTTGCCTTCTCCATTGGCAGTGTTAGAGCTGAGCTTAGTGTCTTGCTGCTGGGGCCTCGAAGGGTCTCACCTGCTTCAGAAGCTTCAAGGGGTGTCTGGGAGGAGTCGTGACCACAGAGCTGCCAGGCATCTCCTGGTTGCAGATTACTCTCCTGCCACTCTTTTTTTTTCTTTTTAAATATTTTATTTATTTGTTAAGCCGGATCTTAGTTGTGGTACGAGGGATCTTTAGTGGTGACGTGCGTGCTTAGTCTGTCAGTCGGGTCCAACTCTTTGCAACCCCTTGAACTTAGCCTGCCAGGCTCCTCTGTCCATGGAATTTCCCAGATAGAATACTGGAGTGGGTTTCCATTTCCTCCTCCAGGAGATCTTCCCGACCCAGGGGTCGAACCTGTGTCTCCTGCATTGCAGGTGTATTCTTTACTCGCTGAGCCATCAGTGGAGCCCACAGAGGCATGCGAACTCTCACTTGTGGCATGTGGAGTCTAATTCCCTGCCCCAGGATTGAACCCGGGCCCCTTGCATTGGGAGCATGGAGTCTTAGCCACTGGACCACCAGGGAAGTCCCTCTCTTGCCACTCTTAAAGGCTTCACACTGCAACTGCAAAAATTATTTTTAAAAGAAGACAGAACAGAAAACCAGTGGCCTCCCAGCCTGGCTCATGTGGCAGGACCCATCTGTCCTGTGGAAGAGATACATGTTTCTGGGTCTTCTAGACTCAACCTTTTGGATTCCCCTGGAGTCCCCAGCTCTACCTGAAAAAGTCCACGTGTGACTCTGTACCTTGCTACCATGGCTGCTCTGCTGAGGAAGAAAGGCAGATGGGGGCCAGGGAGGGAAATGAAGCTATAGGATTTACCTCATTGAGCCCAAGTCAAATATAAAGCATGGTCCCTGCATCCCCCCGCCTCCAAAAAGAAGCTTATCATCAGAAGTGGGGAAATTTATATTTAAGTCTTATATTTAAGTCTTAACAGCTTCTCTCATGCTCATGGAAAGATCTCACAATTATTTTATTTTGAACATCAAAGTGTTATTTAGGGAATACACATTAGCCTCAAATGACCTTCATCAGTGCTGATTTTGGATGCTTTATAGAAGTCAACCAAGGAAATCATTTTATAAAGAAAGGTTAAAAAAAAACTCTAGTAATATTCCTGGGCATCTGACCTCACAGTAGCAAGTGTTGGATTTCTTTGTAAACAAGACTTTTAAAGATCATTTAAAAATGGAACAAGTCAAGAGCATTATCCAAATAACTGACATGAAAGTGAAGGGGATATGGTTTGGAAAACTCAGAAAAGTAGCTGTAATCACAGGCTGGGGTGTAAAAAGACCACTGAAGATTGAATAAATGTTTTTGTGATGTGTGAGAGTCAGAAGTGGGAAGAAACCAGAAATACTTCTAAATTAGTATTAGCTTATTCTGTTTGTGTGGTATTTTTGTACATATAAGTATGTGTATTGCTATATTAATATCTTACATTGTTTATACAAATGTTTTAAACATTACTTTTTAGTATCTTAGGTATAATTTTGCATCTAATGACATTTACATTCATGGGGTTGCAAAGAGTCGGACACGACTGAGCAACTGAACTGAACCAAAAATCTAACATTATCTAACCCTTGAATTTTTTCAGCTATCTTCTGATTGGGACAGTGGTNCATTACTTTTTAGTATCTTAGGTATAATTTTGCATCTAATGACATTTACATTCATGGGGTTGCAAAGAGTCGGACACGACTGAGCAACTGAACTGAACCAAAAATCTAACATTATCTAACCCTTGAATTTTTTCAGCTATCTTCTGATTGGGACAGTGGTGTGTACATGCTGAGTCACTTCAGTTGTGTCCAACTCTTTGCGACCCCATGGACTGTAGCCCGCCAGGCGTTTCCTGTCCATGGAATTCTCCAGGCAAGAATACTGGAGTGGGTTGCTGTACCCTCCTCCAGGGGATCTTCCCAACTTAGGGATGGAACCCATGTCTGACGTCTACTGCACTGGCAGGCAAGCTCTTTACCACTAGCGCCACCTGGGACAGTAAGGGATTGCTTATATTTGGGCTCGCCTCATGATTCCACTGAGATGGCTCTGTTCTCCTCTAACTCTATAGGATATGCAAATTAATGTCAAGAAGTTTTTTTAATAACATATATTGTTGTCACCTTGAATTATTGCTTCAGTAAGTCCATTCTTGTTTCTTACTTGAACTTTCTTGGTTTGCAGGTGCCAAACCAAAATAAATAAAATGATCAGAAACACAGAACACTAAATGGCTCAAATGTATTTTATCTAAAATCAGTAAGAGATCTAAACTGAGCAAAGGGGTATATTTAGGAGTTTGTTATACATATGGTCACTAGTACAACACTTGGCTTTACAGCATACATCAGATGACAAATTAGTCTTATATCCACAAGTAGGTTTTAAGCAACTTAAGAGAAAAGGTTATGTTCTTTTGTGTTACTCACAGCACCTAGTTCAACGCGGAACATGTATAGACATTCAATCACATTTGTCAATGGATGAATTAAACCAGCAATTCTCAAATTTTTTTGGTGTCATAACCCTATATATTCTTCAAAATAACTGAGACTCCTAAGGGATTTTGTTTATGGAGGTTATATCTACTCAACACTTACCATTGTTGAAAATTCAAAATATCACAGTAAAACAAGACAATAAAAGTGGTACTTTTTTGTTGTGTTTCTGCATAGATACAGGAAAAACTGGTATTTCAAAATAATTCATTGGACAATATAGAGGTTATGGATATTATAAAAGTTATCATTGAAGATAACTACTTAAAACACAGAAGTACTATGAACTCAGTTAATTTCAGAAAAAAATGTATATTTTTATACCTTAAATCTACTACCTGAGAAAATTCTAAAAAATACAAGATTGCACAAGCATGCATTCCATAAATTATCAGAGGATGACATCATCCCATATCATGCAGTGTCTGGAAAATTCTACTGTACATGAGATAATGAGAGTGAAATAGGCAAATAATATTTCAAAAATGTTGTGAAAATAGTTGTGAATTCCTGGATCCCCTGAAAGAGTCTTGGGAACCATTAAGGATTCCAAGACCAAACTTTGGAAAACAGTGGATTAAATGATAGTCTTGGTTAATTCGGTCACTTAAAGATGCCCATTACACAAAATCACTACTAGAAAACTGCAGGACAATTAGAATCTACTTTCTAGTGATTGGCATTTATATTATTTATATAGTGCTGTCTAGTTCATCTTTAGGTGAGTCATTTAGATTAGACTGTATTAGAAATCTAATTACCCCTAACTTAATAGCTAAAACTCATAAACATTGATTATCTCACAATCTCTATGGGTTAGGAAACTGGGTGCAGTTTAGTGGCTGCCTATGGCTCAAGGTGGGCTTCCCAAGTGGCGCCAGTGGTAAAGAACCTCCCTGCCAATGCAGGAGCTGTAAGAGATGCAGGTTCAATCCTTGGGTTGGGAAGATCCCCTGGAGGAGGGCATGGCAACCCACTCCAGTATTCTTGCATGGAGAATCCCATGGACAGAGAAACCTGGAGGGCTACAGTCCACAGGGTTGCAAAGAGTTGGACACGACTGAAGCGACTTCACACACACACACGGCTCAAGGTATCTCATGAGGTTCCTTACGTTTTGGACCAGGGCTGTGGTCACGCATGAAGGCTCCCACTTGCAGAGAATCTGTTTTCAAGCTTGTGTAAGGTTGTTGGCAAGCATCAGTCTGTTCCCCACAGACTATTAGGCAGAGGCCTCAGTTTCTCGCTGGGTGTTGCCTGAAGGCCCTCACACCATGGACCTCGCCATAGGGCAGCTCACATTGCGGCAGGTGGCTTCCCTCAGAGCAAATAAGTGAGAGAATCAGAGGGGGTCCCCAGGTGGGAGCCACAATCTCTTTGTAACCTGATATGTTGACAACCTACCTTTTCTGCCATATTCTATTTGTTAGAAGCAAGTGAATTTAAATCCAGCCCACATGCATGGGGGGAATAGGGAGGATTTTCAAGGTCATTGAATTCCACCCTAGAGGCTGCCTACTATAGCAGTTTCTTTATTGGAAAAGGAAACTAAATCACAAACTCACTCCTCACCTCTGTTGTTCTGCCCGGCTTCTTCTTGTAACTCCATTCCTTTTCTCCATGTCTCATATTCCAGCTGTCAGTGAAGGGGCTTCATTGGTAAAAAGAGCCTATTGAGGTATTTTAAGGTTAGAGTTTCATGGCTTTGGTTCCTCATGGTTCAGTTTCACTGGACTGTCTATTTTAATAAACATTGCTCATCATGGATGCGTCAGGCTACTAGCTGTCCTTCAAAATTCCTCTCTGCTATATTTCTGGCCACATGGCCACCCAGCCAGCAATTACATATCCCGGCCTCTTTGTCAACTAGACATGACTTTGCACCTAAAGTTTAGGGTAAAGGTATGTGGGAGAAAGAGGTGCGTACAGCTTCTGTGTCATCTCTAACTTAAGAAGGGCTCCACTTGCTAGATTTTGGCTCATCACCCTCTGGCCCAGCTGGAAATGATGACAACTTGAGCAGCCTTGGAAGCCATATGTTGGGGATGGCAGGTCCCACCTGGCTCCATGGAGCAAAACTACCTCTCCAGCCAGAGTCAGCCAGATTTCTGTAAAAGAGTAACAAGCCCCTATCTTATTTATCTCACTATTTTAGGGGTCTCTTTGTTTTCAACAGCTCTGTTATTCTCTAGCTATTACATTTAATATAAATTAGTCTGGGAAACCAAGACAGAACTGTTTTATTTCTAGTTTAAAACACCATTTTAGTTTATATGGGGGAAAGGTATGTATATGTGGAGAAGAATATATGGGAACTGTCTCTACTTTTTGCTTCATTTTGCTGTAAACCTAAAACTGCTCTAAAAAATAGTCTATTAATTTAAAACAAAACAGTGCCAGATACACTGGGAATATTACTGTGAAACCACAGTCACATTCCTCCCCTCCTAGGACTTTTTGTTTAGAGAAATCAAAGTTAAATAAGCAATTAAGCATGTATTAATTAATTACAATTGTGATAAATACTAAGATAGAGTGATTTGTGAGCATATAACAAGAGGCCCTAAGCTATGAAACTCTAATAGAGGTCATGTGTGTTTTTAAAGAAAATAACTGTTCACTAAATATACCTTTATATTGTAATGCTTTTTGCTTCTTGAAGGCAATTCCCTAAGCAGTAAAAAAAAAAATAATAAAAGTTGGTATGTGACTTTGGCCTTAGTTTCCTCATCTGTAAATTTCAAAGACACAGATACTTTTCAGATGGTTTTTAGCTTTTTCCCTTTCTACATCTCTGTCTCTACACCAGATCTTCACGTGCATTGTATGACCTAATTTTTTTCCCACAACTGTTATGAAGTGAAGTGAAATGAAGTCGCTCAGTCATGTTTGACTCTTTGCGACCCCATGGACTGTAGCCTACCAGGGTCCTCCGTCCCTGGGATTCTCCAGGCAGGAATACTGGAGTGGGTTGCCATTTCCTTCTCCAGGAATAGTGTTGGATTTATATAAGAGAGATTCTTTGTCCCCAAGGACAATTGGGATATGTATGGAAAGGGACAGGTGTATCTATGTTTCAATGAGA
>SJYX01022140.1:44804-55166 GCA_006410675.1 Oreotragus oreotragus | reverse complement strand
GCTCCCACCCACCCTGCTCAGCACACTGTTCTACCTGCGCAGGGAGAGCTCCACTGTGACCCAGCCCCAGGGCATGCACCACCATCCAGCCCCTTCTACACAAGCCCAGGGCCAGGTCCAATAAGTCCACGGCTGGCCTTCACCTTTTAGGTACTAGATAACCATTCTTATTTAAAAACAGGCTGTTTGTCTGAGTCTCCTCTGGCCACTGCCCTGGGGCACACGTCTCTTTTCGCTTCCCTCTGATCCAGGATGGTCAGGGTCGGAAAGCTCAGACAGTGGGCCGAGGCCACACCAGAACAGGCCTCCACGATTACACTTTCAGACTCTGAGCAAGCAGTGACTTTCCCCTATAAGCTGAGAAGAGTTTCTTCTTGCACAGGAAACTACAGGGTGCACGCAGGAGGGGAGAAGAATTCATTAAAAACCATTTGCATTTTCGAGTTCCTTTCTTTCCGATCCCTCCCAACATGCTGCCCGGCTGGTGCCTTCGCCATGTGGCAGACGCAAACTCAAGGTCAACCTCCGGCTGTTAGCCAAACAATTGGGAACCACAGCACACTAAACTTCCCCCTTTCTTGTCGCCCTCCCTGGCTATTAACCACCCCCAGGGCACCCTCAGGGGCCGCAAATTTTCTCCTGGCGCCTCCTCTGACTTGTGAAAATTCTAGAGGTCTGTAAGGTGAATGGTGAGCAAGCGCAGGGCCATATGCAGGGTCTTTGATGAGCTGACATCAGTCAGCTCAGAGAGAAGGGCCGGTGGCTGGGCGGCTGCAGGATTGTTGACCCTTTGATTTGACGTGTTCTGGCTGCCCTGCGTGGCTGCTGCCAGCGGGCCAGCCGGAGAGAAGGTGGCCAAACAGCAGAACAACGCCGCAGCCTTTCACAGCTGGAAAAACATATTTTAAAGACCTCCAGGAGGCACCAGTTGGTCCTGGCAGCTGACATTTGATCTGGGGAGTGTGGACCAGCTGATGCCAAAGTAGGCCTCTCCCAACCCACTCCAACTGCAGGTCGGCTGTGGATCTGTGTTCACCCTTTCTGTCTGCACCCAGGAGGAAAGGGCCTGGGGGAGAGCTGGTGTAAATCTTCTGAAAGAAAAGAGAGAGTCACCTGGGCTCCTCGAATGCCTCACTCCTACCCCTGCCCGGCTTGATTTTCACTAGGCTCGAAGGGAGGGGATAGAGGATAAATACTATCAATAAGAAATGTCCCCGCAGGAAAGAATGGTGTCAATTTCACATTTGGAATACTCCAGGAAACAGGAAAATCCTTTGCAAATGTTTCCACGTGGACAATTTAGATGGGCAATTTATCTACGATCAGGAAAGTAACACACCATCTCTGAAAAGTGACAGTCACTTTTTAAAAAATACTAATTGAATACAATTTGTCTGGAGTCTGCAATTTGATCTAAGTATGACTACAATTCAGAGTGGTGAGTGTTAGGTTCAGAGGGACATTTGGCTTGTCATCCAAACTATGACAATTTGGAGAGTGAAAAGGGGGCTTATTAACTATTAACTCCCCAAATTAGCATAACTTAGTCCTGAGAAGGGGACGACAGAGGATGAGATGGCTGGATGGCATCATGGTCTCGATGGATATGAGTCTGAGTGAACTCCAGGAGTTGGTGATGGACAGGGAGGCCTGGAGTGCTGCGATTCATGGGGTCGCAAAGAGTCGGACACGACTGAGCGACTGCACTGAATTGAACTGAGTCCTGTTCTAGGTAAACCGGGATTTCCGAGTCTCTCTATTATTTCATATCACCCTCACAGTATTTTCCTCAGAGAAAAGAGTGCAGAAGTCACGGAGGTTAAATCTTCTTTCTAAAATATCAGGACGTTAGTCTGATCTCACTCCTAAAAGGGAGGGACATTGTAAGTTTTGAGCCACACAACTTATCACCAAAAAGCAAAATAAAACTCACATCAGGTTTTGGAAAGAGCACCGGACCAGGAGTCAGGATGTATGCTTTAAATCCTGCTCTAGCTGCTACTTCTCAGGCTCCCCGATGGCTCATATGGCAAAGAATATGCCTGCAATGCAGGAAACCCGGGTTCAGTCCCCGGGTTGGGAAGATCCCCTGAAGAAGGGGATGGCAGCCCACTCCAGTTGTCTTGCCCGGAGAGTTCCATAGACAGAGGAGCCTGTCACGCTACAGTTCATGGGGTTGCAGACTTGGACACGACTGAGTGACTAGCACTTTCACTACCTGTTACTAGTGCTATAAATAGTCATGCTACTTATTATTTTTGCTGTCACTATTTCTACATTTTCTTTATTTATTGAGCATTTATTGTGTAGCAGATACTGTATTAATTAAGAGCCAGGGCAGAACAGCCTCCATGAGGCTGAGCAGGAGTTTGCTCTATGCCAGCACTGAGCTAAGAAACAAACCCAACAATCTGTGATGTATTATCATCCCCATTTTACAAGGGAGGAAACCAAGGCTCTGAAAAGTTAGGTTGGTCTGACACAAAGTTCATGGTCTTCACCACTAACCCCCCAGCCAGAAGGGCTGGTCAGGAGCTGCCGGAGAGATACTTCCTTTTCCTGCTCCCCACTGGCCCTCTCTCACTTTTAGCTCTTAAATATCTATATATTTAAAATATGCATTTTTATTCTCTGACTTCACAGGTCCTCAAAAATATAGGAGGCATGAACAATGATGGTGTAGGGCAAACTATTAATAGCTAGGAATGAGGATGACCGAGATGCTATATGAACTGGAATCATCATGACTTAAAAATTAATAAGACTCACTCAGAATAACATATATCTGACTGAAAGATCTCCATTATGTGAGATATATGCATATATGTATGTTCTAGATTAACTCTGGACTCGAGCCACATGATCCATCTTTCCTATGACTCCTTGAGGTGCCAAGGAGTATGAATTACTATCCACATTTTATGGATGGAAGAAATCAGACCAAGGGAGTCTTACCCCACAATTCTCCTGTTTGTGTATCAATATTCACAGGCAACTTGTTCACCCAGTGATTTGATAAACACTCATTGAGTTGTAAAGACAAATGATCAGTGGACAGAGAATTCAGATTTGAGCAGATATATCAGCAAACATTACTCTTAGAAATGTGTGCACAGAACACACCCACGTGTGCCTCAGCCTTCTAAACTCTCAGTTGGTAAGTGGAGTCAGGGATGCTTGGTCAGCCCTGGTCACTCTCGGGGGGAAAAATGGGCAACTTTTGCTGTGCTTCTGATGGAATGCATCCCATGCACAATTCTGAAGCACTGTACTAGGTTTCCTTGCACTGGAGGTGTGCCATGTTGCACTGGCAGTCTTTTGATCTGGCGTTTGAATGCTTACGTCTACATAGGTGTTTTTTAATTTTGGTCCTTTAAATCTTAGTTTCCATTTCTATCATACAAACATCTTGCAAATATCTGGGGGGATAATCTTGCATAGAAAGGGCGATGAAACCTCCTTTCAGCCAGTGTTTTTCTTTGTCAATGTGTGCATGTGATAGGGAGGGGGGCACATGTGTAGGTGTGTTCATGCTTGTGTATATATACATACAAGTATCTACATCTTACAAATAGCTGAGAAAAGAAGAGAAGGCAAAGGAGAAAATGAAACATATACCCAACTGAATGCAGAGTTCCAGCGAATAGCAAGGAGAGATAAGAAAGCCTTCTTAAGTGAACAATCCAAAGAGATGGAGGGAAACAATAGGGTGGGAAAGACTGGAGATCTATATGTACACACTTCAGGGATTTTTGAGCAACTACCTTGTGCCAGACTCGGTGCTAATTGCTGTCAACTCAAATTAATACAAAATATTTTAAAACATTGTGCAGCAGGAGAGGTAAATAAATAGAAAATTGCTATTGAAAAATAGCAACAGCCCTTTTGAGAGACAAGAGACAGAAGCAGAGGGGGTGTCAGAGAAGGCTTTATTTGAGAGGGTCTTTCAGAATAAGCTGAAATTTGCTGACGGATAAGAAGAGAAGGTATTCTAGGAAGAGAAGAGTCCATACAGAAATGTGACAGGGTGTGGCATTTCAGGGTACTGTGCGAAG
Source organism: Oreotragus oreotragus (assembly GCA_006410675.1). NCBI lineage: Eukaryota > Metazoa > Chordata > Mammalia > Artiodactyla > Bovidae > Oreotragus > Oreotragus oreotragus. Next base: position 51,111 of record SJYX01022140.1, on the reverse strand, counting down.
TTAAATGTAGTGTAGAGTGATGCCCAGAGCAGTACATGAAGAAAGATATAGCTGGAAAGAGCAGGAACAAATTTGGAAGGGCCTCGAACATCTCGCCAGAATCTAAACTTCATTCTGTAGGCAGATGAGAAGCTAGCTCATATGTGGCAAATGATTGCAAATGGTTATGTAAGTGATACCCTATTACTTGGAAAAGGTTTATTAAAAATATTGTATATATTATTAAAACTACACTGTGTACCTCAGGGTTTTTCAGCCTTGGCACTGTTGACATTTGGGGGTCTGATAATCCTAAACAACTTTCATTGTTTAGCAGTATACTTGGCCTCTACCTTCTAGGTTTCAGTAACACCTACCCCCTATTGTGACAACCAAAAATGTCTCTCACTGTCACCAAATGTCTCCTGCGGTCAAAATTGCCCCAGTGTAGAACCACTGGTGTTTCTATAGTAGTAGGTACTATGCTAGGAAATTCTTCCAGAGAAAAAATGAAATTGTAGAGTGAGTTGGAATACATGCACACACACACACACACACACTATACTATGTGTTTAGAGAAGAATGATATTTCTGCACGTGCTCAATCCAACATCTTGACCAAGAGGTCCAAGCCCATATCCTCATAATGGAGCCAAAGTCCAGAAAAACGAAATCTCTTTGACATGCCAAAGCAGGCACAGAATGCAGAGCACAAATTTAGATTTTGTAAAAGATCCTAAATTAGAGCTGTGCAACACAGCACTTGGATTGGTTACTGCAAATTAAACAGAACTATTTCATTCATGTTTATGGTCATGTAGGTTAATTAAAAAAATTCTCTTTAGAAATACAGCCCCTAAGACTCTATGTAATTTAAATGGAGTCTACATTCATGCAGAGTGAGAATGGCAGTTTCAATATTTGATTCTTGCTTTGTAAACTTTGAAGGCTAAAAACACATCCTCCCCAAGTTGTGAACACTATTTATTTTGGAAACAACTCACTAAAGTAAACTTGGAGTTGCTAGGTAACTTGGTGCCTGTTGAAGGTTTCTGGAGAAAATGTATTTAAATCAGATTTCCTGGAGCAGATGCGCAAACTGAAGTGGAAAACAAATTCAAATAATCTGATATTGGCTTTTCATGCTAAAACTAAAATTTCCTTGCAGTCAGAGCTCACACAGATCTTTTTAACTTGCAAGTCTAAAGTAGCCTTGCTGCAGAGAGTAACATCTCATTCTCTATAGCATGAAGCCAAGCTTTATGCTTTAGAGAAACTGGGACGATCCTTGAAGAACGGACATATCATGAAGAAGAGAGGGTCTGAATGGGTCTGCTTTCCTTGCCTTTTCACTGGGCACAACCTTTTTGTCTCTATGTTAAAGGACTGAGTTGGGTTGGTTTTCTCTGATGGCTCTTTCAGACCTTAATAAAAAAATCAAATTGTCAATGTGTAGCTGAACTGCCTGGTAGTGAATCAGCTAAGCTAGAATCCCCCAGTTTTCAGTCATTCAGGCCAAGAGCTCTTAGAAGTCAGAAGCTGGGAATTGATAGAGGGAATATACATAATATAGCATTGCTATGAGCATCACCCACTAATTGAATTTTTATACTTGAGCTTAAATAGGTTAAGAATGAATAGAAGCTGCTAGTTATTTCTTGGTATTTTTTGTATGAGATCATACGTATTGGAAGAGGTGGAGGTCATACACAGTTTTTCGTGAGGAATTCTTCAGTAATCTTTTTTTGAAGGAGGAACTTTAGTCGCCCTCTAACTTATTAGAGTCGCTTCATTGCTCAATTCTCTATAATCTTTTAGGGTTGATGGATTTGCACGAAAATGATTCAAAAGCAACCTGGTAGCTAACTTAACAGTTCTGGAACCAAGTAATTAAAGACACCCAAATTCCTGGAAATGAAGCTTCAGAGAAGTCTCATCACCTCTCTGACAACATGCATGAAAAATCTAGATGAAATAAGAAAGTGATTCTCAAGCCACAGTATGTGTCTTGCTAGTCCACTGTGGGAGTTTCCCCCATGAGAATCAGAAAGGGACCCTCCAGGAAGAGGACACACAGAAATGGGAAGCTGGCGTGAACAGGCCTGGCCTGTTAGGAACTGCGGTTCCAGGCAGCAGCTCACGCTGAGTAGCTGCTCCCTGGCTGGCACTGCACTAGGTTCTTCACCTGCATTATTTCACTAAATTATCACAACAACACACTCAGAAGGCATCCCCTCCCCCATTTTATAGGTGATAAAACAAGGTCCCAACAGTCCTACTAACTTAAAAGGAGTCTTCCAGCTCACGAATGGCAGAACCAAATTGAGAAAGAGGTCTGTCTGATTTCAAAGCCCAGGCTACTTCCTCAGGAGACTCAGGGCTCTTTGGCAGTGGGACGCTAGACACTCTCATATATTGCTAGTTCAGTTCAGTTCAGTCGCTCAGTCGTGTCCGACTCTTTGCGACCCCATGAATCGCAGCACACCAGGCCTCCCTGTCCATCACCATCTCCCGGAGTTCACTCAGACTCACGTCCATTGAGTCAGTGATGCCATCCAGCCATCTCCTCCTCTGTCGGCCCCTTCTCCTCCTGCCCCCAATCCCTCCCAGCATCAGAGTTGGTGACTGTAAATTGGTTTCAACTATTAAAAGGTAAACTTAGCAATATTTGACTGAATGCTAAGTGTACACACCCTCATCAGATTCAGCAAAATTATTTTTCTGGGAATTTATCCTAAAGATGCACTTTCATAAGTACACAACTATATATATATATACATACATATATATATATATATATATATACACACATAAGATGGTGTTCATATGATCATGGTTTGTAATAGAGAAAAACTGAAAACAGCTTAATTAACAGGGGACTGGTTAAATCATTTATGGTAAAGCACACAACTGAACTCACTTCACTCATTAAAAAGAATGAAGTAAATCTATGTGGACATGAAAAGATATTCTCAGTATGTTTTTCTTTTTATTATAATTTTTTTTGGCTGCATAACATGTGGGATCTTAGTTCCCTGACCAAAGACTGAGCCATGCCGCCTGCACTGGAACCATGGAGTCTTAATCACTGGACCACCAAGGAAGTATTGTTTACTAAGTTGCACAACAGCACATATTTCTATGTGTGGTGGGTGTACAGTCCTCTTTGCAAACAGGGGAATGTCTAGCTGCTGCTGCTAAGTTGCTTCAGTTGTGTCCAACTCTGTGCAACCCAAAGATGGCAGCCCATCAGGCTCCTCTGTCCCCGGGATTCTCCAGGCAAGCGTACTTAAGTGGGTTGCCATTGCCTTCTCCAATGTGCGAAAGTGAAACGTGAAAGTGAAGGCACTCAGTCGTGTCCGACTCTGAGACCCCATGGACTGTAGCCTACCAGGCTCCTCCATCCATGGGATTTTCCAGGCAAGAGTACTGGAGTGGGTTGTCATTGCCTTCTCCAGGGAATGTCTAGAAGAACACATAATTTGCCCTTGTGAATGGTGAACTTCCAAGGAGTGGGATGACGGTGGTTCTTGGTAGAGTGGAGAGGAGAAAGTTTTACTTTTCACTTTGGATCATTCTAATCTTATTTTTTTTCTAATAAGCAAGTATTTCGTTCATAATAAGAGAGAAATATTAAAGAAGGGCCTTTGTGAACTTAGGAAATAATGGAAGGTTTTTATAACACAAAAATGAAGTGGGTCAGGATCTGCTGAAAAATAAAGGGAAAGCAGATGATGATTAAGGAGCTAATGATTGCCAAAGGTCATTTATGTCCCGATGCTAATTGCCAAGGCAGATTCATAAAGAACTTTAGCACTGGAGAGAGTGCACCTTGAAGGCAGAGACCAAAGAGGAAACTCGTCACGACATTTTGGATAACTTGTCAAACCAAAGTCTAAATGCTTTGATAGTCTTTCAACCCTGTTCAGTGCCTGGCATCTTCAACACATTGTTCTGCTGATACAAAGCATGAACTGTAGAAAAGAAGCCGAGTAGGCAGCTCAGGTAGGAAGAGAAGACTTCCCTCCCCCAGAACTTGACTACCTCAAATTGTTCTATTCCCAGGATGTGCGGGGGTTGTCAGTGACAGCTGTAGCCCTTTCTGCATGGAAATATTCTTCCTCTGATGTGGAGGCAGATTGCATTTGCCTGTCTAATCCAGCTATACGCTGGAGAAATGAGAAAGGCCCAGGCTATCCATATGCGCTGTAGATTCCAAAAGTGGATGAGCCTACCAACAGGTTTTCTTGCCACTGTTTTTTCTGATAATGTCATCATGGCCACTAGAGTTTCATTAATTTTCTTTGCTCTAAGGCTAAAAGGGATTTCTGCTGAGTGAGTATCTCCAGCATCTGGGAGAACTTTTTGCAGAAGACATGACTGAACTTTTTTGCGTAGAAATAGAGTTTATCTGGAGAAGGAAATGGCAGCCCACTCCAGTATTCTTGCCTGGAGAATCCCAGGGATGGAGGAGCCTGGTGGGCTGCCGTCTGTGGGGTCGCACAGAGTTGGACACGACTGAAGTGACTTAGCAGGGTTTACCTATTTTCTCTTGACTGCTCAATGCTTCCTATTCTCATTTGTTCTAGTTAGGTTTCCTTTCACTGTTAAAGTCACTGTTTACTTTGCCTGATAGTAATAATGATAACTGTTACTCATTAGGGCTTATAATGAGCCAGACACTGTTTCAAGTGTCTTACACAAATTAATTTAATCCTCATTATACATCTATGAAGTAGGTACCCTTGTTACCTCTAGTGGACAGATGAGGAAACTGAAGATTGAGGAGGCTGAGAAACTTGCCAAGCAGTAGAGCTAGGATTCAAAGCAGATCTGTCTCACCCCAAAGCATGTTCATTTAACCATACGCTACACTGCTGGAGAAGGAAATGGCAACTCATTCTGTTTTTGCCTGGGAAATCCAATGGACAGAAGAGCCTGGTGGGCTACAGTCCATGGGGTCACAAGAGTCAGACATGACTTCATGACTAAATAACGGCAACACTACATCATAACAAAGATGGTGGTCTGTCTTACAGGAGGCAGCAGGACAGAACATCTCTCTGAATCAAGAGCATCCTTGTCCTCTCAGCTGTCTGGGTATCTCTTGCCTGTCCTCGACTCCTGTTCTTCGCCAGTGAATTCTCAATTTATCTCCCTTATCGTGGGGGACTCTTAACCTGGAACCCCCAGCCTCCCCACCAGCCATGCCTCAAGGCTCTAACTCTTTCCTGCCAAACTGAGCCCGCAATGATCTCTTCCTCGGAGAACAACTTTTGCCTTTGTTGGCAGAACCACACATTTAGCACATATTTCTTAATATCCTACTATCTAATTATCTGAAATACATAATTTAATATGCTCTTACAATCATGCCTGCCTCCCCTCCAGGCTTTGAGGGTATATCAGACACCTCTTAGGCTTCATCTCATATCCTCTCAGCCCACCTTTTATTCCAAGTTTTGCTACCCCAACCGGCTGTGCTCAAGAATAAACAGACGAGGATCTTGTCTCAGCTGGACCGTGAATCTATTATACTCTCGTGCTTGAGCTTTTCTGATAACCTAACAGGAATCTGCTTAGGACACACACAAATGCAAACCTAGACATTCAGAAGGATTGACACCCTTTGGGACAACCCTTGACTGATGAGGATGGGAACTGCGGGGTAGAGCTGCTCTCCTGCCCCTTGCATAGACAATGCTGAGACACATTCTTAAATGACCTCCAGTGATGACTAGCCAGATAATGTCCATGTTTATAGGACATATATAAAGAAGCCTGAGGAAGAGGCATGTGGATGGACCTATGAGGAAAGGCATTATGAGCAAGGATTATTGAATCTCATGTCAATGCCATGAATCCTCCACAGTGAATCAATAGGCCAACATCCAAGTAGAGAGGATGACCTTTTTCTGGATGTCATGAGCCTCTCTCCATGGCCACTTCATTACTTGAGCAATGGGTTACAAATGGGCATGACCACGATGGGGTAGAGACAAGCTTTGGACACAAAAGCATCAACTCCCTATCACTAATGCTCATATAGTGCCTGCCATGGCTGAATATCCATCCTGCTAGCAGTGAAGACTGGCCAAATCAGGCATTATTCTTAAGGAGGGTGAGTGCGTGCTAAGTCACTTCAGTTCAGTTCAGTTCAGTTGCTCAGTCATGTCTGACTCTTTGCAACCCCATCGATTGCAGCATGCCAGGCCCCCGTGTCCATCACCAACTCCTGGAGTTCACTCAGACTCAGCCCATTGAGTTGGTGATGCCATCCAGCCATCTCATCCTCTGTTGTCCCCTTCTCCTCCTGCCCCCAGTCCCC
>SJYX01022140.1:9012-42228 GCA_006410675.1 Oreotragus oreotragus | reverse complement strand
AGAATTTTGAGCATCACTTTACTATCGTGTAAGATGAGTGCAATTGTGCGGTAGTTTGAGCATTCTTTGGTATTGCCTTTCTTTGGGATTGGAATGAAAACTGACCTTTTCCAGTTTTGTGGCCACTTCTGAGTTTTCCAAATTTGTTGGCATATTGAGTGCAGCACTTTCACAGCATCATCTTTCAGGATATGAAATAGCTCAACTGGAATTCCATCACCTCCACTAGCTTTGTTCATAGTGATGCTTTCTAAGGCCCACTTGACTTCACATTCCAGGATGTCTGGGTCTAGGTGAGTGATCATACCATTGTGATTATCTGGGTCATGAAGATCCTTTTTGTACAGTTCTTCTGTGTATTCTTGCCACCTCTTAATATCTTCTGCTTCTCTTAGGTCCATACCATTTCTGTCCTTTATCAAGCCCATCTTTGCATGAAATGTTCCCTTGGTATCTCTGATTTTCTTGAAGAGATCTCTAGTTTTTCCCATTCTGTTGTTTTCCTCTATTTCTTTGCATTGATCTCTGAGGAAGGCTTTCTTATCTCTTCTTGCTATTCTTTGGAACTCTGCATTCAGATGCTTATATCTTTCCTTTTTTCCTTTGCTTTTCGCTTTTCTTCTTTTCACAGCTATTTGTAAGGCCTTCTCAGACAGCCATCTTGCTTTTTTTCATTTCTTTTCCATGGGGATGGTCTTGATCCCTGTCTCCTGTACAATGTCATGAAACTCCAGCCATAGTTCATCAGGCACTCTATCTATGAGTCCCTTAAATCTATTTCTGACTTCCACTGTTCACTTCAGTCACGTCCAATTCTTTGTGACTGTAGCCCACCAGGCTCTTCTGTCTATGAGATTTCCCAGGCAAGAACACTGGAGTGGGTGGCCATTTCCTTCTCTAGGGAATCTTCCCAACCCAGGGACCAAACCTATGTCTCTTACATCCCCTGCATTGTCAAGGTGGGTTTTTACCACTAGCACCACCTGGGAAGCCCATTCTTAAGGAGCCTAGCCAATTCCCAGGCAGCACCTTGGTTACAGCAGGCCTAATTCCATTATAGAAACAGCACCTACTTTGGATATGGCTTTGCTTTCTTTGACTTCAGTGCTGTTGCCAAAACCAGTATCTGTGAAATTATAGAAGGCTTTTTTTACTGACATGGGGCCCCATACAACATTACCTGAGGGTAATGCATACTTCAGGTAATTGTCACACAATGGGCATATGATGATGGGACTGACTATTCTTACAGTGTACTTCATCAACCAGAGGCAGCCAGCCTAGCAGAATAATGGAGTTGTCTATACCAGTCTGGGCGTAATACCCTATAAGGTTAACTGCATCCTCTAGCATGCAGTGTATACACAGAACCAACAGAGCTGATTCTCTAATAGCTAGCGTATGTGGGTCCAAGAATCAATGGGTGGAAATAGGGCTGGCCCCTTACACCATCATTCTTAGTGACCTACCTGTGCAATTTTATTGAGAGTAATTGGCCCTGATGACGCTGGAATCTAGAGCTTCTGATACACGATGGGGCCACAGGGCAGAGGGAGTACGTCTGGGACTCGGGCGTTCAGTGTGGCATGTCTTGGCGAGAACGCCGTGCCTGATGCCTGTACATGGGAACTGTAGCAACCTTGGTTCAAAAGGACAAAAGAGACTCAGACCCCTTGGGGGTGCAGATGTAAGCCACCCCATCTAGAAAGCAACGTAGACCAGCTGAGGTGTTGGCAAAGAGTGAGGGACATCTAGACTGAGTGCTGGAAGAAGAAGATAGTAGGTATCTGTCAGGGCCTTGAGAACAGCTGCGGGAGTGAGAACTAGAGCCAGTTACATTAACCTCCGGTATGAAGGCCGAGTCAGGGACAGAGAAGAGCAGGGTTGGGTGACTGAAAAGACTGGCTGGGGAAGCTGTCTCTCATTAAGTCACATTTGAACAGAAGCATGAATGAAGTAACGGAGGAAACCATAGGGGTACGTAGGGAAGAAAATTCCAGAGCGGAAAAGCACACTTGATGTGTTTGAGGAGGTTTGTGTAACAGGAGGGAGGTGAGCAAAGAGTGTGGTAAGAGATGTGATTAGAAAGAAAATTGGAACCCAGACCATGAAAGGCTTTGGAGTGAGGACTCTGGATTCCATTCTGTGGCAGAGAAGGGATCATTAGCAAATTCTGAGATGATGTGATGTATCTTACATTATGGAGAGCTCTCTGGTGCTCTGTGAATTGGCTGTAGGGGGCAAGGATGGATGCAGGGAGATCAGTTATCAGACTTAAGCAAGAGAGTGTTTGGATCTCATTTTAGATGGGTTTCCTGGGTGTACAGAACACAGGCGTGGGGTTGTTGAACACTGGGCCTTAGATTCAGAGTGATGTTACTGTTCTCCAGGGCTGATTTTAAGCTATCCAACTCTCCTATTTCTGACAAATATTTTTTGTGGCACAACACAGCCCAATGGGTCTAGTAGTGAAGGTTCAGATGATGTCTATGATTTTGTGATTAAAACATCTATTTAGTCTTTGCTAAGAATTCATAGATATAATCTCTCTCCATTAAAAAAAAATGTTACATATAGCTCCCAAGATCAGGCCCATCATAGATATCCTGACCACATACCAGAGAGTATGCTCCTCACTACATATATATCTTCTCTAATTCTCATAACAACCCTGGAAAATGGGGTTACTCTGTGCAAGTTTACAGATGGAGAAATAGAGACTTGGGGCTGGTGCTGAGTAAGTTGCCAATGGTCATTAGTGAGTAAGGGCAGGGCTCTGGATTTCAATCAAGGCTTGATTCCAGAGCACACATTCACCGTGGGAAACTGAACTACTCACCATAGAGGATGCTAGGGAGCACCCACATTCTTTGGTGGCCTGATCTTATTTTTATGATCTTTAGTTGTCTTCTGACTGTGAAACATAACTGATGTTAAGAGGAAGAGCTGATTTTTTTAAGTTTCATTTGCCTAGAAGAAAATAATGAAGGCCAGAATCCTATTCGTTTACTAAGATCTTCTAAGTTAGAATGATTTTGTATCTGGAAAAATATGTGGCCCAGTGACAAGAGTGGGTGGGCATTTCATTGTGAGCTCCTTTTATGATGCCTGTTGCAGTTCTCCTGCTGTGTGACTTTTTTTTTCCCCCAGAAAACCACAGTGCTGCCTTATTCCTACTTAAAAAAAAAAATCATTAGGGTAGTTGCATCACAGAAGAAGGAAAAAAGGAGATGTGTGATCTGTGGATGAAATAGAGTAGTTGCCCCACATGAGCTTTGGCTTTTTCATGTACTGGCTGTGAGCCTGTCCTCATGCTGGGGTGGAGAAGCTCATTATTGCTCATGCTAACCAAGAAACAGGGCTGGGCAAAGGGGAGAGGGAGACCAAAGGCACAGAGTGCTCCCACCAAATTGGACCCTGGAAAGTCTAACACCAGAGCATCTACTAAAGGCGCTCAGCAGCCACTTGCTTTTTACAAAGAAACTGCAGGGATAAAGCGGGTCATTCTGGTAGACTGGAGCATCACTCAGTATTTGCCAGTGGATAGAAGGGTCATGGGGTCGGTGGCCATACAGTATAACCGGTGCAAAAGTAGCAGACACACATTTGTCTGGCCTGTAAATACCCAGTTTTGATGTTTTGTTGAATCTGCGGCTCTCCTAGAAGCATAATGAAGTGTCCACAACTCAGAAAGTCTTTCAAGGATTCAACAGTGCATCTCGCTTTCACTCCTCCTTTCCACTTCTATCTTCTTGGCTGCTCTCAATGTTTGCCTTGATGAACTTCTGCCACTGGAGTTGGTGTGCTCTGCCTAAATGGCATTTCAGCATGGATGTCCCCAGGTGCCTAGCATCCTTGCCTAGATTAACGTGTCAGTGGCATATGGCGCAAATGGCCTGTCGTTCGGTTTCAGAATCAGTTTAAAATATCTGCCAGGCTGCTGACTTCTTTGGCATAATGCCTTGTGGCCCCAGTGTTTGAGGAAGGAGAGCAACGTTGTCTGAAAATTAGTTAGAGTGAATTTTCTCATACAAGAGCCACTTTCTGGCTTCCTGCCCTTCCCCAGTTCTCTCTCCCTCTTCCCACCTTGCTATCCAAGCTAATGAAACAAACATACCTACTGAGCCTGAGTGCCTACGACAGAGGATAATTGTGCAAGCAGCTCTCATTGTAGTGGGTCCATTTTGGCTCTATATTGTGCTCTTTTTCTGTAAAGAGAAGTATCTTGCTTGCGCTTTCAGACACTGTTGCATTTGATCTTCTCAAAGCCCCAGTGTAGGGATTAGCTCCATTTTGCAGACAAGAAAACTGAGGCTTAGAGACATTTAAAAATTTGACCAAAACATTCTACAAAAAAGTGGCACAGTAACAAGTCAAACCCAGGTCCGTGTGACCCCTGGATTCTTTTGACTCTGTTAAGTCCATGCAGAGACCACTGTGTGAACGGATGCTGTACCCACGTGCAAGCATGTTTGGGCTGGGGACAGTTCTGTGCTGCAGCTAAGTGGGTAGAACTCACAGTGGTCAGCGGCTCTGTAGGCGCTGTCAGCAAATGCTCTTGGCTTCTTGTACAAACTCCTCATCATGCTCGTCTCTCTGCGTGTTTAATGGGGGGTCATTGTTACTCTTTAGTTGCCTGATGGGCTTCTCGCTCCTAAATCCAAGTGACGAAGCCGATCCTGCTGTCCTTGGGATTATCCCCTCTTGATGAGTGATGACCTGAGGACTGGAGCCAGCCGACCTGCAGGCAGAGAGAGAAGGATGTCAAAGGTTCCTCCAGCTCAATTTGAATTGATGAACCAGAATAATTCTGGCAGCAGGGCTCATGGAATTGGCCTCAACCAGCAATCTTTCTCACTTTTTGTCTTCGAGGTGGTGTTTGGCAGTTTTTCTTTTCTACTATAGAAAACCACTCTCCACCACCAGGGTTAGTTATCATCACAACACCAAACAATTGTCATTGAGTGGATGGCACCCAGTGGCTACTCACCCCTGCCTATATGCTCTACTTTGCAAGAAACTTTCACTTAAAATGCCCCTGTTCTTTACTCTGTCATCAAAATTCTATACGTGCTTCAAGGCCCTGCTCAATTGATCTCCTCGAAGAAACTTCTTTCAAATCAGTCTACCCCACTGATGGCCTCTTTATTCCAAATTCCTCACGATGGTGATAATAGCATTTAAAAAATTATATAATTGTTTCCTTGAACAAGCAATATCATATGGCCCAACATTTAAACATGTATGGAGGGTACAAAGGCTTCCTAGCTGGCTCAGTGGTAAAGAATCCTTCTGCTAATGCAGGAGACTCAGGTTCGATCCTTGGGTTGGCAAGATTCCCTAGAGAAGGAAATGGCAACCTCTCCAGTATTCTTGCCTGGGAAATCCCATGGACAGGGTAGCCTGGCAGGCTATATAGTTCATGCAGTCTCGAGAGTCAGACATGCCTTAGCAACCCAACAACAACAACAAAGGGTACAAATAATAGAGTGCAAAGTTAAGTCCTTTGTCAGCGCCCCTTCTCAGAGGCACTCTATGGACAATTCCTATTACCTCTTGCTGACCCTTCCAGAGATATCTTAATACATAAAGGTATATATACTTTAAAAAAATTCACCAACAATATATGAGAGTGATTGTTAACATGTATGAGCAGCAGTTATGCGAGACACACTGGGCCTTTGTATGAATTATTTTTCCTGAATCCTACCTGAAACTTTATGAGATGGGCACTCATACATATTTTACAAGTAAGGAAACAGACGCTCAGAAAAGTGAAGTCGCTTTGCCCACAGTCACACAGTTAAGATGTGGCAGAACCGGAACTCGATCCCAGGCTTTCTGACGTCGGAGTCCAAGCCGGTAATCACCAGGCCATGTGCCTTAAGATGGCTCCCTAGACGCTTCACGGAGCAGGCGACGCACCCACTCACTCCAGCGCTCCTGCCTGGAAAACCCCATGGATCCCTAGACGCTTCATGGAGAAGGCGATGCACCCACTGCAGTGCTCCTGCCTGGAAAACCCCATGGACAGAGGAGCCTGGTCCATGGGGTCGTGAAGAGTCGGACACGACTGAGCGACTTCACTTTCACTTTTCACTTTCACGCATTAGAGAAGGAAATGGCAAGCCACTCCAGTGTTCCTGCCTGGAGAATCCCAGGGTTGGGGGGGCGGCGCCTGGTGGGCTGCCCTCTATGGGGTCGCACAGAGTAGGACACGACGGAAGCGACTTAGCAGCAGGTGTTTCATACATACATCAAGTTTTCCAGCTAGATTAAAGGGTACCTCGGAAGAAAAAAAGTGTGGCATAGTAGAAGGAACATGCCCTTGGGAACCTAATTCTAGCTACAAAACTTACTAGCCACGTAACCATAGGTAACTTTCCTAAACTCTGATTCCTTTCCTGTAAAGTGGGAAAATGCTAACCTCAGAGGGAGGCAGGGGTGTTGGAAGGATTCTGGGAAATAAAGAATGTAAAGTACCTGGTACGTAAGAGGTAGTCAGAAATGGTAGTTACCTTATCAAGAGTCAATTCTTTCTTTTTTGTAGTACGTTTTCCAGGTTTTTAAATTTTAAGTGGAGAATAATTGCTTTGCAATGTTGTGTTACTTTCAGCCATACAATAACATGTATCAGCCATAAGTATAGTGTACATATGTCTCTTCCCTGTTGACCCTCCTGGCCACCCCCCACCCCATCCCACCAGTCCAGGTTGTCACAGAGCATGGACTGGGCTCCCTGTGAGATACAGCAACTTCCCCCAGCTATCTTTTTTAAATATGGGAACACGTATGCTTCAGTGCCACTCTCACAATTTATCCCATTGTCTCCTTCCCCAGCTGTGCCCCCAAGTCTGCTCTCTGTGTGAGGTGGATGAACCTAGAGCCTGCTATACAGAGTGAAGTAAGTCTGAAAGAGAAAAACAAATATTGTATATTAATGCATATACATTGAATCTAGTAAAATGGTACTGATGAACCTATTTGCAGGGCAGGAATGAATTGCTAGCTTTAAAAGCCCTGTGCCCAGCAGGAAGGAAATACCTATGTGATGTTAGGCATAATACAGATCTAACCTGTGGATGGCAGGAAAATCCCACACAGAAGCCCCTAAAGTAAATGCAAGGCAATAGGCTGTCACACCTAATGCCCATGGGACTCTCTCAGAGGGAACAGTTGATTCATTTGTTGGCTGTTCAAAGAAATGTATGGGGGATGGGGGTGGGAGGGAGGTTCAAGAGGAAGGGAATATAAGTACACATATAGCTCTTCACATTGTTGCTGTACAGCAGAAACTGACACAACATGGTAAGGTAATTACCCTCCAACTTAAAAACATAAAAAAACTTAAAATAAATAAATGGAATGGTATAGAAGACTGTCCTGAAGGTCGTGTCCATCACAAACCTTCTCCAAGACAAGCAAACAGAAATGGAGTGTGGACTAATACAGTATATTCGCACATATATACGGAATTTAGAAAGATGGTAATGATGACCCTATATGTGAGACAGCAAAAGAGACACGGGTGTAAAGAACAGACTTTTGGACTCTGTGGGGGAAGGCGAGGGTAGGATGATTTGAGAGAATAGCATTGAAACATGTATATTATCATATGTGAAACAGATCGCCAGTCCAGGTTCCATGCATGAGACAGGGGGCTCAGGGCTGGTGCACTGGGAAGACCCTGAGGGATGGGATGGGGAGGGAGGTGGGAGGGGATTCAGGATGGGGAGCACATGTACACNGATGATTTGAGAGAATAGCATTGAAACATGTATATTATCATATGTGAAACAGATCGCCAGTCCAGGTTCCATGCATGAGACAGGGGGCTCAGGGCTGGTGCACTGGGAAGACCCTGAGGGATGGGATGGGGAGGGAGGTGGGAGGGGATTCAGGATGGGGAGCACATGTACACCCATGGCTGATTCATGTCAGTGTATGGCAAAAACCACTACAATACTGTAATTAGTCTCCAATTAAAATAAACTAATTAATTTTTTAAAAAAGAAATGGAGCGTGGAGGAAAAGACTGAGGAAACACACTTCGGAACATTTTTCCTCCAGATACACTCAGAGTAGATCCTTCACCTCCTTCCAGTCACCTCCTCAAGGATTTCTCCTGACTTGCAACCTGCTCCCTCCCCAACTTGAGCTATAATTTTTTCCATAACACTTTTTACCATCTATTATAGGACATAATTATCCTGTTTACTTTGTGTGTTTTTGTTGTCTGACTTCTCCAGAATGTAGCTCCCTGAGGGCAAGGGTCTTTGTGTTTTTTTTTTTTTTTCTTTTTTTTTTTTTTACTAGGCTTTCCTGGCACATGATAAGTACTCAACTGATATTTGTTGGAGGAGTATATATATATATATTTTGGCGGAGTATATGTTTAAGATAACCTCAGTTTACGTGGCTTCACAGACTCAAGACTAGAAGTCAGTTCTTCTGCCCCCCTAAACTAGTTGTCTTTGCACCAAATCATCTTTCAAGATAGAGGAGTGCATGTCTAAGACTGGGGAATGATTTAGCTGGGTCAGGAATCCAGACAAAACTGGAAATAAATGCATCTAGACAAAAAAATAAGTGAACCATAGAAGTGAAGGTAGGAAAAAAATAAACATAGATGTGGGTGGTTGTGTTGTTTTCTGTGTGTTTGTTTTTTCAAAATTTTGTTTAAGTACCTGAGACTGTGCTGTCAGTTTATCTAGTGAAATAAGATTCATGATCAATGTGTGGAGACGGAAATTTCAGACCTCATTATACACAAACTGAAGATGATTCCTTTGCTGTCACTGCGGCATTTGACATGCCAGTAAAAACGAAAGGCAATCTGTCTCAGGCGCCCCTTTTAGCTTTGACAGATGTGGAAATGTATGAGTTTGGGGTGCTAATTTTTTGGTTGGACATCAAATGTGAGCATGTCCAGTGATGCAGCTGTAGAAGCTAGCATCCAGCTCATATTCTAGGGCTGAAGTCCTAGAGAGGCACTTAATTTCAATTCAGGATGTCCTCCTCCAGCCCTACTTCTTTTTTTTTTTTTTCTCTTAATTGGAACTTTAACTAGGACCTGAAACACATAACTTTATTTTTAAACTTATTCATCTATTTTTGGCCACGCTGTGTGGCATGTGGGATTAGTTTCCCAACCAGGGATCGAACCAGTGCCCCCTGCATTGGGAACACAAAGTCTTAATCACCGGAACATCAGGAAAGTTCTCCTTACCCCTTTTTCTTCTCTTAAAAGCAAAGAAAGCCTATTCCCAGGCTAATCTTCCAACCAAGATTTTGGTCACACCCCCTTTTCTCATTACTTCCTCCCTCTTCCTTGAATCTTAAGGCTATCTTTTCCCCACAGTATGTGGATATGCTCAGATCTCCTCCCTGACAACGCAAGATAATGAAAACCTTCCAATAATCTCTTGAATCGGTTAGTCACCTATGGATGTATAACAAACCATCTTAAAACAGTGGCTTAAAATAACAAGCTTTTTTTTTTTTTTCACTCACAAGCTGATGAGCCATCTGAGCAAGTCTGTTGATCTGGACCAGGCTGGCCATTAGCTGGGCCTGAAATACCAGCTGTACATCCTCAGTGAGTGTACAGTCAGCAGATGGGCTGATGGGGGCAAGGCTGGTCATGGATGACCTTACTCACATGCCTGGGAGATAGCAGGTTATCAGTTATGGGGAACTGGTGACTGGGCCACTGATCCCTTCTCCAGCCAATTCGCACAGGCTTGATTTTAAGCCATGACAGCCCAGCCAGGTTTTAAGACAGAGCAGAAGTACACAGGCCTCTTGAACCGGCACAATGCCACTTCTGCCTGATCTTAGGGGCAGACCACAGGCCAGCCCAGAAGCAAGGAATTAGACTGTTTCTTGATTGGAGGAGACAAAGAGTCACATCACAAAAGGTGTAGATTTGGAGAGGGACAGAGAATGAGGGTCAGTTTTACAATCAGTCTTCTTTGTCTTCATCCTTACTTCCCAGATGTGTTTTTTCCTTTACAGTCAAATTTCTAGACAGGGTAGCTGTCATTTGCTTTGCCTACTTCTTAGCCACCAGTCACTTCTCAACCAAGATGACCTCACCTTATTACCACTATCTCCATTTTGTTGGAACTGCTCTCTTTAAGGATATCAACGTCTCAAATATCAAATACTATGGACTACTTTCAGCTTCCATCTTACTAAAACTCACTGCACAACTTGACCTGTACGGTCATTCCCTACTGCTTAGAGCTCTCCTTCCTTAGCTTCTATAATTCTCTCTCCCAGCTGTCCTTCTGCCGCTCTGACCCTTCTTTCTTAGATGTCTTGGCTGGCTCACATCCTTCCTCTAGCCTGTCAATGTTAGCATTGCCTAGTTTCTGTTGTCTCACTCTTCTTTCTTTCTTCTTATGCTAAATTGTTTCTGGAATCTAATCCAATCAGGTGGATACCACCTATATACATCTTTATTCTAACTCATCTGTTGACCCCTAAGAATAAAGTGTCAATATCTACTGGATATTGTCACAGGCTCTTCAAATGACACATATGTTTAAAATGGAGCCATGGGGTCGCAAACATGACTGAGCGACTTTCACTTTCACTTTAATATTTTTCATCCAAAATGTGATTCTCACCTCACTTTCTCCATTGACGGTTTTACAGTTCTTTTGATTCAGAATTAGAAACTGAGAACTTTTCTAAACTCTTTCTGCCCTGGGGTTCCTGCAACTTGATACTAAGACCCATCAGTTCTATGTTCCAAGCATCCCTCAGACAACCCGCTTCTGTCCTCGGCACGGCTGCCGGAGTTCAGGCTCTCATCCTCTGCTGTCCAGACCAATGCCAGAGCTTTTCTTTGGCTTCCTCAAACCATTTTCCAGCCAGAGAGGTTTCTGAAACACAAACCTGTGTTACTTCTTTGCCTTGGACACTTCCACTGGCTCATTTCTGCCAAGATAAAATCTAAATTCTTCATATTAGTTAGTGATTGAAAGTGTTAGTTATTCAGTCGTGTCTAACTCCTTGCAATCCCATGGCCTATAGCCCACCAGGCTTCTCTGTCCATGGAATTCTCCAGGCAATACTGGAGTGGGTTGCCATGCCCTCCTCCAGGGGATCTTCCCAATCCAGGGATCAAACCTGGGTCTCCTGCATTGCAGGCAGAGTTTTTACCATCTGAGCCACCAGGGAAGCCCTGGGAAGTTAATGATTATTCGTTGCAAAAAGAAAAAGAGAAAAGGGAAGAAAAAAGAAAGAAATGTACAGTATTTCATTTAAAAAAGAGAAGATTTATTATAATGAGACAGCGATTGACTCTGGGTGATCATGATGTCAGTGTAGGTTCATCCTTGGTAAAAAATATACCACTCTGGTGAGTGATGTTGATAATGAAAATGCTATGCTTGTGTGGGGGCAGGAGGTAAATGGGAACTGTATCTCCTCTTGATTGTGTTGTGACTGAAAACTGCTCTAAAGAAATAAGGTATTAAACAAAAAGAAACAGCCAAAGAAATAAAGAAGTATTCGTGAGACAAGTTGTAGAGTTAGGCATCAGGGGAACTGTTGTGGACAATGCCCTGTGTCTTCAGGCTCCCTTCTCGCTGCCTTCACTAACTCATCTTTTCTTTCAGTGACTGCCCCCATGCTCCTGAAGACCCCCCCATCCCCTTATTATCCTCCTACATGTTCTTCAATGCACATTATCCCCCTGCCCAAACAGGCACTCTTAATCCAAGTCTATCTAACTTTCTACCTACCTATTCTCTTAGAGTACATTCATGAAAAAGAAATTCTGATTGGCTTAGCTCATGGGTTAAGAAAGGTCATGTGGACAAAAAACCGGCAGCCTGAGGTTCACATCTTTGGAGGGTCTGTAGAGAGGAATGTTCCCAATGAAAATGGTGTGGGCTGGGCAGGTAACTCACACAGGCCCACCATACCCCTCAAGATGGTCACTCCAATTCTTCTCCCATTGCAGTGCACCCCACCCGCAGAGAACTACCCCCCCATTTCCTAAACACGTCATGCTCTTTTTCATATTCCCAATACCAGCCAAAGTCTTCCCCTCCTTAACTTCCTGGAAATCTCATCTTTATTCTTTCATAGCCAGTTTGAATGTCATCTCCTCTATGAAGCCCACCCTGGCCCCTGTTAGTTGCTCTGTTCTCTGAGAAGGCTTAGCATTTTGCACATAGTTCCCATAGACTATACGTATATATGTATATATATACATATATGATATGATATATTATATGTATATATATATATCATCCCACTTTGAAATTGTTTGCCCCCTTGCTAGACTATGAGCTATTTTCTTTTAAAATTATTTTTATTGGCAGGCACCATTACTGGCATCTAGGATAGATCTGGGCTCACAGTTAGAGATCAAAAAACTTGNTGATATATTATATATATATATATATCATCCCACTTTGAAATTGTTTGCCCCCTTGCTAGACTATGAGCTATTTTCTTTTAAAATTATTTTTATTGGCAGGCACCATTACTGGCATCTAGGATAGATCTGGGCTCACAGTTAGAGATCAAAAAACTTGTTGAATGGATGACGATATACGTGGCCAGAATCACTAAACCAACAGCTCTCAGAGTGGCTCCTGGATCAGCAGCATCAGCAGCATCTAACAACTTGTTAGAAATGCAAGTTCTTAGGCCCCATCATAGACCTAATGAATCAAAACCTCTGAGAATAGGTGTGGTAGGCAGAATGTTGGCCCTCCTCAAAGATGTACACATTTTAACCCATGGAACCTCTGAATATCTTACACTATATAGCAAAAGGAAACTGAAGCTGCAGGTGGAATTAAGATTGCTTGTCATCAGATTTTACAATCAAGAAGTTATGCTGGAGTATCCGGGTAGACCCAGTTTAATCACGAGAGTCCTTAAATGGGGAAGAAGGAGACAGAAGAGTCACAACCAGAGAGATATCATCATGAGAAAGACTTGACCAGCCACTGCCGGCTTTGAAGATGAAAGTGGGCACTAGCCAAGGAATGTACAGAGCCTCTAGAAGCCAGCAAGAAAACTATTCTCCCCAAAGACCTCCAGAAAGGAACGCAGCCCTGCTGAAACCTTGGCTTTTGCTCAATCAGACCCATTTTGGACTTTTGAATTCCACAACTATAAGATAAGACATTTGTTTGTGATACTTTGTTATAGCAGCAATTGGGAACTAATACAGCAGGGGCCAGCCATCTGGGTTTAGGAAGCCTTCCAGGCAATGCTGAAGTTTCCTCCCACTCAAGCACCTAGTCTACGACACTCCTCCTGGATTTGCTAGTTTGACTATCTGTACTGTTTATCACTGCATCCCAGCTCCTAGCCCAGTGCTGGCACTCAGTTGCAGGGGCAGCGAATACTCATTGAGAATGTCTATGTGTAAAGTGCTACTGTAACTCAGTCCTCATAATAATCCTATAAAGTAAGCAATATTACTGTCCCATACTTTGCAGATGAGAAAACAGATACACAGAGAAGAAAATCAACATTCCCAAGGCTTCCCAGCTTGTAAGTGGCAAAGCCAGGATTTAAGCTCAGTCTTACTCCAGAATCCATGCTCTGACCCTAGGCTATGTGGTCTCCAGGAAGGGTACGATGTGTAACTGACTGGTGAATGAATTGACTACTTAATAAATAAATAATAAACAATAACTTTCACCTGAGGACTTTAGAAGGTTGTGTGGGAAGCTGCTGCTACTGCTGCTAAGTCACTTCAGTTGTATCAGACTCTGTGTGATCCCATAGACAGCAGCCCACCAGGCTCCCCCATCCCTGGGATTCTCCAGGCAAGAATACTGGAGTGGGTTGCCATTTCCTTCTCCAATGCATGAAAGAGAAAAGTGAAAGTGAAGTCGCTCAGTCTGTCTGACTGTCAGTGACCCCATGGACTGCAGCCCACCAGGCTACTCCGTCCATTGGATTTTCCAGGCAAGAGTACTGGGGTGGGGTGCCATTGCCTTCCCCGGTGGGAAGCTGCAGTAGAGTTCTAAAAGGCTGTCATTCTACGCCTGATTCCGTGGAGGGGAGAAGACACGCTTTTCACTTGTGTGCATGTAGGCAGAGGAACATGGAAGGCACTTGGGACTGAAAGAGAACTTGCCTGGCTAAAGGGGGCGGAGGGTGAGACAGCAGAGGGTGCCCCTTGGGTAGGGATTGCAGCTTCTAGGAATGAGGGAGGTGGGAGTTAAAGGTAACAGGAAAGACAAGGATAGACCTGCCTTTTCACCTTGTTATTACTGGTATCCAACCTAGGCTGGAAAAACCATAGCTTTGACTATATGGACATTTGTCAACAAAGTGATGCCTCTGTTTTTTAATATGCTGTCTAGGTTTGTCATAGTTTTTCTTCTAAGGAGCAAAGGTCTTTTCAATTTTGTGACTGCAGTCACCATCCACAGTAATTCTGGAGCCCAAGAAAATAAAATCTGCCACTGTTCCAGTAATCATGTACGGTTGGCCAGAAAGAAGGCTGAGCACCAAAGAACTGATGGTTTTGAACTGCAGTGCTGGACAAGACTATTGAGAGTCTCTTGGACAGCAAGGAGATCAAACCAGTCAATCCTAAAGGAAGCCAACCCCGAATATTCACTGGAAAGACTGACTGAAGCTGAAGCTCTAATTCTAATACTTTGGCCACCTGATGTGAAGAGCCTACTCACTGGAAAAGACCCTGATGCTGGGAAAGATTGAAGGCAGGAGGAGAAGAGGGTGAAACAGATGGTTGGATGGCATCACCGACTCAATGGACATGCGTTTGAGCAAACCCCAGGAGATAATGAAGGATAATGAAGTCTGGTGTGCAGCAGTCCATGGTGTTGCAAAGAGTCAGACACAACTCAGCAGCTGAACAACAACAAACAACAGCCTAGGCTGACACCTCGGAGGCCCAGAGAGCCTGAATTAGCAATATATGTTTGTTGAAGAAAAGAGAATTTTAGTGTGAAATTGTTCTAAGACATGCTGGACTTTGTTTCAAGGTGTTCAAGGAAGACCGCTTATTAAATTCACCGGAACTCTCAGCTGTGATGTGGACGGTGTGAAGGACAAGCTTGAGTCAAAAACCAGTGAATTGGAGGACATGGAAACATGTCCTCCATGAGGGCTGTAGACAGAAGAGGTGCAGATAGGTGTTTGAGACCTGGTGTCCAAGGAATGTGGGACTTGGGGCCCAGCTGAGGAGGGGGCCTCTAGCATTTAGTTAGTGCCCGCTGTGGCAGGCACGGAGCTCGGTGCTTTCCCCTGTTTGAAAACACTGAAGCAAAGTGTCCCAATGTATGGGCAGACCACAGGAAAAGGAGATCAAGGGAAAGATAACCAGAGCCCCTGTGTTGGCAGACAGGGTCAAGGCTGTCACCCCAGGGGACAAGCTCAACCTGTTGAGTTGGGGCTACAGCAGGGTCAGGCCCCAGGACCTTGAAACAGATGCCAGAAACAGGAACTTGGGTTGAATTCTGTCAATGAAGCACAGTTATCCTAGCTGAGGCAGAGGGAGGGGACAATGGGAGGCAAGGGGTAGAATTATATATGAGAGGCTAACACAGACGCCGGTGCAGAGTGATGAGCCATTGCTTTTAGGGAAGAAAGAGGCAGAGTTAACATAGGTGATGGTGGTAGGAACACTTCTTATTGAAAAAGGTGTAGTGTGGAGGTCAGGAGGAGAGAAGGTTTATAAAGAGCTGAGTCCAAGATGCAGCACATAATGCGTCCTTAATATATGCCAGTCGTAACTCATCCCAAGGACAATGGGGAGGTGCTGCTCCTCACCTGCATGTGGGGATGTGTCCTGGAACATGTCACTTCTGTGGACCATGTCTGAAGGAAATACAGGCCAATGGAATAAAATAGGCAAGTGAAAAAATCTGCATATGTCTATTCTTTTCTCTTGACCAAGGAAATTCAGGCAATTAATATTTGAAAGGAATCTGAAGCAAACAGAATGGAATCAAGCATTTCCCCATATTAATGTCATATGCCCCCCACCACCACCTTGACTGCCTCCAGAGCCATTTTGGTTGTGCTAAGACCATGTCCACAGTGCCTCACTAAAACTTCCTTAACAGGAGCTCTACCACCCACGAAAAACTGTTTTCTTCTCCCTTCCTGTAAAATCAACCCAGCTGCCTCTGAAGAGAGACTCCCAAAGAAATGACACTGAAGTATAATTAGTAATGTTTCTTCCTCAGTTTCCAACTTCGTGATACACCTTAATGATATTCCACCATGCTGAGAGTTCCCTGGATGGGAAAACCAGCCCCTGACCTCAGGTTTTGTTTGTTTATTCCATTTTCTCCTGCCTTAGAATCAGCCAGCAGAAACTTTCCAGAAAGTAGAATTTGTTTGAAAACCATCCAAGCTTCACACATTATCTGATTCCAAGCCACCTCAGAATGTCAGAATCTGCACCGAATCTATACATTTGGCCTTGTCTGGCTTCTTCTCAACTATCTGTCTTTGATATGTGTTTCTCTTCTAGCAGGCTTTGTGTAAGGCAAAGACTCTTTCTGGAAGTATTCTTTGCATCTTTTTTTTTTTTTTTAAGTATATTATCAGCATCAATTATAATGAGGCATTTTTCGTAGAGTTTGATAATGTCGAACCAGGGAACAGTGGCCTCTGAGCTGTGATCCTGCCAGTTGCATTTTATTAACCCAAGTCAGGGTGCTAAGTTGATTTTCAGACTTGATTGACAGAACCCTTTCAGCATAAACCCTGGAAAACTATTAGGAGGCAAGAATCCTATTGAGGCATTCTGCCAGTAATAGTTTTAATGCAGAAATGCATTTGATCAGCAGCATGCTGTGCTTGTATCATTTCCATAGTGAGTAGCAATGTGGTTCCAGTGTCATTTACCACAACCAATTATGGTACATCCTGACAATATTTAAGACAGAATTGGATTAAGAAAAATGCACTCTCAAGATTGTGGTCTGAGAGGCAAAATACCAGAATTTTCCATGGATCTCGTTTTGTCTTTCTTTCATTATAATAATAAGCTGAAGAAGAAAGGGGGGAAAAACACTTTGAGGACAGAAGGTAGGAAAAAAGTGTAAAAAGCAAATCAGGACAGCAGTTCAGTGACCTGTCCTTTCCTTCAGTTCTCTTTTCCACTGCTGCACATCTCCTTGATTCAAGAGTCAGTCTTTCTTTAAGCACCAGATTCACTTCTCAAAATCAGGCAATGTGTTTCTCAGCCCTACTCACCACTCTTAACCTCCACAAAAGGCAATATTTCTAATAAGTAAAACTCCCTGTAATATAAAATATCAGCTTTAAAGCCAATGTTTTGTTCAGAAGGTTCTGTTCCAGTGGCAACACTGGCTAGTCTATGGACCGACAGAGAGGTGTCTTGTAGATATTTCACATCTTCAGAAGATGAGACAGCTGTTGCTCTTCTGATTCAGCCAGCCACAAGTCTCACTGAGATGGTACACTTGTAGTACTGTCCAAGAAACCAAATATCAAATACTTTTCTTTTTCTATTTTCCAAATAGTTTTATTGAGTAAGTGGGGCTTACCCTGCTGGATCATAGGTAAAGAATCCCCCTGACAAGCAGGAGACATGGGTTTGATCCCTGGGTTGGGAAGATCCGCTGGAGCAGGAAATGGCAATGCACTCCAGTATTCTTGCCGGGAGAATTCCATGCACAGAGGAGCCCGGTGTGCTGTAGTTCATGGGGTCTCAAAAGAGTTAGACATAGCAACTAAGTAATTAGAATATAAAAGTAATGTGTTTTGTATGCTTATTGAAAAGAAAGCAGAAAATAGAGAGGAAAGCAATGACAAATAAGGATATCATCCAGAGATAAAAATATTGTATTCGAGCATCATCCACTCACATATTTAGAAACAAAAATGATTTTATCAAGTTATACACTGTGGTATGACCTGCTTTTTGTCATTCAGCAATATGCTATAAACATTTTCCCAAAGTCAATAAATATGAATCTACATCACACATTCAAAGCTGCAGAATAGTACTGTAAATTATTTTATCTAATCTTCTGGAGTACATGTAGCCTCCCTTTTTTTGTTGTTCCTTTTCTAAATAATACTGGAACAACATCCATGCTGTACACCAATGGTTCTCAAATTTTAATGTGACTACGAATCATCTGAGGTATTCTAAATGTATGCATGCATGGGCCCCACATCTAGAGATCCTGCTTCAGTAAGAAAGGTGTAAGACACAGAAATCCACATCTTACCAGGACTCTACAGGTGATACTGATGTTAGTAGTCCTCGAACCACACTTTGAGTAGTAGACATCTTTAGAAACTTGCCTGATGACTTCTTTAGAATAAAGCTCTAGAAGTGAGGTTGTTATTGCGTCAAAAGCTATGCTGTTTCACTGGAGTGCGAAATGGCAACCCGCTCCAGTATTCTTGCCTGGAGAACTCCACAGACAGAGGAACCTGGAGGGCTACAGTCCATGGGGCTGCAAAGAGCTGGACACAACTGAGCAAGTGAGCATGCTGTTTTCACAACCTGTCTCATTTGTAGTTACCTTGTAGGTTAAGGAAAAAGACAAGTCACAAAAGTAAGCACGTGCTCTAAAGTAGGAAGTACGTTTGAGGTATGGGCGAACAGAGTAAATCTGTCCCAGAGCCCCCAGAATCAGCTCTTCAGGCATCTGTGGGAGACCTAAATTGTCCCTCAGTTCAGTTCAGTTCAGTCGCTCAGCTGTGTCCGACTCTGTGACCCCATGAATCACAGCACTCCAGGCCTCCCTGTCCATCACCAACCCCCAGAGTTCACTCAGACTCACATCTATCGAGTCCGTGTTGCCATCCAGCCACCTCATCCTCGGTCGTCCCCTTCTCCTCCTGCCCCAAACCCCCCCAGCATCAGAGTCTTTTCCAATGAGTCAACTCTTCGCATGAGGTGGACATGAAATTAAAAGACGCTTACTCCTTGGAAGAAAAATTATGACCAACCTAGATGACATATTCAAAAGCAGAGACATTACTTTGCCGACTAAGGTCAATCTAGTCAAGGCTATGGTTTTTCCAGTAGTCATGTATGAATGTGAGAGTTGGACTATGAAGAAGGCTGAGCGCTGAAGAATTGATGCTTTTGAACTGTGGTGTTGGAGAAGACTCTTGAGAGTCCCTTGGACTGCAAGGAGATCCAACCAGTCCATTCTGAAGGAGATCAACCCTGGGATTTCTTTGGAAGGAATGATGCTAAACCTGAAACTCCAAGCAACCCTTTATCTCTTCCACTGAAACCTGGAAACAAGTAGAGCTGAGGAGGAAAGGGATGACGACACAAGGGAAGAGTGGTTTCAGTATCTTGACGGAGAAGTTAGTTCTTGAGAGGGGAGGTGTCTGCCGCTGACATTTGCAGAGGAGATTGCTGCCAACAAGAGGTCACCAACTGAGAAAGCTATATACCAAGACTCCACTAGTATAAGCTTCCCAAGCTCCACTGGCATAACATTCATGTTTGCCCAGCATCCTATATCCAACCCAGGTCATCTAGGAGTTTGAGAGCTATGAGTAAGAAAAAATTCAGGTATGACTCCATTTCCAGGATAAGAGCAGTCTTAAGTTAGCATACACATACTCATATAGACAAAGGCACGTATGCATTCCCTTGCTTACAATCTCCAAACTCTAGAAGGAGGATTCCAACTATAATATTCACCTAAGGACAATTTTGTACAAGGCCACAAAGTATGAAAACTGATCCAATTTGAATCCTGTAAGAAAAAAAAGTCTTCCTTTTTTTTGATTTGGTAAATTTTATTGAAGTAGGATATACCTTCAAGAAAGTATTCAGACCATAAGTTTATAAACTCAATACATTTTGACAAAGGGAACATATCGGTATAACCAGCATCCAGATCAAGAAATAGAGAAATATCTCAACCCCAGATATCTCCTGGTATTGGCTTGCAGTCACTGTTTTAACCAAACGTAGCCACCATTCTGGTTTCTAACAGGTTTAATTAGTTTGATCTATTTTTGAACTTTATGTGCACAGAATAATATCATTCATGTACTCTTTCAAAACTATTTTTGACTGGATTTTATAGATCATTAGCTTAACTCCTCATGTCATGTACAGCAAAGCCCCAATACTGAAGCACAGATATGTCTCCCAAAGAAACTGCAAAGCATATACTTTAAAGATGTCAGTGTCCATTTGTGCCATTAAAATTAGATACCTTAGCTAAGCAGATCCCAGTTGAATCTTGTGCCTATCTATAGTAAGTAATAACGATCCTAAAGGGCTACTCCTGGGGTTCAAGGTGGTTCAGTGGTAAAGAATCTGCCTGTCAATGCAGGAGACACGGGTTTGATCCCTGACCCGGGAAGATCCCATAAGCCTCAGAGCAATTAAGCTCGTGTGCCACAACTCTTCAGCTGGTGCTCTAGAGCCTGGGAGCCGCAACTACTGAGCCCACACGCCACAGCTACTGAAGCCCGCACGCCCTAGAGCCCGGGCCATGCAACAGGACAAGCCACGGCAATGAGAACCCCGGGCTGGGGCGCGGCCCCGCTTGTAGCTCCACTGGTACGAGAGTAAAGCTCGCACAGCTTCACGGGAGTAAAGCTCGCACAGCAACAAAGACCTAGCACAGCCAAAAACAAATAAATTAATTAAATCATTGACGAAAAGAAGGGCTACTCCCTGGTGTGCATGACAGACAATGTGATAGGCGGTGTCATGCAGTGAAGAAAAAGATTAGCTTTGGAAATATACAGAACGAAGTTCGAATAGAATCGTCTCCGCTTACTAGTTTGTACTAGCTTCATGAAGTCATGTGATCTCTCTAGGGAATCAGTTACTTTTTTTTTTTCAATTTAAATTTATTTATTTTAATTGGAGTTCTACACCTAGGAGATGGGGGAAATATCTCATTTATATCTCATTTAACAGGTTACTGTGAAAATTAAATACAATCACAAATGTGAAGTAGTTGGTATATAATAGGTGCTCCATAAGGGTTCATTCTTTTTTTTTTTTTTTAGAGACCAAACCCTGATTATTCATTAAATCCAGCCTATTATGTACACACAACCCAAATAAATATATTTTCTTTTTCTTTTTAATAAGAAATTTTCAATGGCAACTATTTGAACCACTAACTAGCAAGTTTAAAATCATTTGAAAACCAGGTTTGTGATCCAAGGGAATTTTAAATTGCTGACACAGGCTTTTTCGGAACCGAGAAATGTCACTGTTCGTCCTTTGGAAACCCAATGTAGCTTCAAGTCCCTCACATTTCTCACCACGATGGCCTACCTATTTATTTACTAATGATTTCCATCATGAAACCATGTTATTTCAACTTCTTACGATGGCCTAAGAGCCACAGAATCACTCTTTTCCAATAAGAGCACAAATATCCAAATGCCTGTGGTTCCAGCAACATCACAGTTTTATTAATAGCCAGCTTGCCAATCCGTTCACAATGGCCTTTTCAGTTAGACAAGAGCACGAGCCTGCAACCACTGTGTGACTTCCGCACTGTCACCAGCACACACATTGAAGTCACCGACAGATTGCTAATGAGCTGGTGTTGGAGTTACAGAGCAGTCTGTTATCATTCGTCCATTCACAGTTTCCTCACCAGCCCATCTGTGCTCGGAGCAGAGCCACCACAGAGCACGCAGGCTGGGACAGTTTCTCCATTTACACCTTTTGCCTTCAGAGGCTTCTGGGAAAGCCCATCCCTAATTAAAGATTTTAACAAGCATATTGCCAGCTTTCTAACACTGTTATTAAACTGCTCTCTTTTTTAGAAAAGGTGCTGTTTGTTGGCAGTTTGTAGATTTAGATATTTAGTATGTGTGTCTGTAGCCTGCAAAATATTTGTGGTTTTAGAATAATTCAATTAGTGTTTTATGCATGTATGTACCTGCATGCACAATATCAAAATTCTGTATAACAATTCAGACTCACAAGGACGAGGAAACATGGTTTGTTTTTATGAATACACAGACTTCTATACAGAACAAGGTAGAACTGGATATTCTAAGGTTGGAACTGTAAAAACGATCAGGTTGAGATCATGACTCTGATAATTTGGGGCCAAGGCGAAATATCTTTTACTTGAAATATCTGCATAAGGTGTATTGAAAAAGAAACTGATTTCCCTGGTGGAATATACCTAGTTGAGAGGACAGATATTTCCTTGTACTAAAGGTTCAGCTACTGAGGCTACCATTCTCAATCAATGTGGGTGTGGTGGGGGCTGGGTGGGGAAGAGGGCATGGAATCAGCGGGGGACCCTCTCCTATCACCATCATCAAATTTTGACACTCTCTCATTACACCTAGTTGAGAACCGCTGCTGCTTTAGAGCTCTGAGGGATGAAGAGAGATGCAAGCCTGAGAGCTTGCTGCCCCAGGAAAAGGCTCTCACATCATTGGTCTTGGATTCATTCTCACTCTCCAGGGGGAGAAAACACCGTGAGCTAGGAAGACAGTGGGGTTAAAAAAAAAAAAGACTGTCTGGGGGATAGGGTTTCCCAGGTGGCTCAGTGGGTAAAGACTCTGGCTGCACTGGAGGAGATGGGGGTTCGATCCCTAGGTTGGTCAGATCCCCTGGAGGAGGGCATGGCAACCCACTCTAGTATTCGTGCCCACAGAATCCCATGGACAGAGGAGCCTGGAGGCCTGTGGTCCACAGGGTCACAAAAAGCTGGGAGATTGAGGCGACGGAGCACACACGCACGCACACGCATCGAGGGGATCCTGAACAGGCTGCTTTGGCTAGAGCAGAAGCATGTGATGGGACGCTGAGAAAACAAGGTTTCAAGGTCAAAGGCCACTCTGTCAAGACTAAGGTTAGCATCTGTATGTCATTTTTGGGACGGTTAGTTGTGTTTTTTTTTTTTTCCCCTTTTACATAGACTTTATTTTTAGAGCAGTTTTACATTCATGAAAATATGAGCAGGAAGTACAGAGTTGCCATATACTCCCTCTCCTCCCTCACACATAATTTCTAACACTATCAACATCTCCTACTAGAGTGGTAGATTTGTTATAATTGATAAGCCAACCATTTTATGGTGTCAAACGGTGAACCTACATTAATACATCACTATCACTCAAAGCCCACAGTTTATGTCAGGATGAACTCTTGGTGCTGTACATTCTATGGGTTTTGACAAATGTGTAATGGTACGTCTCCACCATGATAGTAATATGCAGAGCAGTTTCACTGCCCTAAAAACCCTTTGTTCTTCATCTACTCATTCCTCCCTCCCCAATCCTTTGGCAACCACTGATTTTTTTTTTTTTTTTTTTTTACCGTCTCCAAAGTTTTGCCTTCTCCAGAATGTCATGCAGTTGGAATCATACAGCATATAGTCTTTTCAGACTGGCTTCTTTCACTTGGTAACATGCATCTAAGCTTCCACTCTCTTTTCATTGCTTGATAACTCATTCCTTTTTAATGCTGAGTGATATTCCATTGTCTGGATATATCACAGCTTATTTATCCATTCACCTACTGAAGGACATCTTGGTTGCTTGTTTTTACAATTATGAGTAAAAAGATGCTATAAATACCCATGAGCATGTTTTTATGTGAATATGTTTTTAAGTCCTTCGGATAAATACCAACAAGTGTCTGCTGGATCACATGGTAAGAGTATGCTTAGTTTTGTAGGAAACTGCCACACTATCTTCCAAAGTAGCTGTGCCATTTTGCATTCTCACCAGCAATGAATGAAAACTCCTGTTGCTCCATATTCTCACCAGTGTTGGGTGTTATCAGTGTTTTGAATCTTGGGCATTCTAATAGGTGGGTAATGGCATCACACTGTTGTTTAGCCTACGGATGTGATGGGTTACATTAGCTGATACTTGCATTTCTCTAACAACAGATGATGCGGAACATCTTTTATATACTTATTTTCCATCTGTATGGACCAAAGACCATAGCTGGTGAGGTATCTGCTGTGGCCTTTGGTCCATTTTTAATTGGATTATTTTCTTATTGTTGAAGTCTATGAGTTCTTTATGTATTTTGGGTAACAATACTTTTATCAGAAGATATGTCCATTGCAAATTTTTTCCCCAGTGTGAGATTTGTCTTCTTACTCTTGTGACACTGTCTTTAATAGATCAAAAGTTTTTTTTTTTTAATGAAGTCCAACTTGAAATTTTTTCTCTCTTGTATCTAAATTCAAGGTCATGTAGATTTTCTCCTGTGTGATCTTCTAGGAGTCTTATGGTTTCGTGTTTAACATTTATGTCTATGGCCTATTTTGAGTTAATTTTTGTGAAGGAGATAATGTTTGTGTCTAGATAGATTTTTTTTTTTTTTGCATGTGGATGTGCAGTTGTTCCAGCACCATTTGTTGAAAAGACTATCTTTTCTTTATTATAGTGACTTTACTCTTTTGCCAAAGTTCAGTTCACTGTTTTCGTGTGGATCTATTTCTGGACTGACTCTTTGTTCTGTCCCATCGATTGGTCTGTTCTTTCACCAGTGCCATCCTGTCTTGGTGCCTGTAGCTTCCTGAAGCTGGGAAGTGGCAGCTCTCCTGCTTTGTTCTCCTTTATCTTTTGCCTCTCCATATCAACTTTAGAATCAGTTTGCCAATATCCACAAAATAACCTGAAGAATTTTTATTGGGATTGCAATGAATCTATACATTAAGTTGAAAAGAATAATATTGACAATATTGAATCTTCCTCTCCATGACATGGAATAGCCATCTACTAAAATTGCAGTCTTTGATATCTTTCTTCACATCCTTGTAGTTTCCCTCATACAGAACTTATACATATTTTGTTAGACTCATATTTAAGTATTTCGTTTTATTTTTGGGGTCCTAATGTATTTTGATTTCAATTTCCATTTGTTTATTACTGATATATAGGAAAGTGACTGACTTATGTGTTAACTTTGTACCCTGTAATCTTGTTATAAGCGCTTATTAGTTCTAGGAGGTTTTCTTTTTGTCAGTTCTTTCAGAATTTCTATATAGATGGCCCTGTCTTCTGTTTAAAAAGACAGTTTTTTTTTTCTTCCTTCTCAATCTGTACACCTTTCATTTCTTATTCTTGTCTTATTGCATTAGCCAGGATCTTTGGTACCACGTTGAAAAGGAGAGATGAGAGGGGACACCCTTGCCTTGTTGTTGACCTTCAAGTTTCAAGTTTCTAACCACTAAATATGATAGTAGCTGTAGCATTTTTTGGTAAATGTTCCTTACCTAGTTGAGGAAGTTTCCTCTATTCCTAGTTTTCTGAAAGTTTTGTTTTTTTTTTTAAATCATGAAAGGATGTTGGATTTTGCCTCATGCTTTTTCTGTATCTATTCATATGATCATGTGTTTTTTCTTATTTAGCCTACGGATGTGATGGGTTACATTAGCTGATACTTGAATGTTGAACCAGCCTTGCATACCTGGGATAAATCCCACTTGGTTATAGCATATGATTCTTTTAATACATTGTTGGATTCTATTTGCTAATATTTCACTGAGGATTTTTACATCCATATTTATGAGTAATTTTGGTCTGTAGTATTTTTCTTATAATGGCTTTATCTGTTTGGTTATTAGGCTAATGCTGGCCTCATAGAATGAGTTTAGAAGTGTCTTCTTTGCTTCTATCTTCTGGAAAAGACTGTAGAGCATTGGTATAATTTCTTCCTTAAATGTTTGATAGAACTCACCAATGAACCCATCCAGGCCTGGTGTTTTCTGTTTTAGAAAATTATTAATTATTGATTCAACTGATATATTTCAATTCAGATTTTCTGTTTTTTCTTGTGTGAGTTTGGGCAGGTTATATCTTTTAAGAATTGGGCCATTTCTTCTAAGTTATTGAATTTGTGGGTGTGGAGTTGTTCATAGTATTTCTTTAGGATCCTTGTAATGTCCACAAGATATATAGTTATTCCCTATCACTTTTAATATTAGCAATTTATATTATCTCTCTTTTTGTCTTATGCAGTCTGACTAGAAGCTTATTGATTTTCTTGATCTTTTCAAAGAAACAGCTTTGGATTTTGTTGACTTTCTCTACTGATATATTATTTTCAATTTCATTGATTTCTGATCTAATGGAGTTATCAAAAAAAGAATGAGTAGGTTGATTAACTGGTTGATGGGTTGGTTTTCAACAGGAACATGGTCAAAAGTTACTGTGTGATAAATTTTGGAGCCTAGGTAGCTGACAGTTCTGCTATTTTGGCTGATTATATTATGATCTAAGGTGATCAAGGCCAGGACAAATAGGGTGACTCGAATTTAATCAATGGGTTTTTCACCTCCAGCAGGCTGACTTGGACATTTTTCTTTGTGGCAATGGTAGAAAGCAAGAGCGAAAACAAAAATGTGGAAGCATTTCTTTAGACTTCTGCTTGTATGAAGTTATTATCCTGTTGGTCAAAGCAAGTCACATGACTGAGCTCAGCCTCTGAGGAAATGGATTCCATGTCTTGATAGAGGAACTGCAAAACTACATGGTAAATGACAAGAATACAGGAAAGGGTAAAGAACTGGGGTCATAAATGCTATCAATTTACGACACTTGAATTAAAATCCTAGCTCCTCTTGCATGAGCAAGTTTCCTGAAAATTGGCACAAAAACAGTACTAATCTCTTAGCATTGTTGTTTGTATTATATAAAATGACCCACGTAAAATACTTCCATAGTGCCCAGCTCATGTAAGTAAATAAATCTGAAGGCACTGTCTTACCTTTGTGGTGGCAGAAAGATGAGTTGGGATGCAAATGGTCATTTGGGGTTGTGAGTGTGTACCAGGGTGATGCCAGTGGGAAAGAAAAGACCCAGCCAAACTTGAAAGGAACAATAAAGGACAAATCTTCAGGAAAAGGTGTCTCTGGGCCTGGGTAATTAGGAAATGGTGCCTTTGACAGAAGCAGGAGAATCAGGAAGGTTGCTGGCTTGGGGACAGATGGCTAGATGTCCACTTCACTCAGATCTCTAGCTTAGTCTCTGGGGATTTCATGAAAGGGACGTAGTGGCAGAGAGTTCAATGACAGCTCAGAATGGCACAAAACACAGTATTTAACAATCAACCAAGCCAAAGTTTTCATCTGGAAAACCTGCTACTGCTTACCGTTTCTTCTATATTAGGGATGACCACTCTGAAGAAAATCTGGAAAGAAGACTCCTCATTAGTCTGATTTCCAAGAGACATTCATTCAGGCATCTGTGGTAATACCCTTGGCCACAGTCTCAGTGGAGAGGTGATTGTTCTTACACTCACAATACAACCTGGGCTGCAAGGTGTCAGAGGTCAGGATGATGGAGGGATTTTTACCTAATCCTGTGGCTCTAGTTTTTTTAGTAACTTGCAATCCAATGCATGGTCACTTGCACTAGCATAATTCCAAGTCTCCCAAGGAAGACTCTGATAGGCTATTAGTTTAAGCAGTTGTCAACCAAACAAAATAGCAAATTTCCCATGTATGGAAGGATTCAGTGCAGCACGACTAGGATAAATAATGAAGGCATTTGTTTATGCCTACTTACAACCTTCCTTGTAGGCAAAAAGGGGAAGAACTCATTCTAAGCCTGAGAAGGCAGCCAGGGCAGGCTCATCAAAAATACGCATTTTCTTTTGTAGTCAAAGAGTGTGAGTTTGCTCTGCTTCACCTCCGGGCCTGGGCTTCTCTGATATCCTCGTAATTTAAATGAGAAAGTCATTCTAGGAATTCATCATACTTCAAAGAAGTGACCCTTTTTGGATGTTGAAAGGATCCCCAGTGTTTGGGTTCACTCCTTGGTGAGGTGGTGTCATAGAGTTCTTTCTATGTCATCCAGAGAAACAGACCTTGGATAGTCTAAACAGAAGTTGTTTACCTTGTCTTTTTGCTTGTTGTGCAAATGGGCCTCAGCTTTGGAGAGGAGACAAGTACATTTCAAGCTTAGTCTAAGTCAAAATTCACCTCTGCTGTCAGTCAAACTTTGAGGGGAAAAAAAAAGCTTTTTATTAATTCCTGGGGTGGCCTGACTTCCACCATGGCCTTTGTGGCTAAGATATCCACAAACTGAACCTAAGCTAATTGGGCTCAGCTTCAAAGGGCAACTTGGTTGAGGCATTCCACTCTCTGTTCTTTCTCCTGAGGAACTGGTCTCTCTGAGCACCCCCATTTACACCTTGCCCCCCAGAAAGGAACTCCTGGTCCTCCTGGGAACAGAATCATTCAGGCAGCCATGCTGTCACAGGGTCGTATTTTAGGCTGCACCCTGACATGGATTTCCCCCCAATCCTGAACTGTATGCATCTTGACTCTGTCCTAGAGTTATTACTTTTCTAACATCCCCACCTGAAGAAGGAAATCGCAACCCACTCCAGTGTTCTTGCTTGGAGAATCCCAGGGATGGAGGAGCCTGGTGGGCTGCCGTCTATGGGGTCGCACAGAGTCGGACACGACTGAAGTGACTTAGCAACAGCAGCAGCAACATCCCCACCAGCCCAAACTGGGTGAGGTTTATTGGAAAAAGTTTCACTAGAGTCACTCTCCAATCAACTCTATCAAAGAAGATCTCTTCTCCATTTAGGCTTTATCTTCCAGTAACTGGCTTATGGCTTTGTGGCACAGAGCTTTGGAAATTCTCTCTTCCCTCTTTTACTTGCCAATTTAGGTTTGAAGAGAGGGTGCCCTGTTCCTGGATCCTAGGAAGGTGTTAAATGTCTCCGATGCTAGGAATCCAGCTAGAGACATTAACACCTACCTCCTGGCTCAAGGGTGGGTGTTAATGTTCTTGCTGCCAAGACATCTTTCATCTCTGGACCTTTCCTCCAGCCAACTCTCAGCCAATGCCAGGGCCAGGGAAAGCCTGGCCTGACTGACAAGCTTCAGTTGGTAAGAACGAAAACAACTATTCCATCCTTTTATTCACTTCTAAAGCACCTTGAAAAGGAACAGTTCCAAAGACTGAGAATATAAAGGTCATGAAAAACACCACTTTTAATGTTTTAATCTGCACAGTATTTCTAATTTGCCAAAGCAATTTCACATAAAAGTAACTCAAATATTTTACTAACGGTTTACTTAACATGTGAATTCTTACCAAAACCCAGAGAAGCAAGTATTGCTACTCTAAGTTTACAAATGACTTCTCAGAAAAGAAAGGAAAATAGTGGGGACCATGCATGCTGATCAACGTTTGGCCACCAAATTCTTGCCCTTAAACCACAGCTCCTACTGGATTACTAATTCTGACAATAATATTGTGCTATTTTATACATCAGAAACTGGGGGCATTTTGGTGAATAACAAAAAGTTGAAGACTTTTAACTTGAGCCTGAATCCAGCTGAATCCCAGACTAATCTACTTTCTACCAGAAGACACTGTCAATGATCCATCAACAGCATGGTACTAACATGGTACTAACAAGGTACTAACAATGCTTTCCCCAAGACGTCATCATTCATTTATTCTTTCAGACAACATATACTTACTGAATTCTTACCATGTGTCAAGCACTGCACTACATGTGAAAGATCTGAAAAATAAGAATTAGATTGGGCATTCCTGGAGGCCCCGTGCGATGGACATGGGCTCAATCCCCGGTCCGGGAAGATTCCATGTGCTGGGAAGCAGCTGTGTTCCAGCACCACAACTACTGGGCTTGTGCTCTAGAGCCAGGAGCTGTAGCTGCTGAGCCCGTGAGCCAGGGCTCCTGGGCCCCTGTGCCCCAGAGCCCTTGCTCCCCGGTAGGAGAGGCCACGGCAGTGAGATGCATGCTCACTGCAATTGGGGAGTAGCTCACGCAGCAACAAAGACCCAATGCAGCCAAAAATGAAGAAATAAGTGCAATTATATAACGAATCAGGTAGAGACCTTGCCCTTGACTTATCTGTAGAGGGATAAGTAGGTACAGCGGCAACTTGACTAGGTCAGAGAACTCACCATCGCCATCTCAAAGGCAGAAGTGACGGCAACAAAGCTTGAAGGAGGCTGAGCTTCATCACCTCCCAGGAGAATACATGATTATCCGACTGTGTGGAAGGAGCCTATTCACTAAGCTGTTCTTTGCTGCTGCTGCTGCCGCTAAGTCGCTTCAGTCATGTCCGACTCTCTGAGACCCCATAGATGGCAGCCCACCAGGCTCCCCTGTCCCTGGGATTCTCCAGGCAAGAACACTGGAGTGGGTTGCCATTTCCTTCTCCAATGCATGAAAGTGAAAAGTGAAAGTGAAGTCGCTCAGTCATGTCCGACTCCTAGCGACCCCATGGACCGCAGCCCACCAGGCTCCTCCGTCCATGGGATTTTCCAGGCAAGAATACTGGAGTGGGGTGCCATTACCTTCTCCGAAGCTGTTCTTTACACTCCAGCAACTCACTGAAAACCTGGGAAGATTTCTATATCTACGAAACTCCAAAAGGTTTTTTCACAAAGAAAGAGAAACCTGTAAATGGAATTTTGGTTAAACCGGTCATACTGTAGGTAACAGTTGATAAAGAAAAATTTCTTACTATAGAAGTCTAGTTTAAAAATTGGTAATGAAATGATAGATTGTACCATTTTGTAATTCTCAATAAAATAAGTTTTAAACTATTCTAGTCAATAATTGCTGCCATCACAAAAAGAGACACAAAAGAGATAGACATGACATGCCTCTTGATAGAACATAACATAAAGCAGTCTTGCCGGAAATTCAAATCTGAATTTAACTGGATTTTAAATTTAACATGTGACTCATAGGAAATACAAGGCACAGAAGAATAGGGTAAATGGTACCACAAGGATGCAATTAGTAATGTTCAGTATATGGAAACTCTATAGGACAAATGAATGTGTTTCTATAACAAATAATTTACAAAGGGGAAAAAAATGGGAAGAGAAGCCTATAAAGTAAGAGACTTATGAGATAAAACACTTAAGTAATAGGTGAACCTTCTCTGGATCCTGATTCAAACAAATGAAATGTAAAAATAATAAAGAAAATGCAGAAAAAAATATGTTATTAGAGAAATCTGAACATTGACTTAGTTGACAGCATTAGGGAATTGTTAAATTTTTTAGGTGAAACAATAGTATTGTGACTGGTTTCTAAAAGTACCCTTGTATTTTTAAAAAATAATTTATTCATTTATTTTTGGCTGTGTGGGATCTTTGTTATTGCTTGGGCTGTTCTCTAGTTGCAGTGATTAGGGGCTACTCTGTAGTGGCAGTGTGAAGGCCTCTCATTGTCCTGGCTTCTCTGGTGAAGCACAGGCATGCGGGCTTCAGTAGCTGTGGTACTGGGGCTCAGTAGTTGCGGTTCCCAGGCTCTGGAGTACAGGCTCAATAGTTGTGGCCCATGGTTTAGTCACTCCGCAGCATTTGGGATCTTCCTGGATCAGGGATCAAACCTATGTCTCCTTCATTGGCAGGTGGATTCTTTACCACTAAGCCACCAGGGAAGCCCCTAAAGTGTCATTATATTTTAAAGATACATATTGCAAAAACTTAAGACTGGCTAGCCAAAGAATGTTATAGTTAGGAATATTGTGGGCTCTGAGCCCGTGGACTTGACACGTACCTAAACATCCTGCCAACCCTTGATCACCTGCATTATGTCTCACATGGTCATTTAAAAGATCCAATACACCAAACAGCAAAACTTATGACTTGCTTTTCTGTCATATGTTAGACTTAAAAATTTGAGGGGAAGGGTAGGGTTGGAGTGAAGTTACATCTTTCTTATAATAATTTTAAGTGATTGTATGTAAACGTTTAAATTGCAATTGCATATGTGTAATTTCCGGTAAGCTAATAAAAGTAATAATCATTTTCTAAAAAGTGAGTAAAGCAAAACAGCCACATACTATGAGCTTGGGAAAACTTGCTACTTTGGCAGAAGTCATTTAAAATTATTTTTATAGCAAAAAATCCCTTCATAATGTAGGGAGTTAAGTTTGCTTATAGTTTTGGTTTGGAATATCATTGTGCTTCCTTCAAGTGGGGCTCTTCAGGGACCAAGATCATACATGCTGTTCCCACATGCTATCCCCCACCTTGGAGACCAGAGAGCTCTTGATACCACTCTCAATTCTTGCAGATACATCCCTGGACTGTTTGAATTGAAAACCACCCAGTCTCTTCCATTTGCCCAGTAGCTGGAATATAGACCCTGCCAGGGCTGGGTCTTTCAGAGAAGCCCCTTAATTTGGAATGAAACCCCTCAGCCAACAGCAAGTGCTCACAGGACAATAGAACTACAGTACTTCACTGCAATGCACTCTGCATCCTTCAGCACTCAAGGGGGTAACCTTAATGAGCACAAAATATTCATCTCTAATAAGAACATGCTGTCATAATCACCCTCCATGTGATAAATATCCTAGAGGTTTTCTCTTTGTTAGGTTAATGCTTTTCCACAAGATAATTTAACCAGTTCTCTAAAAAAATAATCACACGTTATCAGTCCCCAATATAGTAATATGGTGGTTTTTTTTAATGTTTTGAATCTTGCCTTAAACAAATCCCATCCAAATAAATGCTCCCTGTTTTTAGCTTGTGTTGTTCATTGTAATCAAGTTCCCAGTTAGCTAACTCCTCATCTAACAATATGTCTTCTGATTTCATTTGAGCAAAATTTATCATCCACAAGCAAAGACAGAAAATGTGTGAATGTCTAAAGCTTATGTAAATTAAGAGGCCATGCATGCTGGTCCTAAAAATAGTAGATAATTACAGGCATTTCTTCCCCATACAATAATTATAGGCCTCCTGTCATCTTTTCTGTTCTGTATAAGGTCACAGTAGTATTATACAAAATTTACAGAATATTACAAGTTAAAAACACAATAATTAGCAACTGTGCATCTTCGGCACCAGTGATGAATGTTCACAGTAAAAGTTAAAAAAAAAAAGAGCATTATTTGTTTTATGTGGACAATACACACTTAAATTTAATCATCAACTCCTGCTACCCAATAGGCAATATTCTCTCACTATTATAATGCTATTTGCCAAGTTCATAGTACACCCTTGGGCTGAATTCATCCTTAAGGAAGAGACAGGAAGCCAAATCTCTCACCGTCATCTCAACCAGGTGCACCATATTATTTTAAATTTAATAATTTTGTTGAACATATTGAATGATAATGAGCAAGCTTAGGAAAAAGTGCCAAGGATTATTTTGACCATTATGATCAACATCTGATTCAGGGGGAGAAAATCCTCTCGCTAAATAATGTGGGCAATTCAGAGGCTTGCTTACTCAATACACAGTGTGGGGTTGTTTGCCCCATGCTT
>SJYX01022139.1:0-10008 GCA_006410675.1 Oreotragus oreotragus | reverse complement strand
TCATTCTACAAGGTCCCTAACTGGTACCTTACACATTCAGCTTGAGGTATATTGGAATAAAATCCAAACGCAAGCTTGGAATGCAAGCATTTGTTCTATGCTTGGACCCCACCTAAACAGCCTGCTTTCTTGATGTTAAGCTTGGCTCTGCCAAAATTTTCACCATCTCCTAGACAAGGCCTAGGAGATGCATTTCTGCCCCCATTTTTCCTTCTTCCTGAAACATCCTTTGCCTGTTTATTTATCCAGCATCTTCTGAGAAGAAGCCCAAAGGTCCTGTCCTCTGGGAAGCTTTGTGTGATCTCCCTGACAGAGGGCCTCTTTTCTGGGCTCTCAGCACCTCGCCCAAACACCCATCACGTCACGTATGATGCCATTTAGTAATTGGGTTTCGTGTCTGGCTTCCCCACCAGCAAGGAAGCTCCTCAAAGCAGCTGCCTGGTCACCTTTTATCTTCCAAGTGCCCAGAACAGTCCCTGGAACCTAATAGGGGCTCCATAAAGGTTTGTTAAATTACTGCCTAACTTTATTGAGTTCTTATATTCTTTCAGGTTCTGAGTCTTTTAGATACATCATTTCACTTAATCCTCACAATCACCTTCAGAAGTAGATGGTATAAACTCATTTTGGAGATGAAGAAATCAAAGCTTAGGGAGGTTAAATCATTCCCCAAGTTCACTAGTAAGAGGCAGTGTGAATTTCTGAAATTGTAGAGCCAGGACTCATAAAAACCTCAGAGGAAAAAGGACTGAGGCTGGATGTTTGGGGAAGAAGCAGGGGAAGATGGGCAGGTGGGATGGACAGCTCCTCATCCTGTGGAAATAGCAATACCTGCATCTCAGATGCCTGCCTATTCCTTTCTAACGTATAGTATGGATGGGGATTCTGGGGCAGACAGGTAGCTTTTCTTGCTCCTCCATCTTCACTTCCCTGTCCCCTGCCCAGCCTATGCAGGTGCTGTTCTCAGGTGAGGCCACGCATCGCAAGTACTATTCCACCACCCATGGTGCTCTGCTCTCTGGCCAGCGTGAGGCTGCCCGTCTCATTGAGATGTACCGAGACCTCTTCCAGCAGGGGACCTGAGTGCCTCATTGCTGCCGAGCGTGTTCCTTAAAGAACCACTAACTCGTGACTGCCAGCCCTGCCCCTTGCTGCTGTGTACTCCTCACTTCCGAATCCTCTGTAGAATGGATTTGTATCTTTTGTAGAGCTAGACATCTAACTGGCTTCAGACCTGGCCCTGTAGCTTCTTCTTTTCTCCTTCCTGGGTGGTGACCAGGGTGGGGTCCGTTGATTTACCTCTGTGCTCTGATCTCTGACTTCCCTATGCTTCCCCTCATCTCTAACCTTGTTATTGTAAGTGCCTTCAATACTTTGCATTTTGGGATAATAAAAGAGGCTTGCCCTTCCTGTGCTCCTCAGCTTCTCTCTTCCATTTTTCTTAGCCTTGTGTGTGTGTATGTGTGTGTGTGTGTGTGTGTGTGTGTATGTCTTTGTGTGTTTGTCATATCTTCTTCGAGGGGATAATGGGGCCAGCTGTGGTCCGGTTATACCCCCAGAAAGGAAGATGCCTGCCTTTAGTGGAGGGGGCATCCTCTCACCCCAATCTATTTGTGATTGTTTCCCTTCCTGCCAGTGAGACTCCTTAGGAGTAAGAGCCCCTCATTACCCAGCCCCAACTCCTTCAAACAGGCCTGGGCCTGCCTGCTGGCCTTTTGTTGGACTTCTCAGAGCCTGATTGGGTAACATAGCCACATGGAGTGAAGGTGAGTTTTATGGGAGGGGGCACCTGTTGTGGTTCCATGCCAAGCCTAGATGTGTTAATTATTAATCAATGTCATCTGGCCAGAAGGCCCTGTTCTGCCCTTGGGATGCTCCAGTTGACTTCTGGGAAGATTTTTCCCTGAAAAATTTCTGAGAAGTACAGAAGTACAGCCATTTTGGTGGGTGAAAAAATACACACACATACAGTCCTTTTATATCCACACACACATACATCACTCCTACACAGATACACTACCCTACGCCCTTACACCTATACACAAGTACAACTATACACACATGCATAAAACCTTAAAGAACATTTAGTCATTTTCTTACTCCAGATTTCTGGTGACAGAGTTTGAATTCTACAGAGTTGAGGGGTTGGGTGGTGGAGGATGTGATGAAAAGCCGGGTGTACCCCCTGGTTTAACTCTGTGTGAATTTAGGTTGGGTTAGCTCTTCAGAAGCTTAGGGCACTGCCTTTCATATGCCTCTATATCCTTTACTCCCTTACCTTAGGCTGTGATGAAGATGTCCAACACATGGATGTGCCTCTACACTCCTCCCTGTACCTGTCTGCACACCCCTACATGCACACCCACCTACATGCACATACATACTGCCACCCCCCCCCTCCAAACCCCGCCACACACACCCACATACACATGTCAAAGAGGCATCCTTGTTTTGTGAAGGTTGACCTACCCAACGTCCCTCATGGAGTTTATGTTAGGGATTCATATTCACCTCATGGGTAACTTGAGAAATTGTAAGTATATGTATTAAACTNACCCCCCCCCTCCAAACCCCGCCACACACACCCACATACACATGTCAAAGAGGCATCCTTGTTTTGTGAAGGTTGACCTACCCAACGTCCCTCATGGAGTTTATGTTAGGGATTCATATTCACCTCATGGGTAACTTGAGAAATTGTAAGTATATGTATTAAACTATTTTTTGAGTAGAGGATCTATCAATGTAGTTCATGCTCAAAAGTCATAAAAGGATACACTGAACAACGTCCTCCCACAGCTGTCCCCAGTACCACTGCCACTCCCAATGGCAGTATTATTATATTATATATACTAGTATATTGTGTATCTATTTCTAGATATGTTATTATAAATATATGCCCTTCTCTCTTTTTACGTGAAAGTGACAAAGTATCCATCCTGTTCTGCATTTTGCTTGTTTTAGTTAACATAATGTGTCTTGGAGATCTTACCATAATGGTACTTAAATGGACAACGTAAATTTGGATCTTACTTTGGTCAAGGAGTGTCTATCTCCTTCCTGGCCAGAGTTGTGTTGCAGGAAGCACCTCCTGTTAACTTCACCTTTGGAGGCACTGATTCAGTCTTGAGTATCAGTCAATGCCACAGCTATTTAAGAAACCTAGTCACAGCAAGGAACTCATCCTGTGTATATCTCTCTGGTACATATTTCAGGTGAGCATATCCACTCATTTCTCTTGGGTGTATAGCCAAGAGTAGAAATGCTGCCAGGCACAAGGCCAGTTTTAGTAGAATCAGCACAGTCTCCCCATGTCCTGGATTTTCCCCACTAACTGTGCTGGGATGGACAGAAGTGGCCCATCACATAAGTATGAAGGATGAAAATAATATGTAGAATTTCCAGATCACAAGTGTAGGAATTTAAAGAACTCTAGGAGGGTGAAGTTTATTTGGTGATTGCAAGTTGGAGAGCTTCAGGTGTGGGCAAGTCAGGAGGGTAGGAAAATCCAATGGATGGAGGAGCCTGGTGGGCTGCAGTCCATGGGGTCACTGGGAGTCAGACACTGAACGACTTCACTTTCACTTTTCACTTTCATGCATTGGAGAAGGAAATGGCAACCCCCTCCAGTGTTCTTGCTTGGAGAATCCCAGGGACAGGGGAGTCTGGTGGGCTGCTGTCTATGGAGTCACACAGAGTCAGACACGACTGAAGTGACTTAGCAGCAGCAGCAGCAGCAGCAGCAAGGGCTAGACATAGAGTCTCTTAATTTAACATGGATGCCACCTCAGACTAGGCAGGGTGATTCATCCCAGTGGGGAAATAAAACCTCCAGAGGGTTATGTAATGCAAATAAAGCACCTAAGTTCACTCAGATAGGTGGTGTGAGACTTAATCCAAGGTCTGTTTGGTGCTACATGCATGCTAAGTCGCTTCAGTCCTGTCTGACTCTTTGCAACCTTATGGACTGTAGCCTGCCAGGCTCCTCTGTCCATGAAATTCTCCAGGCAAGAATACTGGAGTGGGTTGCCATTTCCTTCTGCAGAAGATCTTCCCGACTTAGGGATTCAACCCGTGTCTCAGTGGCAGGCAGGTTCTTTACCACTAGCGCCACCTGGGAAGTCCCGACGCTACAGTGAAGGGTTATTCTAGTTATTGTGTGATAAAAAGAAGAGGCTGGTGCCATTAGAAAAAAAAAAAAATCTTAGGCCATTATAGACAGGATGGAACTGCGTGCAACCACACTAGGAGACTGTGCTGATTCTACTAAAACTGGCCTTGTGCCTGGCAGCATTTCTACTCTTGGCTATACACCCAAGAGAAATGAGGGGATATGCCCACCTGAAATATGTACCAGAGAGATATACACAGGATGAGTTCCTTGCTGTGACTAGGTTTCTTAAATAGCTGTGGCATTGACTGATACTCAAATGACTCTATATGGCATGCTCAGGCCAACACCCTGTGCCAAAACTGCTACACAATTCTTGTCACTTGTGAGAGGTCACTCGAGAGGGAAGTTCTTTCCTGGCACTGGATTCTGTGTAGAACTGGTTGCATTGTTTCTTGTGGCGTCAGTGAATCAACGACCAACGTGTTTGGTTTGTGGCTTTGTGGAAGCCTCTGAAATGTTCCTTCAGGTTCCCTGGGGTACTCGGCAAGTCTGGAACAGATATGCCTCTTCCTGGGAGCCACTTGGAATGTCTACCCTACCTACACACAAAGGTAGGAGTGCAGTACCTCTGGTTTGAGTCACTCTGAGTTTGCTTGGGCCTGTCAAAATGAGCCCATGGGTGATCCTAAGATGCAAGAGTGAAGTGCGCTGCTGGTTCTGTTCTAGAGAACTGCCTGTCTAACTAACGGTCTGCCAAACGTGATGGTAGATTCACATGAAGCGTGTTTTCTCATACTGACCAGCTGGTGTCCCTTCTTCCATGCTTGGCCCTTTTAGCCTGTTCTCCACACAGGAGCCTGTATGATCCTTTTACCAACATGAATCCAGTTATGTGCTTCTCTAGTTCCAGTGATTCCCATCGTACTGAGCATAAAACGTGATTTCCAGCATCCTGTGTGACCTGTTCTTTGGCCCCACTTCCTTCCATGGCCCCTTTCTGTTGGCCCTGGCTGTCCTGTTTATCTGGAATGCTTGCCCCCAGCAATGCAGGTCTCATTCCTTTGCTGCCTTCAGCCCTCTAATCAGCTGTCACTTCTCTAGGAAGACTTCCCTAAGCACCCCATTTGCAGCACTCTCAGCACTCTCTATCCTTCCCTTTGCCTGTTTTTCATGGTCCTTCTCTTTCCATGATGTCATATATATATATTTTTATTTATATGTCTCTTTATTTGTC
Source organism: Oreotragus oreotragus (assembly GCA_006410675.1). Taxonomy (NCBI): domain Eukaryota; kingdom Metazoa; phylum Chordata; class Mammalia; order Artiodactyla; family Bovidae; genus Oreotragus; species Oreotragus oreotragus. The sequence continues at coordinate 4,660 of SJYX01022139.1, read as the reverse complement.
TATCTACTCCCCTTGCCCCTTCCCCCAGGTTGTAGCTTGCATTGTCCAAAATAGTGCCTGGTATAGTGGGCTACCCATGAATATTTGCAGAATGAATGAGCAAGTGAATGAAGGAGCTGAGCTGAATAGTGTTATCCCCTAGACCCATCCTTGATGCTAGCCAGCAGTCCTCATGGGCTTCCCTTGTCAGCACCCCTTCAACGCTGATACCTCCCCTCCCCTACCAACTGTCAACAGGCTGCTGCTCCTGCTGCTAAGTCGCTTCAGTCGTGTCCGACTCTGTGCGACCCCATAGACGGAAGCCCACCAGGCTCCCCTGTCCCTGGGATTCTCCAGGCAAGAAAACTGGAGTGGGTTGCCATTTCCTTCTCCAAGGCATAAAAGTGAAAAGTGAAAAGGAAGTCGCTTAGTCGTGTCCGACTCTTAGCGACCCCATGGACTATAGCCTACCAGGCTCCTCCATCCATGGGATTTTCCAGGCAAGAGTGCTGGAGTGGGGTGCCATTGCCTTCTCCGTGTCAACAGGCAGAATGGTCTATTTCACAGACAAAATAGAAGCCACCTGGAGCCAACTTCCTCGACAAATCTACAGACTGCTTGCCTACACACCCATCCTTATAGACCTTTCCCAGACACAATGGAAGTGTGTGATCCATCACTTGTGTATTCCATGCCCCAAACTCAGGGACTTTGCTTGTCATTTCCTGTCCCATTCTGTCTACTCCATCCTTCCCACTTGAATTTCAGTTTCCTCACGTCTTTCCCATCCCCAGCCCTCATCTTACTCCCACTTTTCCCTGCCTNAAAAAAAAAAAAATCTTAGGCCATTATAGACAGGATGGAACTGCGTGCAACCACACTAGGAGACTGTGCTGATTCTACTAAAACTGGCCTTGTGCCTGGCAGCATTTCTACTCTTGGCTATACACCCAAGAGAAATGAGGGGATATGCCCACCTGAAATATGTACCAGAGAGATATACACAGGATGAGTTCCTTGCTGTGACTAGGTTTCTTAAATAGCTGTGGCATTGACTGATACTCAAATGACTCTATATGGCATGCTCAGGCCAACACCCTGTGCCAAAACTGCTACACAATTCTTGTCACTTGTGAGAGGTCACTCGAGAGGGAAGTTCTTTCCTGGCACTGGATTCTGTGTAGAACTGGTTGCATTGTTTCTTGTGGCGTCAGTGAATCAACGACCAACGTGTTTGGTTTGTGGCTTTGTGGAAGCCTCTGAAATGTTCCTTCAGGTTCCCTGGGGTACTCGGCAAGTCTGGAACAGATATGCCTCTTCCTGGGAGCCACTTGGAATGTCTACCCTACCTACACACAAAGGTAGGAGTGCAGTACCTCTGGTTTGAGTCACTCTGAGTTTGCTTGGGCCTGTCAAAATGAGCCCATGGGTGATCCTAAGATGCAAGAGTGAAGTGCGCTGCTGGTTCTGTTCTAGAGAACTGCCTGTCTAACTAACGGTCTGCCAAACGTGATGGTAGATTCACATGAAGCGTGTTTTCTCATACTGACCAGCTGGTGTCCCTTCTTCCATGCTTGGCCCTTTTAGCCTGTTCTCCACACAGGAGCCTGTATGATCCTTTTACCAACATGAATCCAGTTATGTGCTTCTCTAGTTCCAGTGATTCCCATCGTACTGAGCATAAAACGTGATTTCCAGCATCCTGTGTGACCTGTTCTTTGGCCCCACTTCCTTCCATGGCCCCTTTCTGTTGGCCCTGGCTGTCCTGTTTATCTGGAATGCTTGCCCCCAGCAATGCAGGTCTCATTCCTTTGCTGCCTTCAGCCCTCTAATCAGCTGTCACTTCTCTAGGAAGACTTCCCTAAGCACCCCATTTGCAGCACTCTCAGCACTCTCTATCCTTCCCTTTGCCTGTTTTTCATGGTCCTTCTCTTTCCATGATGTCATATATATATATTTTTATTTATATGTCTCTTTATTTGTCTATCTACTCCCCTTGCCCCTTCCCCCAGGTTGTAGCTTGCATTGTCCAAAATAGTGCCTGGTATAGTGGGCTACCCATGAATATTTGCAGAATGAATGAGCAAGTGAATGAAGGAGCTGAGCTGAATAGTGTTATCCCCTAGACCCATCCTTGATGCTAGCCAGCAGTCCTCATGGGCTTCCCTTGTCAGCACCCCTTCAACGCTGATACCTCCCCTCCCCTACCAACTGTCAACAGGCTGCTGCTCCTGCTGCTAAGTCGCTTCAGTCGTGTCCGACTCTGTGCGACCCCATAGACGGAAGCCCACCAGGCTCCCCTGTCCCTGGGATTCTCCAGGCAAGAAAACTGGAGTGGGTTGCCATTTCCTTCTCCAAGGCATAAAAGTGAAAAGTGAAAAGGAAGTCGCTTAGTCGTGTCCGACTCTTAGCGACCCCATGGACTATAGCCTACCAGGCTCCTCCATCCATGGGATTTTCCAGGCAAGAGTGCTGGAGTGGGGTGCCATTGCCTTCTCCGTGTCAACAGGCAGAATGGTCTATTTCACAGACAAAATAGAAGCCACCTGGAGCCAACTTCCTCGACAAATCTACAGACTGCTTGCCTACACACCCATCCTTATAGACCTTTCCCAGACACAATGGAAGTGTGTGATCCATCACTTGTGTATTCCATGCCCCAAACTCAGGGACTTTGCTTGTCATTTCCTGTCCCATTCTGTCTACTCCATCCTTCCCACTTGAATTTCAGTTTCCTCACGTCTTTCCCATCCCCAGCCCTCATCTTACTCCCACTTTTCCCTGCCTTTTTTTCTGGTCAAGCATCACACTAGCATTTTCTACACGTGCTCTCTCTGCATCCTCACTATCCTCACTCTAGCAGTGGTTGGTGGGGGTCCTCAGGCCACAGAGGGAAGGACTAGCCTGGCTCTCCTTTCCATGGCTGGGAGAGGTAAGGAGGACTCCTAAGGTTGATGGAAGGACACCCTCATGGGCTGAACCACATCCTCTGGTGCCATCTGCTGGCCATGTCAGAATGCAGCCCTCTTGCTGCACAGAGAACATCCGTGTCTGGGATTCTGTGAGCTTTTCTGAATTAAAAAAAATTTTCAATAAATCATTAGAAAATACCTTAAGATAATACTGAATAAAGTTAATAAAGTAATATTGCAACTTATTCCAGAGCATCATTTATTTTTCATTCTTAACCTTTTGTAAAAAGAGACTTTGTTGGCCTCCAGGATGAGATCACCTTACCTGCCTCCTGAGAAACCTATATGCAGGTCAAGAAGCAACAGTTAGAACTGGACATGGAACAATGGACTGGTTCAAAATTGGGAAAGGAGTCCATCAAGGCTCTATATTATCACCTTGCTTATTTAACTTCTATGTAGAGAACATCATGGGAAATGCCAGGCTGGAGGAATCACGANCTGAGAAACCTATATGCAGGTCAAGAAGCAACAGTTAGAACTGGACATGGAACAATGGACTGGTTCAAAATTGGGAAAGGAGTCCATCAAGGCTCTATATTATCACCTTGCTTATTTAACTTCTATGTAGAGAACATCATGGGAAATGCCAGGCTGGAGGAATCACGATTCCTAGATTCTTGATTCTAGAATCAAGATTGCCAGGAGAAATATCAATAACCTTAGATGTACAGATGATACCATTCTAATGGCAGAAAGAGAAGAGGAACTAAAGAGCCTCTTGATGAAGGTGAAAGAGGAGAGTTAAGCTGGCTTAAAACTCAACATTGAAAAATTAAGATAATGAGAAACAACCCCCAGAGTGGGAGAAAATAATAGCAAATGAAATAAGTGGCAAAAGATTAATTTCCAAAATATATAAGCAACTCATACAAGTCTATATCAGAAACACAACCAACCCAATCAAAAAGTGGGAAAAGACCTAAACAGACATTTCTTCAAAGAAGACATACAGATGGCCAACAAACACATGAAAAGATGCTCAACATTGCTCATTATTAGAGAAATGCAAATCAAAATTACAATGAGGTATCACCTCACACCAGTCAGAATGGGCATTGTCAAAAAGTCTATAAACAATAAATGATGGAGAGCATATGGAGAAAAGAGAACCCTCCTGCACTGTTGGTGGGAATGTAAATTGATACAGCCACTATGGAAGACATTATGGAGATTCCTTTAAAAACTAAGATTAAAACCACCATATGAACCAGAAATTTCACTACTAGGCACATACCCTGAGGAAACCAAAGTTGAAAAAGACACATGTAACCCAATGTTTGTGGCAGCACTATTTATGGTAGCTAGAACGTGGAAGCAACCTACATATGCATTGACAGATAAATGGATAAAGAAGCTGTGGTACATATATACAACGGAATATTCCTCAGCCATAAAAAGGAAGACCTTTGAGTCAGTTCTAATAAGGTTGATGAACCTAGAGCCTATTATACAGAGTGAAGTAAGTCAGAGAAAAACAAATATCGTATAACACATATACATGGAATCTAGAAAGATGGTACTGATGAATTATTTGCAGGGCAGCAGTGGAGACGCAGACTTGGGCATAGCAGCAGGGGCAGGCGGGGAGGGGATGGGAAAGGAGAGGAGAGGATAGGATGGAGAGAGTAACATGGAAACTTACATTCAGTTCAGTTTCAGTTCAGTCACTCAGTCATGTCTGACTCTTTGTGACCCCATGAGTCGCA